>BSUD01000003.1:49084466-49167375 GCA_033239045.1 Fagopyrum esculentum
TTGTTACTTGTTACTATAATCGATAATTGCATCTAAAACACCTTAACTCTCTTGGGTTCGACCCTTACTTAACCACTATACTTGTTTTTGGTGCTAAGTTGGGATTTACTTTTGATTGGGTATAGACGACCATAGAAATACCTTCGGTCAAATTTTAGCGCCGTTGCCGGGGAGTTTTAGTGTTTTATTGTTATTATTGATTATTGGTTTGAACCATTTTTATGGTTCAAACCCGTGCTACTAACTCCGGCTTTGCTTCTTTTGATCCAGAAATTGAGAGGACGCACATCCGGCAACAAAGACAACAACTTCAACAAGAGATGGCTGACCGTACTCTTCGTCAACTTACACAACCCACCTTGGCTCAAAACCCTCTTGCGGTCACTATACCGGCATTAGGGGAAGGAGTCAACTTTGAGCTCAAGCCGGGCCTCATTCACTTGCTTCCATCCTTCCATAGGCTAAGTGGTGAAGACCCCATCAAGCACCTTGGGAAGTTCCATACCGTGTGTATGAGCATGAAGCCGGCCAACATTACCGAAGAACAAATCAAGATGAGGGCATTCGGCTTCACACTCAAAGATTCCGCGGATGATTCGTATTACCACCTTCCATCCGGGAGTATCGACACTTGGGAGAACCTTCACAAGGCGTTTTTGGAGAAATACTTTCCAGCCAAGAAGGCCAATAGCTTGAAGAAAGCTATAAGCAACATCGAGCAAGAGGCGATTGAAACTCTCTACGAGTACTTCGAAAGGTTTGCACGCCTCCGATCCAGCTGTCCTTTTCACGGATATTCAACTCAAGATCTAGTCTTGTACTTGTACAATGACTTGCTAGACAATGAAAGGAGGATCGTCGATGCGGCTTGCGGAGGTAATATTCTTAACTCTACTCCTGACCTTGTTTTGGAAAATATACAGGAACTAGCGGAAGGTACTCGGAACTTTGGAAGGACCCCGGCTAAGAAAGGAGTTCATGTTGTGAGTTCCGGAAAGAGCGAGATTTCCACCGAGCTCGCGGAGTTGAAGGAAATGGTGAAGAGACTAACACTTATGGGAACCCCACAGCAGCTCAAAGCTTGTGGAGTATGTGCGGACCCATACCATTCAACGGACATGTGTCCACAAGTCCAAGATGACGATTCTGAGGTGAACGCAATGGGTTATGGACAACCACAGCAGCACAGGCCTAGGAACGATCCCTATGCACAGAATTTCATGCCAAACTGGCGTGACCGACAGAACTTTCGTTGGAGGGATCAACAAAACCAACAACAACAGCCCCGTCAAGGTAAGTATCACTCAACTGAAGATATGTTGCAGGTTTTGACTAAACACTTTGCTACTCATGTCCAAACAACAGAATCTAGCATAAAGAACCTTGAACAACAGGTTAGTCAAATGGCGGAAGCCATTTCAAGGACCGAATCAAGACTTTCCGGAGGATTGCCTTCCCAGACGTTTATAAACCCCAAGGAGAATGTTAGTGCCCTAACATTAAGGACTGGGAAGCAGATCCAACAAAAACCAACAAAAGAATCACAAAGCAACCCTTCGGTCAATTTTACCTGTTCGCTCCAAACGGTGTGTGCAAGCTTTAAATTTATAACCCTAGACTTAAGCTTAAAACAAGGATGCGAACCCGCAGTGTACGGGTCAATCGTAGTAAAAGCAAGAAAATTCCAGGGGTCGATCACAGGGACTTGGTGAAACAAAATCAACACGGTATGCTACGTTAATTCTAACCACAAAAGCGATTAACACAATCAAAGATGAATAAGATGTCAAATAAGCAAGCATGCAATTCTAGGGATTAAAGCATCTAGTTGTGGTTCCAACTCAAGATCTATAGATAAGCGGACAAAGCTGAGATTTTTGCGTGGGGAAGGTGTTACTAAAGTGGAGTAGATCACCGTGTAAGTCTCACTACACACTAATCCTAAACCGTAACTCCTATTACCGGGTAAGTCTCAAGGAATCAAGATAAAGAACTATAACCTCAAACTAACACACCATCTAAGGGAATAGAATCAACCTTTACCGGGTAAGTCTCGGGCTAACTCACAAAGATGGAATGGAAGCACACTCGAACCCCAATAAAGGATAAACCTTTATTACCTACACTTATGATCGTTGGTACACAAACTAAGGAATTACCGGGTAAGTCTCATCCTAAGCTTGCGTTGAACCAGAAAGGTGTAATAAGAATAGGATTTGGCAAACTCTAACACTTAACTTTCTGTTTTAGGTCGGATAAGTCACCTCGGTCAGAAGAATTCCACCCCGGCCGAGATGTTCATCAACCGAACGAGATGCTTAGGGTTAAGGTTAAAGACTCGAACTTTCAGGATCCTACTGGAATCTAAGATTATTCTATCATTGTTTTTCCCACAACCTTCAGCCAATCACCCTAGAATCACACAAGGAAATTAGCCACTCATCATCATAATGAAAGTATTAAAATTTATGGGAAGAAGGTGAATATTTGAACAAAGAAGAATTTAATGAAAAGACTTCAATAACTTAATCAAATATCACAACAAAAGCGTTCCTTGGATAGCAATCCAACAAGACAAGACAATCAATGAGGGAATTGAAGACAATCTTACAAAACCCTTCAAAAAGCTATAAAAAGCTAATCTTCAACTTTCCTTCAACCTTCAAAAAGGTTCTTCGACAACTCCCAAATTAGAGTGTACTGCGGCTGCTGCGTGTGTAAACCCTGATCGACGGTATAGCGTGATGTTGGATTTGTGGAAATCCAACCCTTTTTATAGGAAAAATAAACCTCCAAAGATAATAAATCTTAAGAAGATATTATCCCACAAATATAGGTAAAATATATGATTCTGCATATCTCCTTCCTTCCAGAAGCTCAGCCCAAAAATATAAGATTACTTTCCAAATTTAAAAGATCTCTTCCAAGAATAAAATATTCTCGCCGCGTCCTAGGTATTCGCCTCGGTCGAGTCGGTGTCTCTGGATCGCCTCGGTCGAGGTGAACCTCTGGTCAACCGAGGTGAATCACGACAGAATGTGGAATCTCTCGAATCTGCTCCAAAGTGAATCTTCAATCCATGGCTATGCTTCCTGGATGTAGCTCCAAATGACTCTTGACTTCTTTTTGCTCCTTTTTGATGCAAAACGTACCAAATTACCTGCAATTACAACGAAACTAGGTGTAGACCTCGATTCTCGCAAAGGTAGATGAAATGGTAGTAAAATCGCATAATGTACATACAAACATGCAGAATATGAAAGATAAAACGTCCAAACAAACCCCAAAATATGGACTATAATTCATGCTATCAAAATACCCCATACTTAGCCCTTGCTTGTCCCCAAGCAAGTTCCTCATATAAAAGATAAGATAGAATGGATTATAAGTCAAGAAAATCAATGAAAAAGTCTTCCAAAAACATTTTATGGTGTGCAACTATCATAGATCACTCTAAGAGAATACTTCCTGGAATTAAAAACTTAATATGCTCAAAACATTTTATAAATATAAGAAAGTTGTTCATCTTTGCATAAAATCATAGAATGCATAATAAATCATTATTATCAAAATTAATCATGTATAATCCGATTTAAACCGCTAAGTCAATCAACAAGCTCAAGGTCTCAAGGGCTTCCCAAGAGAAAAGGTCAAGAAACGTGTAGGGTAGGGATGTATGTAAGGAAATGTGGTGCTAGAATCCGGGAAAAGGATGAACTTCACTTTCACTTCAACTTGCAACATCTTCCACCAATAAGCTTTGCTTATCTCACACTTTTCCTTTTTTACTTTACTTTTTGGGATGCATGGACAGAGGTGCACAATAACCGAAGCCTAGGAAATCTGCAATCATCAATTTCTCGAGATGCATCAAACCCTTGATGCACATACCATGACCCGTTAGGAATATCGCTCAATCCGACTTTGGCAAGACACAAACACCCGGCTATGTGAATGGTGCCGAGTTACTCATCTTCATGATTGACTTCCCCAAACCTAAAATTACTTTCTAGCACTTCACTTCCAGCCCACTCTTCAACTTTAACTTGCTTTCACCACTTCGCTTGCTTCCAAATTCCCGGATAGGTAAAGGGAGGCAAAATGTATATGAGGGGCTAAGCATGATCAAGAAGAAGAAGAAGAAGAGAATGAATTGCCTTGGTCTTTCCAAGAAGAATGTGAGAGAACTTAACCTGCGGTGTCAACCTTCAAATTCAACATAATTTGGATAAAAACAAAGTATTAAACATGCTAATAACTTCAAACAAAGCATTTAGCAACTTAAACATATTATAAAACCTTTCAAACACACAAAGAATTTAAAAACAGTAAGTAAACAAGATCTTCACTGAGATCATATCCAGATTAGTAGCACAAAATCGTTTTCGAAAACTTTCTGTTACGCCGCCTCGGTCGAGGTGTTCTTGGTTCAAACGAGGTGAAACACCTCGTTTCGCCAGAATCTCCCCGGTCGAGGTCAAAAATTATTATTTTTTTTTTAAAAACCAAATTTTTTTTTTATTCTTTTCGGTTCGGTTTCGACGTTTTTCTCAATCAAATAATCTGTAGGTATGCATGTAATATCAGATAATCATATAAAGGCAAGTGAAGCATAAATATGAAAGTATCCGATGAATATAATACATCAAAAGTATCGAATACATCAAGTAGTCACGTAGTCAAATAATACAGACAAATACCCCATACTTGAGACACACTGTCCCAGTGGGTATAATAAAAGTCTAAATGAAAGAGGACTCACCGGATAAAGAGCCGAACTGCATAAAAATATAATAAATAAAACCCTGCAGCTCCTCAGTAGTCCTGATCCGGTGGTGGTGGTGGTATGTAGGGGAACTGAGTCGGATCATAGGGATAGCCCATGATATGCTGGAACTGTAGCTGAGCCATCATGTGCTGATGATGCTGCCGCTCCTGCATCTCGCGGATATCCAATGAAAGTGCAGCATATGAGTCGATAACCTGATCCGTCAGGTCATCGATCCGTCGGTGTGCAGCTCTGTCCCTAACTCCCCGCCTCCTGCGCCTAGCGGGCCTGACCGGAGAAGTCTCAGCTGGCGCCGGCTCAGTGTCCTCCTCATCCTCATCCAGATCAATAATGGGAGGCGCGCTCGTCCCTGCTGTATCTGTACCTGTGTCCATCGGGACGCCGCCTCCTCTCTCATCAACTGTCTCATCGTCGCCATCCTCATCCTCAGCCTCCTCAGCCTCCTCTACAGGGGCAACTGCTCCCTCTCTGTAGTCCTCCATAAGTGGAGCCCATGCTGTCTGCCAGAAATGCGGATCGGAGACAGAGAACTGTGCAGACCATCTGATGCCCTGAGGTGCAGTCCGCTCCCAAGGCATGGCAACGTAGGGTGTAGTCAGCCCACGGGGAACTAGGATCCTCCGTGTAATCATCTCCTGCAATCCCAGCGGCTTCGGAGCCGCCGCTAATGTGCATACGCTGAGGTCCATCCCGTGGTAAGTGGCGATGTGGGTGACTAGACCTCCACAGCAAATATCTCCCTTCGCCTTGGCCTTGATCCTATGCAGATCCTCTGCTAGGAGCAAGCCAAAGTCTGGGAAGCCTCCTGTGACCATGCAGTATAAGGAGAAGAGCTCACCCTGTCTAATCTTCTGGGGCGTCTCAGTACGCGCCAGAAGTGTCTCACTGAAGATCCTGTGGGCAAGTCTGAAGGCTGGGTGAAAGATGACCTTCTCCCTGGAATCTCCAGGGCGCCATCTGTCTGCATGAGTAGTAATGTGGGCTATCTGTCCCCAGAACTCCCTAGCTACGGATCGGGAGGGGAAGTCTACAGCGGTGGGGGTAGGAAAGCCAAAGATCTCTCTCCAAATCTCTAAAGGAACTATGAAGTTCCGGCTCATCAACCGATACTTCACAGATCGCTCTGTGGGAAGGTAGGAGAAAAAGCTAACAAACTCGAGTGTCGGCTCTATGTAAGCTGGGGCTCGGATCTCAGTAAACTGATCCAGCCCGACGGTAGCAATCATCCTCCTAAGGTCAGCATCTAACCCTAGGCAGTCAAAAGCTGATACATCCAGAAATCGCGGTGCGATGACTGGACGCCCAGCTATCCTCTCATAGTCTACCCGGCATCTCTCGTGGATAACCGGGCGGTAGGGACGGGATGAGGAAGGAGAAGGGGAAGGGGAGGATCTATCTCTAAGAGCTAAACGGCGATCTGAACTCATTTTCAAACACACTGTCAGACTACCTCGGTCGACTGACAACTCCAAGAATCACCTCGACCGAGGTGCAGAACGACTGGACCGAGGCGAAGACAGTTCGATTTCCACTCTCTGATTTTCAGTTCTTTTCCCCCTAAAATCACTACCGATGCTTCCTAAGGGGTACTTATAGATTTCCTCAACAGAATCAAGGGCAACCAAAGCCCAAATTGCAGAAAACGAACGAGTTAGGTTTTTCGAACGTTTTTACCTCGTTTCGGTCGAAACACTCAAATTTCTTGCAGATCTGTAGTTGCAATCGATTCCTCTACCCCTCAATTGCAGTTTGGAAGCAGAAATCTTCGAAAACGAGTGAGAAACGAAGGAGCGAAGTGCTTCTGTTCCGCCGCGGTCGAAATGGGGTAAAAAGAATGAAAGGTAATTTTTCCCCTTTTTTATACCGTTCCTGGATCTGCTGTCACCTCGGTCGAGATGGTCTCGACTGGACCGAGGTGATGTGGACCGAGGCGGTTCTGCAGAAACCCTAGTCGCCTCGGTTGCTTCAAGAATCAACTCGGTCGAGGTGTTCTGACAATGACCGAGGTGCTTCTGTCTTCTCAGATTCTCGAACTTTTGTCCTTCCAGATGTGATCCTCCCTGTTGTCTGTCCAGAACGCCAAAAAAAAAGCAAAGCAAAGCAAAAACAAAAACTATCTAAGCTAGACTAGAAAACGGGAAAGAAGAGCAATACCTTGGGTTGCCTCCCAAGAAGCGCTTGATTTAAGGTCGCTAGCTGGACCATAATGCGTCTCAAAGGAGGTAGGAGGTGCCCTCACCCCATACTTCACCTCCATCGTGGGGTGAAGTAAGTAGATCCATCAAACGCTCCAAGACGTGCAAGTGCTCATCGGGGAATGAATCGTCTATGGGTGGGCTATCCGTCTCGCGGGAAGATTCCGGTAGCCGGCTGAGGTGATCCGCAACTGAATTCTCGGATCCCTTCTTATCGCGGATCTCTAGGTCAAACTCTTGAAGCAAGAGAATCCATCGAATAAGACGCGGCTTGGCATCTTTCTTAGCCATCAAGTAACGAATGGCTGCATGGTCGGTGTAGACAATGATTTTCGCCCCTACTAGATAGGAACGAAACTTCTCGAAGGCATACACAACCGCCAATAACTCCTTTTCGGTGGTAGCGTAGTGGCGTTGTGCTTCATCTAGCGTCTTGCTAGCATAGTAAATGGCGGTGGTCCGTCCATCCTTCTTCTGCCCAAGCACCACTCCTACGGCTACATCGCTAGCGTCACACATGACCTCAAAGGGCAAGGTCCAATCAGGAGGCTGGATAATGGGAGCGGAGATCAACGCTTCCTTAATCCTGTAAAAAGCATCAAGACACTCCTGCGAAAACTCAAAAACAACATCTTTATTCAAGAGGTTAGTTAGAGGTTTAGAAATCTTGGAGAAGTCCTTGATGAATCTCCTGTAGAAACCTGCATGCCCGAGAAAACTCCTCACACCTTTAACAGAACAAGGAGGAGGGAGTTTCTCAATAGTCTCGATCTTAGCTCGATCGACCTCTATACCTCGATTAGAAACGAGGTGTCCTAGCACAATGCCTTCGTTAACCATAAAATGACACTTCTCCCAATTCAAGACAAGGTTAGTGTCTTCACATCTTTTAAGCACTAGAGAAAGGTTAGATAGGCAATCATCAAAAGAGGAACCATATACAGAAAAATCATCCATAAATACCTCCATGATCTCCTCTATGTACTCGGAAAAGATAGCCATCATGCATCGCTGGAAGGTAGCTGGTGCATTGCACAATCCAAATGGCATCCTCCGATAGGCAAACGTCCCCCATGGACAAGTGAAAGTGGTCTTCTCCTGATCATCCGGATGGATGGGAATCTGGAAGAATCCACTATAGCCGTCCAAGTAGCAAAAGTGTGAATGCTGGGCCAACCGTTCGAGCATTTGATCAATGAAGGGAAGCGGAAAATGATCCTTCCGAGTAGCCGTGTTCAGCTTCCTATAGTCGATGCAAACTCTCCAGCCCGTAACGGTCCTTGTTGGGATCAACTCGTTGTTCTTATTCGTCACAACGGTCATCCCTCCTTTCTTTGGAACGACATGCACCGGGCTAACCCACTTGCTGTCCGAGATAGGATAAATAATACCTGCATCCAACAACTTAAGAACTTCCTTCTTCACAACCTCTTTCATGATCGGATTTAACCGTCTTTGAGGTTCCCGTGAAGTCTTATGATTATCTTCCATTAGAATTCTATGCATGCAGAAAGAAGGTTTAATGCCGATAAGATCATCCGTGGTGTAACCTATGGCTTTTCGATGCTTTCTCAGGACATGCATTAGCTTAGTTAATTCAGAATCGGAAAGGGAAGCACTAACAATAACGGGATAAGTAGAATCCGGCCCAAGAAAGATATACCTCAAGTGACCAGGGAGTTGTTTAAGCTCCACAACTGGGGGTGCTTTCTGAGAGGGATCTGTGCTTCCTCTTTCCAGTGGAGTGGTGTCAGAAACTGGACTAGATGTAATCTCAGTTTGAATCATCTCGCTGTCTACCTTGGTCGAGGCGCAAAGGCGTTGACCGAGGTGTTCTTCAGACGCCTCGCTCTGTCCAGAAGGTGCCTCGGTCGAGATACTCCTACTGGATCCGAGGCTGGAATTCTTCGTTTCCTGGACTAGCTTCTCAGTTTTAGCTCCTGGATCCTCTTCCAGTGCCCTCAAGCTCTGTATATCTGCATCACAAGAAGCATCTATACCTTCCTCCATTAAACTGAAGCTAATAACTCTTTCGAGTGGATCGTTAGTAAGGATAGAGCTCACCAATTCTCTTGATTCTTCTTCATCGTAGATGTTGAAGATATCATCAGTTAGTTGCTCTCCTTTCATGGCTGCAAGTAGTGCGAACTCCACCTCATCGCCACCAACGTTGAATTTCAACTTGGCGTTCTTGCAATCCACATTGCAACCCGAAGTTGCTAGAAATGGCCTCCCGAGAATGATGGGAACAGGGTAATCTGCGGGAATGTCAAGCACGACAAAATCTATAGGTAGATAGAAGTTACCTAACTTGACCGGAACGTCCTCCAAAATGCCCACGGGATGGGTGATGGAGCGATCCGCCATGTAGAGTCGAATCTTGACCGGCTTGGGCTCTCCAAGACCGATCTTAGTGCATAGCTCCAGCGGGATGATGCTCACGCTGGCTCCTAGATCGCAAAGGGCTTCACAAGTGACATCCCCGACTTGAATGGGAATGCAAAATGAGCCGGGATCTCTCAATTTAGGTGGCATCTTCTCCTTCATGATCTTTATGAGTTCCGAAGATTTAGATGTCATCCTAACTTCACCAACATCCTCCAGCTTCCTCTTCCTTGATAAGATCTCTTTTAAGAACTTCCCATAGGCGGGCATACCTAAAATAGCATCAAGAAAAGGAATGTTAATATGTAGCTTATTCATCAAGTCAAGGAACTTACCAAAGTGCTTGTCTAGATGCGCTCTGGCTCTGGACTGAGGGAATGGAAGTGGTGGTTTATATGCAGGAGGTGGAACATAAGTTTCTGTCGTTCCTCCTGCTTTCTGTTGCTCTGCCTCGGTTGGCATCTCGGTCGAGGTGTTCTTCGACTGGATCTGGACCGAGGTGGTCTGCGTCGAGCGAGGTACTGGATCGGCAGTTTTGAGTCCACTCCTCGTCGTTATGGCCATACACTGGCCCTTAGGGTTAGTTTCCGTCTTTGCTGGAAGCTTCCCTGGATCTCTTGGCGCTTCATTCGCCCTATTAGCAAGTTGTTGTTCAAGGGACTTTTGGGCCCTCGAAAATGAAGTCATAGAATTCTCCATAGCGCCAAGCTTGATCAAGATTGCCTCCAGAACTGCGTCCTTCTTTTCCGGCTGAGACGAACTTGATCCTTGCCCTTGGCTTTTTAATGGAGTAGAAGAAGAAGAAGGAGAAGAGAGGAAAGGATTAGAGGAATCATTAGAATTGGAGTTCGAATAATTATTACCGTGGTTTTGATTATTCGCCCTCCAGTTGTTGCTGTTGGATCCTCTATTGTTGTTGTAGTTGTTATTTCGGGGACCGTTATTGTTGTTACGGTACCCGTTGTTGTTGTTGTTCCTTTGCCCTTGCTCTTCCTTCTTAGTTTGAGCCATCAAGAGCTCTTTTAATTCCTTCACGTCATTCTTCAATGACGAGAGTTGATTGTTGTTGGGTTGAGTCTCTTGAAAGTTGACTCTTTTAACTCCACCTTCGGCTCCTTGGTGGGTATACTTCTCCATGTGCAAGGCTTGCTTCTCAATGAAGTCCCATGCATCATCAATCGCCATGTCCATGAAGGTACCGGCGGAGAGTAGTTGGAGATTGAACTGAGTGTTTCCGTCCAGCCCTTTGAAGTAGATCTCCAACAGCTCGATTTTTGGAATCCCATGATGTGGGCAATCCAAAAGAATATCCTTGAACCGCTCCCAAGATTTGGACAAGCTCTCCTTGTCCTTCATGATGAAAGCATTGATCTTCCCTCTCATTTCAGCAGTCTTTGAGGGTGGAAAGAATTTGGTCAGGAATTCCGTAGTCATCTCCTCCCATGTGCTAATTTTTCCTGGAGGAAGAGATTGATACCAAGTAAGAGCTCTATCTTTTAAAGAAAAGTAAAAAGGTCTTAGCTTGTAGTTGTTATTTTCGACTCTAGAAGGTCGCAAGGTCTCCATCAAGATCTCGTAGTTTTGAAGATGTTGATGCGGCGACTCCTTCTCTAGCCCTCCGAATTGACATTGGCGAATCATGGCTAGAACTTGCGGTCGAAGTTCGTAGTCATGATCCGCTGGATCTCCTAGGTTCACCCCTGGACGCCTCAGCTGCTGATTAGGGTCCATCCTTTGACCTAGGGTTTGCGGGATTCCTGCAAGAAGAACATCTCGGACTGGTATCCGAGGTGGATGTACATCGACCGGGGCGTCGGGTACTGGAATCTGCCTCGGTCGAGGATCTACTACTGGATCCTGCATCGGTCGAAGTAGAATCTGGTTCCGAATGGCTGCAATCTCAGCTTCGATTGCTGCAGTCCTGGCATGATTCTCTTCTTTCTCTTGCCTTAGCTCTTCTTCACTGAGACGTAGCAGCTCCTGCGTCTCTCTCAATTGGGCCGCAAGATCGTGATCGTCTTGTTGGGCCATTTTCGCTTCTCTTAAGCGTCGCTTGTATGTCTTTTCTGGTTCGGGATCGTAAGGAACGATTTCCTTCCCAGCGCGGGTTCTTCGCATATACCTAAGAAAGAACCTGCAAAAGTCACTCAAGTAGAGTGGTTAGATGAAACGGGGCAAATGCCCCAAGAGCAAACCGTACCGGCTCGGTCTAGACCAAGTCCCCGGCAACGGCGCCAAAAACTTGTTCGCTCCAAACGGTGTGTGCAAGCTTTAAATTTATAACCCTAGACTTAAGCTTAAAACAAGGATGCGAACCCGCAGTGTACGGGTCAATCGTAGTAAAAGCAAGAAAATTCCAGGGGTCGATCACAGGGACTTGGTGAAACAAAGTCAACACGGTATGCTACTTTAATTCTAACCACAAAAGCGATTAACACAATCAAAGATGAATAAGATGTCAAATAAAGCAAACATGCAATTCTAGGGATTAAAGCATCAAGTTGTGGTTCCAACTCAAGATCTATAGATAAGCGGACAAAGCTGAGATTTTTGCGTGGGGAAGGCGTTACTAAAGTGGAGTAGATCACCGGGTAAGTCTCACTACACACTAATCCTAAACCGTAACTCCTATTACCGGGTAAGTCTCAAGGAATCAAGATAAAGAACTATAACCTCAAACTAACACACCATCTAAGGGAATAGAATCAACCTTTACCGGGTAAGTCTCAGGCTAACTCACAAAGATGGGATGGAAGCACACTCAAACCCCAATAAAGGATAGACCTTTATTACCTACACTTATGATCGTCGGTACACAAACTAAGGAATTACCGGGTAAGTCTCATCCTAAGCTTGCATTGAACCAGAAAGGTGAAATAAGAATAGGATTTAGCAAACTCTAACACTTAACTTTCTGTTTTAGGTCGGATAAGTCACCTCGGTCAGAAGAATTCCACCCCGGCCGAGATGTTCATCAACCGAACGAGATGCTTAGGGTTAAGGTTAAAGACTCGAACTTTCAGGATCCTACTGGAATCTAAGATTATTCTATCATTGTTTTTCCCACAACCTTCATCCAATCACCCTAGAATCACACAAGGAAATTAGCCACTCATCATCATAATGAAAGTATTAAAATATATGGGAAGAAGGTGAATATTTGAACAAAGAAGAATTTAATGAAAAGACTTCAATAACTGAATCAAATATCACAAACAAAAGCGTTCCTTGGATAGCAATCCAACAAGACAAGACAATCAATGAGGGAATTGAAGACAATCTTACAAAACCCTTCAAAAAGCTATAAAGCTATGATCTTCAATCTTCCTTCAACCTTCAAAAAGGTTCTTCAAATCTCTCCCAAATTGGAGTAGGCTGCGGCTGCTGCGTCGTATGCGAGATTTTCTTGCGCTGATGGCGGGTGTATGCGGCCTTCTCAAATTGTGGAAAATCAACCCTTTTTATAGGAAAATAAACCTCCAAAGATAATAAATCTTAAGAAGATATTATCCCATAAATATAGGTAAAATATATGATTCTGCATATCTCCTTCCTTCCAGAAGCTCAGCCCAAAAATATAAGATCACTTTCCAATTTTAAAAGATCTCATCCAAGAATAAAATATTCTCGCCGCGTCCTAGGTGTTCGCCTCGGTCGAGTCGGCGTCTCTGGATCGCCTCGGTCGAGATGAATCTCTGGTCAACCGAGGTGACTCATAACTGAATGTAGAATCTCTCAAAACTGGTCCAAAGTAAATCTTTAATCCATGGTTGTGCTTCCTGAATGTAGCTCCAAATGACTCTTGACTCCTTTTGCTCCTTTTTGATGCAATACGTACCATATTACCTGCAATTACAACGAAACTAGGTGTAGACCTCGATTCTCGCAAAGGTAGATGAAATGGTAGTAAAATCACATAATGTACATACAAACATTCAGATTATGAAAGATAAAACGTCCAAACAAACCCCCAAATATAGACTATAATTTATGCTATCAGATCACCGGATAAGTCTCACTACACACTAATCCTAAACCGCAACTCCTATTCCTGGGTAAGTCTCAAGGAATCAAGGTAAAGAACTATAACCTCAAACTAACACACCATCTAAGGGAATAGAATCAACCTTTACCGGGTAAGTCTCAGGCTAACTCACAAAGATGGAATGGAAGCACACTCAAACCCCAATAAAGGATAAACCTTTATTACCTACACTTATGATCGTTGGTACACAAACTAAGGAATTACCGGGTAAGTCTCATCCTAAGCTTGCATTGAACCAGGAAAGGTGTAATAAGAATAGGATTTAACAAACTCTAACACTTAACTTTCTGTTTTAGGTCGGATAAGTCACCTCGGTCAGAAGAATTCCACCCCGGCCGAGATGTTCATCAACCGAACGAGATGCTTAGGGTTAAGGTTAAAGACTCGAACTTTCAGGATCCTACTGGAATCTAAGATCATTCTATCATTGTTTTTCCCACAACCTTCAGCCAATCACCCTAGAATCACACAAGGAAATTAGCCACTCATCATCATAATGAAAGTATTAAATATATGGGAAGAAGGTGAATATTTGAACAAAGAAGAATTTAATGAAAACACTTCAATATCTGAATCAAATATCACACAAAAATCGTTCCTTGGATAATGATCCAATAAGACAAGACAACAAGGAAAGGAATTGAAGACAATCTTACAAAACCCTCCAAAAAGCTATAAAGCTATAGTCTTCAATCTTCCTTCAACCTTCAAAAAGGTTCTTCGAATCTCCCAAATTGGAGTAGGATGCGGCTGCTGCGCTTGTAAACCCTGATCGGTGGTATAGCGTGATTTCGATGATCCGAAGATGGGTGAATTGTAGAAAATCCAACCCTTTATATAGGAGAATTATCTTCCAAAGATAAAATATCTTAAAAAGATAATTTCCTATAAAATATATCCATATCTCCTAAAATAAATATCTTCCTTCCAACTATAAGATAATTTCCTAATAAGATAGATCTTATCTCCTAAAATAGATCTCCTAAATATATGATCTTCCTTCCAGAAATCTAGCCCAAAAATATAAGATCTCTCCTTCCAAAAATAAAAGATCTCAGCCAAGAATAAAATATATCCCGCCGCGTCAGGATATTCGCCTCGGTCGAGACGCTCTCGTAGATCACCTCGGTCGAGGTGAATCTGTGGTCAACCGAGGTGAGTCATAACTGAATGTGAAATCTCTCAAAACTTGTCCAAAGTGAATCTTTAATCCATGGCTATGCTTCCTGGATGGTTCCTTTTGCTCCTCAATGTAGCTCCAATGACTCATGACTCCTTTTTGCTACTTTTTGATGCAAAACGTACCATTTTACCTGCAATTACAACGAAACTAGGTGTAGACCTCGATTCTCGCAAAGGTAGATGAAATGGTAGTAAAATCACATAATATACGTACAAACATGCAGATTATGAAAGATAAAACGTCCAAACAAACCCCAAAATATAGACTATAATTCATGCTATCAAAATACCCCATACTTAGCCCTTGCTTGTCCCTAAGCAAGTTCCTCATATAGAAATCAAGATAGAATGGATTATAAGTCAAGAAAATCAATGAGAAGTCCTTCAAAAATATTTTTATGGTGTGCAACTATCATAGATCACTCTAAGAGAGTACTTCCTGGAAATTAAAAACTCAATATGATCAAAACATTTTATAAATATAGGAAAGTTGTTCATCTTTGCATAAAATCATAGAATGCATAATAAATCATAATTATCAAAATTAATCATGTATAATCCGATTTAAACCGCTAAGTCAATCAACAAGCTCAAGGTCTCAAGGGCTTCCCAAAAGAAAGGTCAAGAAACGTGTAGGGTAGGGATGCATGTAAGGTAATGTGGTGCTAGAATCCGGGAAAAGGATGAACTTCACTTTCACTTTGACTTGCAACATCTTCCACCAATAAGCTTTGCTTATTTCACACTTTTTTCTCTTTTACTTTACTTTTTGGGATGCATGGACAGAGGTGCACAATAACCGAAGCCTAGGAAATCAGCAATCATCAATTTCTTGAGATGCATCAAACCCTTGATGCACATACCATGACCCGTTAGGAATATCGCTCAATCCGACTTTGGCAAGACACAAACACCCGGCTATGTGAATGGTGCCGAGTTACTCATCTTCATGATTGACTTCCCCAAACCTATTATTGCTTTCTAACACTTTCACTTTCAGCCACTTCTCAACTTTTGACTTGCTTTCACCACTTCGCTTGCTTCCAAATTCCCGGATAGGTAAAGGGAGGCAATATGTATATGAGGGGCTAAGCATGATCAAGAAGAAGAAGAAGAAGAAGAATGAATTGCCTTGGTCTTTCCAAGAAGAACGTGAGAGAACTTATGCTGCGGTGTCAACCTTCAAATTCAACATAATTTGGATAAAAATAAAGTATTAAACATGCCAATAATTTTAAACAAAGCATTTAGCAACTTAAACATATCATAAAACATTTCAAACATATAAAGAATTTAAATCCAGTCGGTAAACAAAATCTTCACTGAGATCATATCCAGATAAGTAACACAAAAATCGTTTTCGAAAACTCTCTGTTACGCCCACCTCGGTCGAGGTGTTCTTGGTTCAACCGAGGTGAAACACCTCGTTTTGCCAGAACTGTCCCGGTCGAGGTCAAAAATTTTTTTAAAACCATTTTGTTTTTTTTTCGGTTTCGACGTTTTTCTCAGTCAAATAACCTGTAAGTATTTAGCAACTTAAACAAAGCATTTAGCAACTTAAACATATCAGAACTGTCCCCGGCAACGGCGCCAAAAACTTGTTCGCTCCAAACGGTGTGTGCAAGCTTTAAATTTATAACCCTAGACTTAAGCTTAAAACAAGGATGCGAACCCGCAGTGTACGGGTCAATCGTAGTAAAAGCAAGAAAATTCCAGGGGTCGATCACAGGGACTTGGTGAAACAAAGTCAACACGGTATGCTACGTTAATTCTAACCACAAAAGCGATTAACACAATCAAAGATGAATAAGATGTCAAATAAGCAAGCATGCAATTCTAGGGATTAAAGCATCTAGTTGTGGTTCCAACTCAAGATCTATAGATAAGCGGACAAAGCTGAGATTTTTGCGTGGGGAAGGTGTTACTAAAGTGGAGTAGATCACCGGGTAAGTCTCACTACACACTAATCCTAAACCGTAACTCCTATTACCGGGTAAGTCTCAAGGAATCAAGATAAAGAACTATAACCTCAAACTAACACACCATCTAAGGGAATAGAATCAACCTTTACCGGGTAAGTCTCGGGCTAACTCACAAAGATGGAATGGAAGCACACTCGAACCCCAATAAAGGATAAACCTTTATTACCTACACTTATGATCGTTGGTACACAAACTAAGGAATTACCGGGTAAGTCTCATCCTAAGCTTGCGTTGAACCAGAAAGGTGTAATAAGAATAGGATTTGGCAAACTCTAACACTTAACTTTCTGTTTTAGGTCGGATAAGTCACCTCGGTCAGAAGAATTCCACCCCGGCCGAGATGTTCATCAACCGAACGAGATGCTTAGGGTTAAGGTTAAAGACTCGAACTTTCAGGATCCTACTGGAATCTAAGATTATTCTATCATTGTTTTTCCCACAACCTTCATCCAATCACCCTAGAATCACACAAGGAAATTAGCCACTCATCATCATAATGAAAGTATTAAAATTTATGGGAAGAAGGTGAATATTTGAACAAAGAAGAATTTAATGAAAAGACTTCAATAACTTAATCAAATATCACAACAAAAGCGTTCCTTGGATAGCAATCCAACAAGACAAGACAATCAATGAGGGAATTGAAGACAATCTTACAAAACCCTTCAAAAAGCTATAAAAAGCTAATCTTCAACTTTCCTTCAACCTTCAAAAAGGTTCTTCGACAACTCCCAAATTAGAGTGTACTGCGGCTGCTGCGTGTGTAAACCCTGATCGACGGTATAGCGTGATGTTGGATTTGTGGAAATCCAACCCTTTTTATAGGAAAAATAAACCTCCAAAGATAATAAATCTTAAGAAGATATTATCCCATAAATATAGGTAAAATATATGATTCTGCATATCTCCTTCCTTCCAGAAGCTCAGCCCAAAAATATAAGATTACTTTCCAAATTTAAAAGATCTCTTCCAAGAATAAAATATTCTCGCCGCATCCTAGGTATTCGCCTCGGTCGAGTCGGTGTCTCTGGATCGCCTCGGTCGAGGTGAACCTCTGGTCAACCGAGGTGAATCACGACAGAATGTGGAATCTCTCGAATCTGCTCCAAAGTGAATCTTCAATCCATGGCTATGCTTCCTGGATGTAGCTCCAAATGACTCTTGACTTCTTTTTGCTCCTTTTTGATGCAAAACGTACCAAATTACCTGCAATTACAACGAAACTAGGTGTAGACCTCGATTCTCGCAAAGGTAGATGAAATGGTAGTAAAATCGCATAATGTACATACAAACATGCAGAATATGAAAGATAAATCGTCCAAACAAACCCCAAAATATGGACTATAATTCATGCTATCATTACCGCAGCCACAGCCGCCCCTGCGGCTGCAACTGAGCCCAACACAAAGCAGACGACGCCCCTGTGGCTGGATGTCCCCGCCCCTGCGGTGACAACCCTTGAGCCGCTCCTGCGCTTACAAGCTGACGCCCCTGCGGAAAACACAACAAAAGACTCTACTGAAAGGGATACTTACGTCCAGCGTAAATTTCCGCCACTGTACTCTGAGAAACCACCAGCTCCTTTTCCTGAGGCTTTGAAGGATAGAAGAATCATTGAGGACAAGGACCTCTTTGAGACTTTCTCCAAATGCGAGGTAAACATTCCCCTCCTTAAGTTGGTAAAAAGTATTCCTAAGTATGCTTGTTTTTTTAAGGAACTTTGCACTATCAAGAGGAATCAGAAGCCAAAGGGGAAACAGAAGGTGCAAGTAAGTGAGCATGTGTCGGCAGTTTTCCAACGGAAAATGCCCAAGAAAAGCAGCGATCCGGACATGGTAAGCATTTCTTGTGTTATAGGGGAAACCCGCTTTGACAAAGCAATGCTTGATCTCGGTGCTTCTATCAATGTTTTACCATATTCAATTTACAAATCACTTGGCCTTGGGCCATTAATGGAAACTAGGATTGTAGTACAACTTGCTGATAGATCTAATGTGTACCCAAAAGGGATAATTGAAGATGTGTCAGCAATGGTAGACAATCTAATATTTCCTGCTGATTTCTTTGTAATGGATATGGAAAATGATTCACATGCTGCACCCATTCTGTTAGGTAGGCCATTTTTGAAAACTGCTAGGACAAAAATTGATTATGTTAGTGGCAAATTAACCATGGAGTTTGATGGAGAAGTAGTGGAATTTGACATCTATGATGCAATGAGATTTCCTAGTGATGATCATTCTTTATGTGCTATTGACATTGTTGAACCTTTTGTGCAAGATGTTTTTGATAACTCTGATGTCGATGAATTGAAAAGTGTGATTGAGCATGACATTGATGGTTTCGAATCGGATTATGTATTAACATCCAGCATGAGAGAGGTCCTAGCCCAATTAGATGGGCATAAAAGACTACCTATCTCCAATTTACCATTGGGCCCACTTTACTAACCCCAAGTGAGAAGCTTGTTCCGTCTATAGTGCAGGCACCGGAAATAGAATTGAAGGACCTTCCGTCACACCTCAAGTACATTTTCCTTGGAGAACACAATACCTTGCCGGTGATCATCTCCAACAAGTTGACTACTGGTCAAGAAGACAAGTTGGTGAAGGTACTAAAAGAGCACAAGACGGCCCTTGGATGGACCATTGCGAACATCAAAGGGATAAGCCCTTCGACTTGCATGCATAGGAATTTACTTGAGGACGAAGCAAAACCCTCTAGGCAACCTCAAAGGAGGTTGAATCCGCCAATGATGGATATGGTCAAAAAGGAAGTGTTGAACCTCCTTCAAGCGGATATGATCTTTCCTATCTCGGATAGCACTTGGGTTAGCCCAACCCAAGTAGTTCCAAAGAAGGGAGGTATTACCATGGTGGAAAATCAACATGGGGAGATGGTCCCAAGCAAAACACAAACCGGATGGAGAGTTTGTATTGACTACCGCAAGCTCAACAAGGTAACACGAAAATACCATTTCCCATTACCTTTTATTGATCAAATGTTGGAACGTCTTGCAGGTCATAAGTAATATTGTTTCCTGGATGGATATTCGGGCTATTTCCAAATACGAAATACGAAATACAAAATGTGTAATCAAAGGGAGAAAAACGGATTCTAGGGGTTGGAAATTCCGGTTATGGCATAGGACTCAAGCTATCTTAATCATTCCTTGGATTAACTATAGTATGTTGGGAGTGAGCGTTTCTAGATTGGGATCAATCACCGGGTAGGTCTCATGGTCCACTAATCCGTTCCTAAGGTCTCATCACCGGGTAAGTCTCAAAGAGCCTAAGGATAGGAATTCTACACAAACCGGATGGTTATCTAGGGATCTAACCTCTCCTTACCGGGTAAGTCTCGGGAAGGCAAGTCCTAAACATCAATCCTAGAACAATCAGTCCAATAGCGGCTTATGAGGCTCACTACTACCTAGAGTTCGTCATTCTTCGGTATCTAAGAGCAAGAATCACCGGGTAGGTCTCTTCTAACTCTTAGTTGCTAACACTAGGTCACCCTAGGATAGATTTAGCTCAACTAACACTAGGATTTCAACAAATCAACAACCTAACACTTAGATTTATCAATACAAGCTAGTTAATCAAAATTACAGGGTGTTCATCCCTTCCCACGGCCGTGGAAAGGCAAGATCAAACCGTGGTTTTCGACAGTGACTAGGTTCAATCAAGCGAGTCATCCAAGCATACATTTAAATGTATTCTATCATAGTCCAAGCCATAACTATCTTTTCCTTACCCTAGAATCGCATCTATTTATCCAACAACATGCATCATCACAATCAAAATCATCAAGCATAAAATCATAGAATCCATGGCTAGAAGATGGAATGAAAGATGGATTAAGCTAATGAAACAAGTAAAACAAGCAAAATCAAGGTTCAAGAAGGACTTACAACCCTTCAAAAGAAGGTTCGAATTGTTTCTTACAAACCCTTGCAAAACGTTTCACAAAGCTCACTCAAAATCACTCAAAAAGACTACGGAACTATGAACTAGTGTGCTTCTTCTTCTTCTCCAATGGAAGCCTTTCTTCCTCCCCAAATAGTAGCTCCAATCCAATCTTCCAATGAGATAATATTGTTGTTGAGAGTGTGGGAGAGAATGGGAGTGAGGGGTCTGCCCCTAACAGCCTTGCAGGACCACCTTTTATCCTCCAAATTTGCAAGAGTCGGCCATGAAGATCGTGGGACAGCTGGCATAGCTGTCTGGGCAAAACCACGGCCCATTTCCACGCCCGTGGAAGTCCCAGTGGCCGTGGTTTTGGTGCTCCTGCACTCTATGGATCGTCAAGCCACAATTTGGTGCATGACATGCACCAACAAGGTCCCATGTGTCCTCCTTAGCTCCTAGCTTGCTTCCCAATGAGTCCGAAGGTGTGTCATCTCGAGGAACGATCTTCAAATGTATCGATTAAGCTCCTAAATCTCCCAAAATACCTACAAAGCATGCAAAAGTCCGTGTAGACGTCTATCTCGAGAAAATACATGAATTGAGTGCAAACGTCGTGAACTAGTGTTAAACCATGCATGAATGAGCGGAAAAACTATCTAAATGAGTGCCTAAACCTAAGTCATAAATCGGGTTATCAAAAATACCCCATACTTAAGGTTTGCTCGTCCCCGAGCAAGTCCCAACTATAGACTAAGAGATGACATGATTTATGCATGCAGAAAAACGACAAAATCTTTTTGGAGTTGTGCTTCTAATATTGGATCACCTTCATAGTCATGTTTCATAGCAATGGACAAGCAATCATGCATCGAATAAATGAAGGCACGGAAAGACAATTATACTTAACTCAAAAGCATGCATGAAATGTAAAAATGAAGAAGTCAAGATGATCATGAGCATATCCAATCTAGATCACTAAGTCTTACACACATGCAAATAGGTCACAAGGGCTTAGGAAATAAGAGGCTAAGAAACGTTGTGATTAGGTGAGAGTTTTTCTAGGTCAAGTGATGCTAATCCGGGAATGGAACTAACTTCACAACTTCACATTTTTTATCAACTTCCCACAAGTGTATATTTTCTCCATCTTTTCTTTCTTTTCTTTTCTTTTCTTTTTCTTTCACTTATTTTTGAGACAATGACATTGGTGTACAAAAGCCGAAACCTTGGTGATTAGCCGTCCTCGGGCTTTTTTATTTTTCGAGGTGCATCCACACCGTGCACACATACCAAAGCTCGTTAGGACTATCGGTTTATTTGACTTTGGCAAGGCACAAACACCCGATTATGTGAATGGTGCCGAGTTACTTGTCATTTAAACCAACGTCCCCAAACCTATATTTTTTTCTACACTTTCACAACAAATTCAGCACTTCACTCATAACATTCATCCATCAACAACTTCACCCCACACTTGCTTTTCAAACACTCAACACACTAACATGCTCCTATTCCCGGATGGGTCAAAAGAGGTCAAATTTATATCAATTGAGGTGCTCGAGCGACATAATCAAGATGAGAAGTAGAGAAAGATGAATTGCCTTAATCACTCCTAGATGATGTGCAAGAACTAGCATGTAATTTCGATTTTCAATCCCCAATCCAATCAAGGCAAGCATCATGATCACAATCCATTCATGGAATTCAAGATAAGTACTTCAAGTCTACATATGCATTCATCAATTCAACACATAAGGCCATCCATAGCTAATCCACAAGACAATTTCATCATAAGGGTCATTCCCAAGCTTAGAAGCACTAACATTTTTAAAATTTTCTGATTTTTTTGGAATTTTCGAAATATCTATGTACAATGCAAAACATGTGACTAAAAGAAACTACCCTAGATGCTAATCATGCAAAAGATCATGCAAACCCCACCCCATACTTAGAAACACATTGTCCCCAATGTGTAAATGAAGTAAAGAAGAGTGAAAGAGGGTTCTCACAATGTAAAAATGGTTTGCTTTGCTATTTGGGATCATTCAAATGGAGTGATGTAGGATGATCCAATCAACGATGGTAGAGAGCTCAAAGTGTTCGTTATGGCGTCGGGATCCGCGCTAGGCGCCGCTAGCCGTCCAAGTCCCGCGTCCGCTCCACCCATAATTGATGAGGGACTCATCATCATCATCCACATGCCATGCAAGGCTTCCATGCTACCAAGACTCTAGCACACAAACTCCAAACACACAAAAATACACAAAAACAGGAAAAATCAAAAACAAAGCAAAAACGAAAAGGGAAAGATGTCTACCAATGGGTTGCCTCCCACCAAGCGCTTCTTTAAGGTCATTAGCTTGACCAAACTCGGGGGCGTCTCACTCTAGGTGAAGTGGGGCAATCATATCCACCGGAGCTCCCGGGATATACTTCTTCAACCGATGCCCATTCACCTTAAAATCTCCACAATGCTCCCCTCCTATCTCAACCGCTCCATGGGGAAAGATCTTCTTCACCACATAAGGACCCGTCCATCTTGACTTTAGCTTTCCGGGGAAGAGCCGCAGCCTTGAGTTGAAGAGAAGGACAAGGTCGCCTTCACTCAACTCCTTAGGGATGAGACGCTTGTCATGCCAACGTTTGGTCCTTTCCTTGTAGATCCGGGCATTTTCAAAGGCATCCAACCGGATCTCCTCAAGAGCATTCATGTCAAGCAACCTTTTCTCTCCGGCCTCCTTGAGGTCAAAATTCAGCCATCTAATGGCCCAATACGCTCTATGCTCCATCTCTACCGGAAGGTGGCAAGACTTGCCATAGACGAGCTTGTAGGGAGTGGTGCCAATCAGTGTCTTGAAAGCGGTTCTATAAGCCCACAAAGCATCATCGAGCTTCATAGCCCAATCCTTTCTCGTCCTTGAAACCGTCTTCTCAAGAATTCCCTTTATCTCCCGGTTGGAGATCTCCACTTGGCCACTAGTTTGGGGATGGTAAGGTGTTGCCACCTTATGAGTTACCCCATACTTAGCCAAAAGTGTCCCGAAGTTCCTATTAGTGAAGTGCTTCCCTCCATCACTTATGATCACCCTTGGTGTTCCAAACCTTAGGAAGATCACTCGGTTGAAGAACCGCACCACAACCTTGGCATCATTTGTGGGAGAGGCGATTGCCTCCACCCATCTCGAAACATAGTCCACCGCCAATAGGATGTAGAGGTTGCCACATGAAGAGGGGAATGGCCCCATGAAGTCCACACCCCAAACATCAAATATCTCCACTTCTTGTATGTTGTTCAAGGGCATCTCATTCCTCCTTGAGATGTTGCCCGTCCTTTGGCAAGCATCACAAGCTACCACAAAATTCTGCACATCCTTGAACAAACTTGGCCAAATGAAACCCGATTGCAACACCTTCGCACATGTCTTGTGTGAGCTAGCATGGCCTCCACATGGCAAGGAGTGACAATGGCGGATCACACTCTCCACCTCATCCTCCGGTATGCATCTCCTAAAGACTCCATCCGGCCCTCTTTTGAACAAAAGCGGTTCACTCGAATAGTAATGTCTCACATCCTTGAAGAACTTTTTCCGCTGGGCATATAACAAACCGGGAGGCACTTCCTCACACACAAGGTAGTTCACAATGTCGGCATACCATGGCTCATTACCCCTTGACACTTGAAACAAGCACTCCTCCACCATTTGCATGATTGCTCATCCCGGAACGAGTCATCAATCGGGATGTCATCTTTCTCAATCTCCATTGGGGGGAGTCTACTAAGATGGTCCGCCAAAGAATTTTCGGACCCTTTCTTATCCCGGATTTCCAAATCAAACTCTTGAAGAAGAAGGATCCACCGAATCAAACGAGGCTTGGCATCCTTCTTTGTAAGGAGATAACGGATCGCAGCATGATCCATATACACAATGACCTTCGCTCCAACAAGATACGAGCGGAACTTCTCAAATGCATACACAACCGCTAGCAACTCCTTCTCTGTGGTAGCATAATTGAGTTGGGCATCATCTAGCGTCTTGCTAGCATAATAGATGGCATGTGTAAGCCCATCTTTCCTTTGTCCCAAAACAGCCCCGACGGCTACATCACTCGCATCACACATGATCTCAAACGGTAGACTCCAATCCGGAGATTGCATGATGGGTGCGGAGATCAAATCATTCTTCAACCTCCAAAAAGCCTCAAGGCAATCCTTGGAGAAAACAAACTCAACATCTTTCATTAGTAGGTTAGTAAGAGGCTTAGAAATCTTAGAGAAATCCTTAATAAATCTCCGGTAAAACCGGCATGCCCTAGAAAACTCCTTACCCTCTTCACCGAGGTAGGTGGTGGCAACTTCTCTATGGTTTCTATCTTATCTCTATCAACCTCAATGCCACGGTTGGACACCAAATGTCCCAACACAATACCTTCACTTACCATGAAGTGGCATTTCTCCCAATTCAAGACTAGATTAGTCTCCTCACATCTTTTTAGCACTAGAGACAAGTTAGCTAAACAATCATCAAAGGAAGATCCATAAACAGAAAAATCATCCATAAACACTTCCATGATGTTTTCAATATACTCAGAAAAGATAGCCATCATACACCTTTGAAAGGTGGCGGGTGCATTACACAACCCAAATGGCATTCTTCTATATGCAAATGTACCCCAAGGACATGTGAATGTAGTTTTCTCTTGGTCATCGGGGTGAATAGGGATTTGGAAGAGTCCACTATAGCCATCTCTAAGTAACAAAAATGGGAATATTGAGCTAATCTCTCAAGCATTTGGTCAATGAAAGGAAGAGGGAAGTGATCTTTGCTAGAGGCCACATTTAGTTTCCTATAGTCTATACACATCCTCCACCCCGTAACCGTTCTAGTTGGAATTAGTTCATTATTCTCATTGGTTACTACGGTCATCCCACCCTTCTTAGGAACCACATGCACGGGACTAACCCATTTACTATCCGAAATCGGGAAAATGATTCCCGCATCTAGCAATTTAAGGATCTCTTTCTTGACTACTTCTTTCATGATAGGGTTAGTCTTCTTTGAGGTTCAATTGAAGGTTTATGATTATCTTCAATTAAGATCTTATGCATGCACAAAGAAGGTTTAATGCCAACTAAATCATCAATTGTATAGCCAATAGCCTTCATATGCAATCTCAACTCATGCAACAATCTAGCAAGTTCATCATCATTCAAGCATGCATTCACAATAACCGGATATGTTGAATTCTCACCAAGAAAAGCAAACTTCAAATGAGAGGGGAGGGGGTTTGAGTTAAAGTTTAGGAGTACCTTTATCGAGTGGAGACGCTTCATACAATGTGGGTTGAGATGAATCCAAAGCCATGGAAGACTCCTCAAGGCTCCTTGAAGCTTGATCAACAACAAGGGCAGTTTCCGGAGAAACCACGGGCAAAATCACGGGCTCTGGCACTTGCAAAGCTATCCTTTTTGAGCATTACAGAGAGTTCCACGGGAGAAACCACGGGCGTGGTTCTTGGTCCCTGGCCGTGGTTCTTGCAGAAATTCAGCACATCTTCGTGTGCTTCAAATTCAACTCTTGTCTCCTTTTCCAATGATTCCAAAGCCTTGTTTCTTCATTGCAAGCCTCCTCAACTCCTTCCTCCATCAAACTTAAGCTAAGAACCTTCTCCAAGGGGTCCTTGATCAAGATTGAGCTCACAACTTCTCTACTATCCTCTTGCTCGACAATGTTGAACACATCTTCACCAAGGGCTGACCCCTTCATCATTGTGGACAGCTTGAACTTGATATTCTCTTCTCCAATGTTGAAGGAGAGAATTCCATTCTTACAATCTACCAAGCATCCAGAAGTGGCTAGGAAAGGTCTCCCCAAGATGATAGGAACCGGATAGTCCGCCGGGATGTCCAAAACAACGAAATCAATCGGCACATAGAACTTCCCGAGTTGCACCGGTATGTCTTCCAATATTCCAACTGGGTGAGTGATAGAACGGTCCGCCATGTAAAGGGTCATCTTGACCGGTTTTGGCTCTCCTAGCCCAACCTTGTTGCAAAGTGCAAGCGGTATGATGCTTACACTTGCCCCAAGATCATATAGGGCTTCATACTTCACTTCTTCCACTCCAATTGGCACACAAAAGGATCCCGGATCTCTTAGCTTAGGAGGCATCTCCTCCTTCATGGTTTGGATCAATTCCGAGGACCTCTTTGTCATCCTCACTTCCCCATACTCCTCCAACTTCCTTTTGTTGGAGAGTAATTCCTTCAAAAACTTGCCATATGTCGGCATACCTAGAATAGCATCCATGAACGGAATGTTAATATGTAATTTAGACATAAGTTCAAGGAATTTACCGAAGTGCTTGTCCAAGCGAGCTCTTGCTCGTGATTGTGGGAACGGTAGTGGTGGCTTGTATGGAGGTGGCGCCACATATGTTGGCTCATCTTCCTTGTTCTTTCCTCCTTCTACTTGCAAGGGCTCTTCATCTACCACTACTTGCTTCCCCTTGTCATTTCCCTTAGGTAAGGGATCCTTCATGCTCAACCCGCTCCTTGTTGTGATGGCCAACACTTGGCCTCTTGGGTTGTCTTCGGTTCTTCCGGAAAGCTTTCCCGGATCTCTATGAGCTTCACCCGCCTTTTGGAACACTTGTGCTTCTAACACCTTTTGAGCCTTAGAAATAGAAGTCACCGTGCTCTCAATACCACTCAACCTTCCAAGCAATTGCTCAAACATCATCTCGGTTCTATCCTTTGGAGGTTGAGTGAATCCGGGTGGAGGTTCTTGTGAAGTCTTTGGTGGTGGAGCTGCGCTTGTGGAAGCGGGAGGGTTCAAGGCTCCATCCGGGTTAGAATAGGAAAACCCGGGATGGTTGTGGTTAGGCCGGTAATTGTTGAATTGCCGCATGTTGTTGAAGTTCCTTGGGCCTTGATAGTTGTTGTAGTTGCCCCTTCCCATGTAGTTCACATCTTCCTCCTTGGAAGACAAGTTTGCTTGCACTTGCACTTGAGGGGTTGCTTGATTCTTCAAAGTTGTAGCACACAACTCCCTCAAAGATTTCAGCTCATTGTTGATTGCATCAAGCTTGAAGTTACTCATGGTGACTTCACTCACCTCATATGCTCCCGCTTTCCTCCCATCACTCTTCCTATGGGAGTACTTCTCAATCATCAAAGCTTGTTTCTCTACAAATTCCCAAGCTTCATCCACATTCTTCTCCATGAAAGTCCCACCGGAAAGAGATTGAAGCTTGAATTGGCTATCTTCATCAAGTCCCTTGAAGTAGATCTCCAAAAGCTTTAATTTCGGTATATCATGGTGTGGACAATCTAGGAGAAGGTCTTTGAACCTCTCCCAAGACTTGAATAGGCTTTCTCTATCCTTCATCACGAAGGCATTGATCTTCCCTCTTAACTCGGTAGTCTTGGAAGGTGGGAAGAACTTTGTCAAAAACTCGGTTTCCATCTCCTCTCAAGTACTCACTCGCCCTTGTGGAATAGATTGATACCAAGCCAAGGCTTTATCCTTAAGTCAGAAGGAGAAAGCCCTAAGCTTATGGTTGTTGCTCTCCAATCTAGGCGGCCTTAGAGTCTCTATCAAGATCTCATAGTTCATCAAGTGTTGATGAGGAGACTCTCCTTCCATCCCTCCAAATTGGTTATGCCGGATCATTTGTAGAACTTGAGGGCGGAGCTCATAATCATGGGCTTTGGGATCTCCTAAGTTCACACCCGGACGGTGTGCTCTTTGTGCCGGATCCATACGTTGCCCTAACATTTGTGGCTCTTCAATAGCAATGGGCACAACCCGAATATTAACCGCCGCCGGCTGCGATTGTGGTGGAGGTGGAGGTTGTTGACGATTAAGCTCTCTTTGCACAAGAGCTTGCCTAATCTCTTCATTTTCCCTCCTAGTTTCTTCTTGCCTCTCATTGGCAAGTCTCCTTTCATTCTCCAAGAGCTCATCTCTTAATCTAATTTGCTCTAAAGCCTCATCCAACTCAGCTTGGAGATCTCTTCCGGCCATCTCTTTTCCCTTTCTAATGCTCTTGGATCTAGATCTAAGGGTTTACTCCGGTTCGGGATCGAATGGAGCTAAATCCTTGCCACGAGATCTTCGCATACACCTAAAGAGTGAGAGATGTCCTGAAAAGCAAAGACACAAACCAAACGAGATCAAAAGCAACAAGAAAGATCTACACTATAAACAATCACAAAAATGACTCAATCTAGACCTAGTCCCCGGCAACGGCGCCAAAAACTTGTTACGTCTAGGAATTGATGCACGCAAAAGCTTTAAATTTATAACTGGATATATTTCTCCTAACTCCTAGCGAACCCGCAGTGTACGGGACGTTTTGTAGTAGGGATAGTATTCCGAGGTCGAACACAAAGACTAAGGTGAGATTGAATCGATTAATGACTAAGGATAGTGAAGATCTAGGCTAAGAAAAGAGAAAGGAATAAAGAAATGAAAATCTCAATGTTTTTGGTTTGGTTTTTAGGTGATCAATCAAAGATCACAAGTCATGCAAAATCAACAATCAACTAAGCTAACACCACAAGTAAACAAGCAAATACGAAATGTGTAATCAAAGGGAGAAAAACGGATTCTAGGGGTTGCAAATTCCGGTAATGGCATAGGACTCAAGCTATCTTAATCATTCCTTGGATCAACTATAGTATGTTGGGAGTGAGCGTTTCTAGATTGGGATCAATCACCGGGTAGGTCTGATGGTCCACTAATCCGTTCCTAAGGTCTCATCACCGGGTAAGTCTCAAAGAGCCTAAGGATAGGAATTCTACACAAACCGGATGGTTATCTAGGGATCTAACCTCTCCTTACCGGGTAAGTCTCGGGAAGGCAAGTCCTAAACATCAATCCTAGAACACTCAGTCCAATAGCGGCTTATGAGGCTCACTACTACCTAGAGTTCGTCATTCTTCGGTATCTAAGAGCAAGAATCACCGGGTAGGTCTCTTCTAACTCTTAGTTGCTAACACTAGGTCACCCTGGATAGATTTAGCTCAACTAACACTAGGATTTCAACAAATCAACAACCTAACACTTAGATTTATCAATACAAGCTAGTTAATCAAAATTACAGGGTGTTCATCCCTTCCCACGGCCGTGGAAAGGCAAGATCAAACCGTGGTTTTCGACAGTGACTAGGTTCAATCAAGCGAGTCATCCAAACATACATTTAAATGTATTCTATCATAGTCCAAGCCATAACCATCTTTTCCTTACCCTAGAATCGCATCTATTTATCCAACAACATGCATCATCACAATCAAAATCATCAAGCATAAAATCATAGAATCCATGGCTAGAAGATGGAATGAAAGATGGATTAAGCTAATGAAACAAGTAAAACAAGCAAAATCAAGGTTCAAGAAGGACTTACAACCCTTCAAAAGAAGGTTCGAATTGTTTCTTACAAACCCTTGCAAAACGTTTCACAAAGCTCACTCAAAATCACTCAAAAAGACTACGGAACTATGAACTAGTGTGCTTCTTCTTCTTCTCCAATGGAAGCCTTTCTTCCTCCCCAAATAGTAGCTCCAATCCAATCTTCCAATGAGGGAATATTGTTGTTGAGAGTGTGGGAGAGAATGGGAGTGAGGGGTCTGCCCCTAACAGCCTTGCAGGACCACCTTTTATCCTCCAAATTTGCAAGAGTCGGCCATGAAGATCGTGGGACAGCTGGCACAGCTGTCTGGGCAAAACCACGGCCCATTTCCACGCCCGTGGAAGTCCCAGTGGCCGTGTTTTTGGTGCTCCTGCACTCTATGGATCGTCAAGCCACAATTTGGTGCATGGCATGCACCAACAAGGTCCCATGTGTCCTCCTTAGCTCCTAGCTTGCTTCCCAATGAGTCCGAAGGTGTGTCATCTCGAGGAACGATCTTCAAATGTATCGATTAAGCTCCTAAATCTCCCAAAATACCTACAAAGCATGCAAAAGTCCGTGTAGACGTCTATCTCGAGAAAATACATGAATTGAGTGCAAACGTCGTGAACTAGTGCTAAACCATGCATGAATGAGCGGAAAAACTATCTAAATGAGTGCCTAAACCTAAGTCATAAATCGGGTTATCAGTCATCGCACCAGAAGATCAAGAAAAGACGACGTTCACTTGCCTGTTTGGCACTTTTGCATACCGTAGAATGCCATTTGGACTTTTGCAACGCACTCGGCACCTTCCAACGGTGCATTATAAGTATTTTCTCCGAATATATAGAAAACTTCATTGAAGTCTTTATGGATGATTTTACCGTCCATGGAGATAGTTTTGACGCATGTTTAGGACATTTGAAACTTGTTCTTGAAAAATGTGTTGAGACCAATTTGGTTCTTAATTCGAAAAAATATCATTTTATGGTCGAACAAGGAATTGTGCTAAAACATGTAATATCCTCAAAAGGGATAGAAGTAGATAGGGCAAAGGTTGATGTAATTCAAAATTTACCTTATCCTACTAATGTTCGGAAAATCCGATCTTTTCTTGGTCATGTAGGTTTCTATCGACGTTTCATCAGAGATTTTTCAAAGATGTCGTCACCCCTATGTGAATTGCTCAAGAAAGACGTCACCTTCATAGTGGATGAGGATTGCAAGAAAGCTTTCGACACTTTGAAGGCATGTCTTACCACCGAACCAATCATCCGTTCCCTGGATTGGGAGAAACCTTTTGAAATCATGTGTGACGCCAGTGACTACGCCGTTGGATCTGTCTTAGGACAAAAAGACGGACGGGCTTCCCATGTGATCCATTATGCGTCTATGACACTCAATGGAGCGTAAAGGAATTACTCTACCACCGAGAAGGAAATGTTGGCGGTGGTTTTTGCTCTTGAGAAATTCAAGCAGTACCTACTTGGGGTAAAGGTAATTATCTTCACTGACCATGCAGCTCTTAGGTACCTCAAGGAAAAGAAGGAAGCAAAGCCACGATTGATCCGATGGGTGCTCTTTCTAAGTGAATTTAACCTAGAGATAAGGGACAAGAAGGGGGCTGAGAACCTCGTGCCCGATCATTTGAGCAGGCTAGTGCAAGAGGAGGAAGATCCAGGAAAAGGAAGAGAGATAGCTGAAAGTTTTCCAGACGATACATTTTACATAACTCTCTGTTGTGTAACCGCCCCCACGCCTCACACCAGCCGCCCTAGCGGCCAGCCGCCCCTGCGGCTCAGTCTAGGCGCCCCTGCGGAATTATCGACAGAGGTTTGTCTTAAGCTCCAATCTTTTAAGCCTTGGTTTGCTGACATTGTGAACTTCATTGTCAGGAAGGAGTATCCTCTAGACTTCACCAAGGCACAACGAGAGAAGGTAAAGGCTGAAGCTCGACACTACGTTTGGGACGATCCTTACCTTTGGAAGCATTGTAGTGATCAAGTGATCCGACGTTGCATTCCGGACAATGAGGTATAATCCGTCCTAACTTTCTGTCATTCTGAAGCATGTGGGGGGCACTTTGGGGCAAACAAAACTGCAAGAAAAGTTTTGGATGCCGGTTTCTTTTAGCCACACATTTTTCGAGACGCTTTTGCGTTTTGCAAAGTGTGTGATAAATGCCAAAGAGTAGGAAATCTTTCAAGGAGACATGAAATGTCTCATTCCTCTCTTATATTTTGTGAAATATTCGACGTTTGGGGAATTGATTTTTCATGGGGCCGTTTCCTACTTCATTCGGGAACACATATATTTTGCTTGCGGTGGACTATGTTTCCAAGTGGGTGGAAGCAAAGGCCACCAAAACTGATGATTCAAAAGTAGTTGCAGCTTTTCTTAAGGAAAATATCTTTGCTAGATTTGGAATCCCAAAAGCCTTAATCGGTGATAGGGGTACTCATTTCTGCAACAAGACGATCACGGCTCTCCTTAAGAAGTACCACGTCCATCAAAGAGTATCAACTGCTTATCATCCACAAACAAACGGCCAAGCGGAGGTATCCAACCGGGAAATAAAAACCATTCTAGAAAAGACAGTTTCTCCCGGATGGAAGGATTAGAGTGCAAGGCTAAATGACGCCCTATGGGCATATCGGACAGCCTACAAAACTCCTATCGGGATGTCTCCTTTTAGGCTCGTGTTTGGGAAAGCTTGTCACCTACCGGTGGAGGTAGAGCACAATGCTTGGTGGGCGGTAAAGAAGTGCAACATGAACATAGAGGAAGTAGGAGAATTCCGGAAGCTCCAATTGCAAGAGTTGGAAGAACTAAGGATAGATGCATACGACCATGCTACTACATACAAAGAAAAGACCAAAGCATGGCATGACCGGAACATTCTCCGGAAGGAATTCAAGGTAGGTAATAAGGTACTTATCTTTCATTCACGTTTGAAACTCTTTGCAGGTAAGCTACGTTCGAGATGGACAGGGCCGTTCATAGTAGCCAAAGTATACCCTCACGGAGCTGTGGATCTCTATGATCCTCAAGCGCATAAGGTGTTCAAGGTGAACGGACAAAGGCTAAAGCTTTACCTTGAAGGAGTCAAGAACGATCCGATTGACGAGATGGTGCTGGAGGAAGCACAGCAAGAGAAGTAGAAATCTTACGTCGAGCCAACGACGTAAAACAAAGGCGCTTCTCGGGAGGCAACCCGAAGGAATAAGAAGAGGAGCCTCTGTCAAGAAACCGCCCCTGTGGCTCAGTGTCCCGCCCCAGCGGTGATACCCTTACCCAGCGCCGCCCCCGGCGCTGGGCCAGCGTCTGCACCATATTGGCCACCGCCCCCGCGGTGACATCCCAACACCCCTGCGGTGGCCATCCTTGACACGCATCCTCGGCGCTGAGCCTGCGTGACCCCTCTCCCTTGTCACCGCGCCCACGGCGACAATCACCCGTCCCTGCGGGTTTACCTAGAAAAGATAAAAAAAAAAAAAGTGGATCTCGAAAATGCCTACACCTACCACACCACCCACCAACCTTCTTCACCAAACACACAAACCCTCCAAACCCTACTCCCTCACAACACACTCACGCTCCTGCGCCCCTTTGCTCACCAACCACCTCGTCGACGCCCCTGCGCCTCCTCCGACAACCAGCCACTAGACGCGACGCCCCTACGCCACCCTCTCCTACTATCTCCTTACTCTCTCACATTCCTACAACCTTCATCCTCACCCACTTCGAACATTCGACTCCAGCTACACCGTCGGCGACGACTAAGCCACCAAGGAAGTCACCGGAGCGGCCTCAACAACACCACTTCCATCGCAACCCAGAAACCGCCTCTGCACTTCTCCCGCCCCCGCGCCTGCAAGCACCCGCACATGCGCCTTACCGCCCCTGCGCCTGCACAGCCGCCCCAGCGGAAATCACATCAGAAAGGTCGATTTCTTTTCCATGTTTCGTCAATTACTAATCTTTTACTTCAATCATCTTCAAGAATGGAAGCACCAAGGAAATACAAGATGACTGAAGCAGAGAATGAGCGTTACAGGATTGTGCAGGATCGAGTTGTGTATGCAACTCGATTTTTGCATATTCCTACTTTGGAGAAACTAGGCATGTTGGAGAGAATGCAAGCTTTTTTGGCGAATGCTGGGCTCGGAGACTTCCTACAGAAAAGTGCTCCAACATATTCCGAGCTCGGCATACAGTTCATCTGCACTTTCACAATGGAGAAGGAAGATCATGTGTGTATCGGCCTCACCTTCAAGTTCAACAAGGTGAAATACACACTTGATTTCGCCGATCTACAAGAGTCCTTTGGGGTAACTCTCAACCCCTCTACAAACTGGTGGGATCCAGTCCCGACCCCGGACCTGTGTGAGTTTTGGCAGGCAGCTACCGGGTCAAAATTCCATTCTAGGGGTGAGTACTCCAACAAACTCACTCACCCCAGCTTGAGGCTCATCTCCAAGATCCTCATGAGTGTCTTCTGTGGACACAAAGAGGAAAACAAGGTCGCCCTCAAGTTCCTCCCACTGCTCTACTCCTGCCTTCCACAAAGCGAGAAGGTGATGGATTGGCCGTCCCTTTTCATTGCCGCTTTAAAGCGGATTAGGAGGGACGAGGCGAGGGACATTGTCGGCGGTGGGGTGATCTCCTTGATCGCCTCACAGGTGATGGACTTGTCCGATCTAGAGGACGGGTTGGAGGCTCCTCTTTACACTGAGGGGATGCTCAGGAGGTGCAAGCTCCTCCGGCGGGACGGGGAGAACCTATTTTGGATCTCCCTTGTAGATGGGAGCCACCTCACCTATCTCCCTCGGCCTCTACCACTAGGAGATGAGCTCTCCGAGCTCTACATTCCGGCAGACCCCTTCGTGCCGAGGAGGCCACTAGTGGCCATTGTGGAGAGGCATGCCGCTAGCTCCAGCCGGGCACATCAAGAGGAGCACCTGCCCATCCCAGATGACAAAGAGATGCCCACTGCGGCACTAGAGGAGGATCCGACCCTTGCGAGCCTTCAGGCTCAAATGGAGGCTATGAAGACCCAGCACCGGACATGGCTGTCCGATTACCAGCGGACTATGCTGGAGCAGCAGCAGAGCTGGCAGACCAGCTTTGCCACCTCCATGACCTCCCATTTCGACCAGCGGAAGGAGTCTTGGCAGGCGGCCCACCAGCAGCAGATGGAGGCTCAGCAGTTGGCTTGACAAGCCAGCTTTGAGACCTCTTTTGGTCGTCGGATGGTAGCTCAGTAGGACCGCATAGATAAAATCTACCGTCGGTAGGAGCACTTCTTCCGCCATTTTCCTTACCCACCGGAGGAGGGTCCAAGTGGTCCATCCGGACCATCCCACTGAGGGGTACATTTCTCTTCCTTTCTCCTACATTTATCTTTGCCTCATTTCCACTTTGAGGACAAAGTGTACTTCAAGTATGGGGGGAGGACATTATCATTGGTTGTACAGTTCATTTGAGTTTGAGTTGTTTTGTTTTGCATTTTGAATTCAGATTGAAATTCACAAAAAAAAAAAGAAAAAGAAAAAGCCAAAGAAAATGAAAAGAGGCGTAAAAAAAATCCTTGGATAAACCGAAAACCTGAAAGGGCGGTTTAGGCAAAAAGAAGGTAGTCCGACCAACCTTAGGTTGGTGCAAAATTGGACTTGAGGGATGTGAGTTAAAGTGAGATCATCAAAAGAAGAAGAGTGGCAAGGTGAAAACCCGAAAGGGTGTCTTGGCAAAATGAGCGACACCGAGTGTAGGAATCCCTTCCGGCGTTTGGCGGCATAAGAAGGGGAGTCATAAGGAGGTTGTCCGGGTAGGTCACTCTTGGAGCAATAAGGATGGTAGTCAAACCTTTTTTTTCTCACATTTCCTCACTTTTCCTTCTTTCTTTCTTGGCTTTTCTCTTGTTTTTATTGTCTTTCTTGCTTACCCATGCTTCCTGAGGCCTTTGAGTCTAGTTGTTGTCATTTGTTTTACTCGGGACGAGTAAAAGGTCTAAGTATGGGGGAGTTTGATAGGTGATGGAATCACTATCATTTAGGATAGTTTTTAGAGTCTTTTTATTGCATTTGTGTCGGTTTATGCTACTAACTCCTTGGTCCAAAAGAAGAAGACTAAAAGAAGCTAAGGAAGGAGTTATAAGCACTTAGGAGTGAAGATCGATCACGAAGCAAAGCTTCTATTTCCTCACCACCCCAGCGGATCCTTGTTACCGCCCCTGTGGGTGACGCCTTACACCAGAGCGCTCCCTGCGCCTTCACCAGCGCCGGCCATAAAGTGTGTCACCGCCCCTGCGCTACACCTTGGCGCCCCTGCGGTGACCTGCCCTGAAGAGACGAAGACCAGCTCCCCTGCGCCTTCCACTGCCCCCCTGCCTGCGCCTCAACCTGGGAGTTGGAAGACGAAGAGGTTGTGTCACCGCCCCTGCGTTGACATAGGGACGCCCCGGCGGCTTGGCATCAGAAACGTCAGGAAGTCGAAGGGTCAAACGTTTGAAGAGCATTGAAGATTCGCCCCAGCGGAAGCACTTAGCCGCCCTGCGGCCATGAAGAAGATCAAGCGTTTTTGCCTTCACCGCCCCTACAGACCTGAAGGCCGCCCCTGCGGTTTAACGTCAGAAGCTTTACTCCGGCTGTTTACACCACCTTTATGGCATTAAAGGTGGCTATTTTGGGCCGGCCATTTACTCCTATTTAGTGTCTTTTATAGTATAAATAATCCTTGGTTGATTGCTAGAATCATCCATCTTGTTATCCAATAAATTATCCACTTAGATTATCTTGCTACCTTTGTAATGAGTTGCTAACTCCCTTGCTACATTGGGTTGGTTTGAAGCTGCGTTGTTACTTTGGTTGTAAGTTCTTTTTAATATAAGTTTTTATTCAGTAATGCTTTTTGTTTCCTTGATCTCCATTGTCTAATTGCATGTTTACTATTGCTTGAGATTGATCACCTTAGGTTCTAAAGTGCATGCAAACAACTAGGATTAATAGGTTCCGAGTTCGGGTCTTTAATCTAGTAGCAACTTTAAGTAATAACGGGTTGTTATTACTTAAAGTAAAGGAACACAAATATAAAGATAAGTTTAACAGTTTTAATCTTCTCTTTATATCCCTTAGTCTTTGCTTGAAAGCTAACTTGTTATTTGTTCTTGTAGGTTTACGGAACACTAACCTGCTAAGTTGTGTTGATGCCGGTTGGCTCAACACTTATATATGATCGAGACGGGCTATTACTTGAAAACTTGTAAAAGGAACTCACCAAAGTAGCAAGCGCATGCTTAGAATCAACCTAGTGTAGATTCATCCATCATTGTCTTACTTGTCGCATTAATCGTTTTCATAAGTTTTTGTGCGCATCAATTCAACCAACCCCCCCCCCCTTTTGTTACTTGTTACTATAATCGATAATTGCATCTAAAACACCTTAACTCTCTTGGGTTTGACCCTTACTTAGCCACTATACTTGTTTTTGGTGCTAAGTTGGGATTTACTTTTGATTGGGTATAGACGACCATAGAAATACCTTCGGTCAGTAGCTCTTGCGAGAGCTAGGAGGTTCTTTGCGACTAGACCAAGCAGGTAGACGGTCAGATTCGTTACTATCATTCCTTGCTGGTAAATGGGGACGGAGGCGAGGTTTGGGAATCCCTCGTGTCACAAAATAATTATCATTAGTAAAGGATATGAGTTAAACAAAGATAATAAATTGACTTGAGTGTTGCATGTTGAATGTGTTCATTATGTGTTTATGTGTCTTTACCTTTATTCTAATGCATAGAATGTTTAGCTAACGGTTTTATACCGCTTGTAGATGTCTTGCAGGTTAGGGAGGTGGTCTAATGATCCGGCGGTAGTGAGCAGCCGGGGTTCCGTACATTATAGGACAGGATCAGTTATCTTTTATTATTACTATTTCAAACGTCGTCTTGTTGTTTGTTTTGAGAGCTCGGCTGGGATTATGTTTTACAATTGTATTTCCGATACTCATCATGCATTAAAACTCTTTCCATTTGGCTTTTATTTGTGCCGTGTTTTAAGGTCCGGTGAACTTGTTGTCAGGCTAAGGGTCGGGACCTATTGTGAGGTCCTAGCCCGTAGCATCCCGAGTCTATCAGATTTGGAGTGTTACAATATGGTATCAGAGCTCTAGGTTAACAACAATGACACTCGCATCTTCTAAAGGCCAAATAGATAAACAAACAGAACCCGCAAGGGTTTTGAGTTTTCAAATGAATTTCATTTTCAAATCACGAGCATAGGCGGTTTGGGATAGAGTGTACGGGACCATCACTACCTCCGCGGATCTCGGCATCCTAGTTTACTGGATTTAAAGTTGTATGCTGGATTGTAAGTTGTTTCTAGACTTGTTAGTAGTAGCATGACCTCTATATACTTATATATATATATATATATATATATATATATATATATATATATATATATATATATATATATATATATATTTATACGTATGGCACTCTAGTATTATTGTAGAGTTGTAGATTTCATAGTTAGATGATAGGAAGCTATCATCGCCCCATGGACAAACGCCGGATTGATTAGGCTAGTGTACATACGACGAGGAGTATGTTCAACTTATCAAATTGAGCATCAAGTTTTAGCGAACACCCGATAGTTTCTTGGATCCCTTTATGGGGACTTCGAAGCAGAAGACCAGAGATGATTTAACCGAAGGTTAAACAAATAGAGAGGAACTTAAGCGAAACTGAGAGGGAAACTACACATTTAAGGAGGCGAAATGAAGATAGGAGAGTGTTCTAAGGAAGCAAGGATGGATCATCAAGAAAGCAACAAGAGACAACGAACTGAAGGTTCTTCCCAGTATCGCGCTAATAAATTAAAGACGCGAATAAAGTGAAGATGAGTGCAATTTCACTCAAGGATAAGATTAACGTTCCAATTGAGACGTAAATTTCCCTAGGCGCTCCTAAGCACGGGAGTCTAGACGAAAGGTGCAGATGGACTAATTACGAAGATCTAGAAGATACGTAAGTTAAGCTTACAGAAGGACTAGAAGGTGAAGTGCCGATTTTACGAGATCCCAAGTGGATGTTAACTAACCTTAGAGATTATTGAGAAGAAGCACTCACAAGATATACGGAAATGCGATTAAGCCTATGAAGGTGAGTCACATGACACAACAAGGCCGAGAAGGGTATACTTATATTGCAGAAGGAAAAGGGAGTGTGGAATGAAGAATGTGCTAACGGAGTTAAGGTAGAGTACCCCGACAGAGTAGCCTTCATGAGAATGGTAGCATAAAGAGTATAGAAAAAAGGTAAGTTGTTGACCTCAAAGAAGGTCAAACATAAGCTAAGCAGTGACAACCGAGAACCCACAAGTGTAAGTTGTCTATTGATGAGTGTAGATGGGAAGAGTAACCCATACTGTGGATCATAATGGAACTGTAACAAGAGCTTGGAATGTTCCCGGTGGTTCAATGTCGGTAGTAAGGAGTTATATCAATGGAAGGGAAAAAGGCGTAATCAAGTAGAATTGAACGGGTTCAAGGCAAGTAATAGTAAAAGACCTCTTAGGAAGGGATTGTAATGACCTATGAGACCTAATTAGGTCATGGGATTGACATGTGGAAGAACGAAACGGAACAGAACCTTTAAGGTGTGATCAGGGTTGGAAGAAGTAGAGGATCAAGAGGAAGGTGAGGCTTTCATTGTGGCTTTACTCAAATGAGAATATATATATATATATATATATATATATATATATATATAAATGATGCATGGTGTGAAACGGATGATATGTCGTTGCGAGCAAGAGATGAGTAAAAATTTTTCTAGACTCACCCGAAGAACCCACGAGGGCTATGTCGGGTAACGGAGAACCTGAATTAGGGCAATGCTCCAAGCTTAGAAAAGAAAGTAACGACTTGAAGTCGGGATGTCACCAATTTAGGAAAAGAAAATAAAGTACCTATGTAAGACGGCATTTTGGACAAGTATGGTCACTACAAGTTGTAGTGAAGCCATTTGGGCACGACACACGAGAATTTGAGAGGTTATGTAAATACGTATTCATCGGTTTCTGAATCTAGTTGTAGTGGTGTCACACAATTTTTTGCTTTATAGACGGTTCCAATATATCCCATAACCTAATTTTAGTAACAACGGCTAGTGATGTTGGAGATGTACGAATGATTCTTATGTTCTCATTTTGACGACACCTTGTTGTACTCTCAGAGTTGAGAGGAACAAGCTTGACACGGGACGACATTAATACAAGTTATGCGGGATAAGATTATGAGCAAAGTCATCTAAGTGGGAGTTAGGACGTCTAAAGTGACTTCCTAGGACACGTAGTGACAACGAGAGAGATCAAGTTGATCCGACGAAGACCAATGTGGTATTTTCGGTGCTACCTCCAAAGAATGTTGGAAGGTAGGGAGATTTTAGATTGGTGGGCTATAATTGCCCAGTTGCGGAATGGTTTTAGCACTCTTCCTTTCCGAGGAGGTGTACTAGAATCGTATGGTCCAATCCGTGTCCGTGGAGCTTTGAAAAGCTGAAGAGGTGATTAGCCTCTGCTTAGAATTCTTTTATACAGACAAGAGTCTTGTGGACTTGGTGACAAAAAAGGGATGCATCCAAGCGGGGCTTGGGATGTGGTTGAAGTAACAAGAGAGGTTTCACGTGTATGTGTTAGACAATTCTGGGCGTATGAGAGGAATGACCCATGAAGGGTCGTGAGCTAGCCGCTTAATACATGTTCTTATAAGGATGTCAGGATTTTTATGGAGCGGGCGATAAGGTTTTGATGTATATATACGCTCAGCAAGAGTTGAATATCCTCCCGAAGTGATGGATAAGGTTGATTAAGGACTTTATTTAGGTGTTTTTGTTGTATTATCCGGGGAAGGTGAGTGTAGTCACCGACACCCTTAGTATGTGGATGCCTCGAGAGGAGGCAATAGCTTGACTTACGGTCTAGTTTTAATTGCAGAGGGATTTAGTATGGATGGAGATGGATATCCGGTTTCCGAATAAGGACATACCCTTGTCCGATTTGGGGAGAGGATACCTTATGTGTTATAGAGAATGTAAGATGAAACGAGACATCATATGTTGTAGTGGTGAGGTGGGCTTAAGCCTGATGTGACTAGGTGCAAAGCCAATGTGCGACCTGCCATCAGGTCAAGTGTGAGCATTATATGACGGGATGAGGATTTCATCCACTTCTAGTTACGCAGCGGGAGTGGGAGGATATCTTCGTAAATTTTATTACCGATTTAGACCGAATAAAAGTTGTGACGCAATTGGGATTGTCGTAGAGAAACCGACAAGATCGCGCGTTTTATAACTGTTTGGGAAACATGGCCAATGAGTCGGCTAGTGGAGGAATTCACTATGTTAAAAGTAAAATATCGTGGGGATACCAAGTACCATCGTCTCGGATTGAAAGCATGTGTGCCAGATTGGGGACAAGTGTGATCATAACACTTCCCTTTGTTTAAGTTTTCGTATCATTATAGTTGTCATGCGTCGTTTGGGATGACCTTTGTGAGACATTATATGGGCGGATATGTCATACACCGTGGTGTAGGGATTAACCGAGTAGTAATGGTAGGATATCCTTGAGCAGATATGTGATGACATCGCTCGAGTAACGATGATCCAAGAGCGGGTGCTAGCCGCGCTGAGTCGCTAACAAGTGTGTACAGATAGGAGGCACATGCCTCGAGAGTTCAGATATGGAGCAAGCCTACCTGAGTGTATCACCGACGCGAGGCGTCAGACGTTTTTGGGCATTAAAAAGGTAGTTGAGTTCCGTTACATCGGACCTTTTTGAGATCTTGGCGCGAGTTGGAAAAGTGGTTTATAGGTTGGCGTTGCAACCGAGAAGTAGAATGTGTTCATCAACATTTGATGTGTATCAGCCAAGGGAGTACGTACATGACTTGAGATGCATTGTTAGTCATGAAAATCTAGTGGCATAGACGGGGAGCCTATGAGACTACTTGCGAGATGGAGGATAGTATCCTAGGTGGAATTTTACGCTGAGCTAGTAGGATCGACATGATCGATGAGTTAGACTTATGTGCATGTGTGATGGTATGTGTAGTTATGCCTATGCGGGATTATGTGTTTGATCTGTATGATCTCGATGTGTTAGCTTGAGTAGATCGTGTGTGTAGATAGAAGGATTATGCCTTCATGTTCCGAGTGCATGTCTCCGTTGAGACCGAGAGGATTAGCGTTTGTTTAAGTTTCGGGATGAAACTTATTTTGAGGGGGATTTGATGTAACGCCCGAAATTTTTTGTTCCGTTTACGAGAGACGTTAGAAGCCTTGAGCAAGGGCTACCGCCCTTGCGGTGTAGAAGGCATGCGACTGCGGCTTGGACGTCCCGCGGAGACGGTGACACGCTATTGCGAGAATTCAGTATCTTCTCGTCCAACCTTTCACATTCCAACCATTAAGCTTCGTCCTATTAATGAGTGGGAGTTTCATGGCTGGGGTCTTTTGGTTATCCCACTCTTTTATGCAGCCCATCTCTTCCTCTCTCATTTCCTTTTCACGTTACTTTGTTTTCCTCTCTTCTTCCAAATCCTCACCTCCATTTCCGTCCTTCATTCTTGCTCCATCGTCCTTTGAGGTTGACACGTGAAGCTAGGACTGCAGAGATGTGCTAGGGTAAGCTTCTCCTTCCTTCCTCTTCCTTCTTCTTCTTCTTCTTCTTCTTCTTCTTCTTCTTCTTCTTCTTCTTTCCTCTTCTCCATAACTCTTGATTGGAAGATCTCCATGGATTCACACTCAAGGGCCTCTTCTTGTTCTTGCTTGTGTGATGATGTGTCTAGACCTTGAAGGAAGGCTTGTGTTAGAATCTAGAGGACGTTCATAGCATCAAAGGAGACCTTAAAAAGGCGGTTGTGCAATCGAAGGACTCAAGAGGAGATGTTTCTAGACAGCAGCCGCATGGTCGGGTCCAGATTTGGGTAAGTTAGACTCCTCCTTTGTTGCTGAATTTTGGATATGTTACAGTTGGTATTATAAAGTATAACATACTGAAATTTGAGAGTATTCCGAGTTATAGTTTAGGAGATATGATTCTCCAAAGTTGGTTCATCTTGCAATTTTTAGAACAGTGCTAAATACTCTAAGTTTGAAAAACAACTACTTGGGATGCAGTTTTGTGGAATAGATTTGATTGGGTTATATTCCTCGGTTAGACTTGAATTATGGATATGTTATAGTTAGGATTGCGTGGTATAATATATCAAAATTTGAGAGGATTCTATCGAGTGGTTTAGTAGTTATGATTTTTCAAAGTCGAGGTTGTAAGCAATTTTCTAGAAGTATTAAAAAAACTGCTTGTGATGCAGTTTTGTTAGGTAGATTTGGATGGGTTATTGACCTTTGTTGTAATTGATTTATGGATATGTTGTTAATGGATGTACATAGGAGCATGTAGCAAAAGTTGAGAACGATCCGTTGGTTTAATCCATATTTAGGATGTTCCGAAGTTGGGTATAATTATAGTTTGGTTTAGAAGAGTTGTGTTAGGTTTTAAGTGTCGATCTATCTTATGCGTTTATGTTCTTGTGAGGATGTTGAACCTAGAAGTCTAAGGACTTCTAGTTGACTAGAGTGATGTTGTTCAGGTGAGGATGTTGAGCCTAGAAGTCTAAGGACTTCTAGTTGACTAGAGTGATGTTGTTCTTGAGAGAATGTTGAGCCTAGAAGTCTAAGTACTTCTAGTTGACTAGAGGGTGGTTGTTCTTGAGAGGATGTTGAGCCTAGAAGTCTAAGGACTTCTAGTTGACTAGAGTGTTGTTTGATCCGTGTGTCTTGTGTTGAACAGGCGTTGCGTGTTTTCCCACAGGAGGTTGAGAGAGTTGATTGGGTTTCGCGTTGGGACTGGTAAGTCCACGGACTTACTTAGCTGAATTCTTCGTATTAGCGTATTGTGTTTTGGCGGTGTGTGTTAGTCATGTTAAACAACGAAATCAGAATAGGACGACCTATGTATATTACGTAATTGGTCCAAGTGTATGATAACGGGCGGTGACATCACTTTCTAGCTCTTGCGAGAGCTAGGAGGTTCTGTTCTACTAGACCAGGCAGGTAGACGGTCAGATGCATTACTATCATTCCTTGTTGGTAAATGGGGACGCAGGCGAGGTTTGGGAATCCCTCGTGACACAAAATAAGTATCAATAGTAAAGGATATGACTTAAACAAAGTTTATAAATTGACTTGAGTGTTGCATGTTGAATGTGTTCATTATGTGTTTATGTGCCTTTACCTTTATTCTAATGTATAGAATGTTTAGCTAACGGTTTTATACCGCTTGTAGATGCCTTGATGGTTAGGGAGGCGGTCGAGTGATCTGGCGGTAGTGAGCAATCGGGGTTCCGTACATTGTAGGACGGAATCAGTTATCTTTTATTATTACTATTTCAGACGTCGTCTTGTTGTTTGCTTTGAGAACTCGGCTGGGATTATGTTTTATACTTGTATTTCCGATACTCACCATGCATTAAAACTCTTTCCATTTGGCTTTTATTTGTGTCGTGTTGTAAGGTCCGGTGAAGTTGTTGTCAGGCTAAGGGTCGGGACCCATTGTTAGAGATAGACTAACCTTTTGTGTCTTTTTGGGTTCAACCCTTAATTGAGAAGAGGCTTCCTTGATTAAAATTAAATTGTAAATTGCTAAAACCGCAAAGTATAAACACCCCATATCAAAGGAGCCATAAGGAATCACTAAATTTGGAAATCGTCATGGGCCTTCCACCCAAAAAACCTAAATTATTTTAATGAAATTTGCTTTTCGGAATTGTAGAGGCATGAGGAATAAAAAATTTCTAGATAGATCTAAACATTACTTGTAAGAATAACAGAATTCAGATGATTATGCTGGCAAAATTGAAAACGAGCATGGAACCTTATGAAAAATGCTGGAAAGGAGCAGGTTTCGATGACATGTGTTTTGTCCCTGCAAATGTTTTATCGGGAGGATTATGCCTCCTTTGGAAAAGCTACCAAGTTATAAATGAAAAGGTTAAGGTAATTACAAAAGAAAAAAGATATATTACGGTAAAACATAATAATCTTATGACCAATATTAGCATAAACATCGCATTTATATATGCCCCTCCGAGTGAGAATCAAAAAGAAGCATTTTGGACTAAATTAAAGATCATATCAACACGAGCAACCTTCCCTCCTTGGTTAATGGTGACTTTAATGACTTGCTAAAACTTTTTGATAAGAAAGGAGGTGCAGAATTAACCATCAATAAGACTAAGAGGCTTCATGATTTTACTAAGCAGTGCGGTATGACTGGTCTAACAACGAAAGGAAATGACTTCACTTGGAGGAAACGCAGAGAAGAGGATAAAAATACCTTTGAAAAACTCGACAGGACCCTAGCTCATCAGGATGTTATTCAAGGCTATCCGCAAATTTTTACTTGGAACTATGCATTCACTACATCATATCATTGTCGGATTTCGGTAAATCTTCAGAACCCAGGTCAGCAAATTAGGAATAAACCCTTTTGGTTTGAAATGATGTGGACATACAGAAAAGATTGTGAGAATCTTATTAAACAAACGTGGAGGACACAGTACCATGGGACACATATGCTTAATTTTGTCAAGAAAATAAGCCTTCTTAAGACTAAATTAAAAACATGGAGCAGGGTAAATTTTTAAAATATTAATAGACAAGTGGGTGAAGTAGAGACAGCAATTGAAAAATTGCAAGGTGAGATTATCACTAATTATTCACCGTGGAATGAAACAAAACTGAACAGACTGGACAAAGAAAGGGAAGGTCTCATTGACTACGAACACAAATATTGGACTCAACGGGCTAAATCAAATTACTTAAGATTGGGTGATAAGAACACTAGATGTCACCACCGTAGAGCAACAGGAAGAAGAAATCACAAAAACATAGCACTTATTGTTAACAGTACCGGGAAAGTACTGGCTTCGGAAGACAAAATTGAGAAGGAGTTTCTCTTGTTCTCTTGGATTATGAAACTAGATTTAAAGCCTCAAATATTAATTCAGCAGAGCTTCACAAACAACTTGAAATTATGCAAAATGAAATTACAGAAGATGAGAATACAATGCTAATTGGCCCGTTCACAAACGATGATATTAAATCGGCAACTTTCGAGATTGGTTGCGACAAATCCCCGGGCCCTGATGGTATACCAGCAGGTTTCTTTAACAAGTATTTGCATATTGTGGGTCCATCAGTTATCCGTGCAGTCAAAAGTTTATATAGAACTGGAAAATTACTCAAACAAATTAAACATACGTTCATTGCTCTAATTCCAAAAATTGATAACCCATTGTCAACTACACATTACTGGCCTATCATCCTTTGCTCAACGCTATATAAGATCATTGTGAAAATCCTAACGAACAAATTAAAGAAACTCCTACCAAAACTAATCCACTCGTTACAAGGAGCTTTTACCCAAAATAGATCCATCCATGATAACATACGTGATTGCTCACAAAATCTTTCATGGATTCAAATCAAAGAAAGGCAAAGAAGGCTATGTGGCAATCAAACTCGATATAGAAAAAGCATATGATAGGGTTGAATGGCCATGTATCATTGCTATTCTAAAGAAACTTGGTTTTACGGAATAATTTATAGTTTGGATTACAGAATGCATGTCAATTGCCTCCTGTTCCATTTTAGTTAATGATAATCCGACTAAAATCATCTATCCAACCAGAGGGCTTCGACAGGGTGACCTCCCCATTAATCATTAACCTCGTAGTTGAAGTTCTGGCTAGGAATTTTCAAAAAGCAAGCAACAATGACAAGAAAAGCATTGAATTCCCAATTACTAGATTGGGAACTACTATTCCTTTTTTGGCTTTTGCTGATGACATCATTATTTTTGCAAAAGGAACTAATCCGGCTTGTAACAAAATACTTGAGGTCTTGTTAAGTTATTGCCAAGTTTCAGATCAGAAAGTAAACTACCACAAGTCGTCTTTCCAAATTTCCGGAAATTTGGACAACCAAACAAAAAGAATGATCCAACAAAATATAGGCATTTCTCCAAACACAAACCTGGAAAAATACCTTGGATGTCCGATTATTAGCGGTAGAGTGAATAAATATGTTTTTGAAGACGTCATTGAGAGCTCTAGGAAGCAAATCACCAAATGAAAAGCCTCCTCCTTTATCTCAAGAAGGACGAACAGTGCTTATTAAAGTCAACCTCAATGTTAAGCCAAAGTACTTAATGCAAAGTTTTATGCTTCCATCTTCCATACACAAAGAACTAGACCAAATTAATAGACAATTTTACTGGAATTAAGGACCAAACTACCACCCTCTTATTAGTTGGGATAGAATTTGTAAACAAAGGAAAAAGGAGGAGTTGGGATAAGAAAAGCAGAAGATATGAACAAGGCCTTACAAATGAAAATCCTATGGAAAGTTATGGTGGAACAAGATAATATTTGGGTCAAGGTTGTTGAGAAAAATACCTAAGAGGGACCCGCTTATAGAATTATAAAACGGGTAAGAATATGTCCTGACAATGGAAGAGGCTAATGAACTTATGTTTAGATTTTGAACAAGGAATCAAATAGAATGTAGGTGATGGGAAAACCATTAGAATCTGGAAGGATCGATGGATAAAAGATCGTCCTTTAGAGCAATATGTAATAAACAAAGAGCTAATAACCAATATAGATGAAACTGTAAGCACCCTCATTACGAATAAGAAATGGGATCAAGAGAAGATAGAAAACCTAGAAAATCAGCTTAATACACCTAACATTATTAATAATATTTTAAATCATTCGCTCATGATCCGTGATATCCAAGATAGACTCTATTGGGCTCCGAGTAGGGATGGATGGTTCCATACTAAAGATGCGCTCTCCCTCCTTCATAAAAATATGGTTGTGGGTCAACACAATAGTTTGTGGATTTGGAACTTAGACATCATGCCAAAAGTTAAAATTTTATTTGGAATTTATCAGTGAATGGCCTTCCAACCAAGGAAAACTTTGAAAAACAAAAGGTCTCAGTTCCAATGTGTTGTGTCCTTTGCCAACACCCTTTGAAAGTGCAATACATATTTTCTTGAGATGTTCATTCACACTTGTTAATATAACCAATATTGAAACTCGGGATTTCCATACGGAGCAATGATACGACAAACAAAGAACTAAAGGAGATAATTTCCATCACTAGAATGAAACTGGATGACTCTTTAATTACTAATTTGTTCGTCACTTGGTGGAACATATGGTACATGAGAAATAAGAACATCTTTAATAACAACAAAATTACAAACGTCTCTCACATAGTAGAATCTCATATACTAGAATGGAAGAACCTGAAGGATAAGGATAAAAAAAACAACAAATGTCACCAAGAAAAGAAAACAAAAGAACATAAAATGGTCTGCTCCTAAGTCAAGAGTGATTAAACTTAACTTTGACGGCTCTAAGAGAAACAATGGTCAAAGTACCTTTGGATTTATCTTAAGGACCATAATGCCTCAGTGGTTGGGTTCGATTACGGAAAGTTTGGTCATATCTCTATCCTCCAAGTTGAACCATATGCACTGAAAATGGGTCATATAAAAGCAAAGCAATTGGGAATCAAAAACGTTGAAATGAAGGGGATAACCTTATGATTGTTATTTCAATTAAAACTATTTGGAAGCCACCGTGGGAGTTGGATATGAGCATTACAGATATTTCTATCTTACTTGCAAAGTTTTCCCAAGTTCAAGCTATTCACATCTTTAGAGATATCAATGGTGTTGCTGACAAGCTGCTGGTTCTTCTCATCAAGATGGTTCTGTAGATGGCTTAAGGATTCCGGCATCTATTGATGCTATCATCCGAAAGGATGTCATATGGTGGTTAACCGACAGACAGTGACCTTCCTAAGTTTCTTACCCGTTTTAGTCAAAAAAAATAGTACGGTACCAACACATATAAATCAAATAGTACGTAATAATATTAATCAGTTTGTACAAAATATTAAAAATTTAACAGATTTTGTCAAGTTTTTACTTAGTTAAAATTTTCAAAGTTTTATAGAAATTCATTAATTAGTTTGTACATGTAATGCTCGATGTAATCACTTATGTATATGTTTCATTTACACCTATCATTAAATTCTATGAATAATTTATGGGTGATAGTTACTCAATTAAAAAAGGGTGCAATTTTAACAATGTATAAATGTAAATATGTTACATGAGTCGCTACATGAAATGATTTACAACTTATTGCATGCATTCCAAAAAAATCATAATTTTACATAGTAAAGTTTACAATCATTTTTCTGGAATTAATTTTAGTAAAGTGTTCTTGTGGTAAGGTGTTACGGAGTAATTCAGACCGTTTATGCACTTGATCTATTAGCCTATAATCATCCGCGTCATTTAATGATCTATGAGAGGTGTGGTGATAATTTTACAACATTTAGAAGGTACGGGATGATTTTGTCCGTTTGAAAATCTGTTTTTAAAAAGGGAGACACGGTGACATTTTGTAAATTTCATGACAAAATTATAACAATTATTATTTTAGTTTATAAATGTAGTTCAATTCATTCAAAGTTATACGCTATGAGTTCTTATATTTTTTTGTAGTTAGTTCACATATTATTTTTGTTAATTTAGTAGTTATATTTTTATGCGCTTTGTTACTTGTACATGTTTGAACTAATAAAACACAATATTTGATCTAGCAATACACAATATTCAAACTAATCAAATCCCAAATTTTGGAAATAGTAGTATAAAAGTTCATATTTTTATAGTGGTGGTTATTAGAAGACTTTTATTAGAATATTGTTAATTAAAAATATTATCATCAGTTCAAATTGAGTGTTTTATTAGTTCAAACATTTTATATTATTAATTCATGCATTATCTTGAATTTAGGAAAATAATTTGTAAAAAATTTTGAACTATTAAAATATAATTTGACATAACCAAAAAAATGGGACGAAAAAATGCTCGATAGAAAAAGAAGTGAGGAAATTTATAAGAAAAAATTTCAAAATTTTTATACTATTAGTTCAAAAAATGTATGAACCATACGTATAAAATAATTATCGAAATGTACAGAATATTTGAACAAAAAAAGTGTATGTTGAAAAAAAAAAACTCAAAAAATTAAATAAATAAAAATTGACACGTGTCGCACCAACAATATTCCGTAATGTCGTACCTGTAATATGCTCCATACCTTAACCAAATGCTTATTTTCTAAAATAAATAATTTATAATTTTGTTACATCAATTATAATAAAAATCATAATCATCATATGTAGGTAAGATTATCAATTTTTATTGAGATTATTGTTTACTATTTGATTTATACGCGTTAATACATTATTAATACAATACACGATTCAAATGGTCTATTAGGTTGATAAATTATGTTTAATTTATTAAAAGTAAAAAAAATAATTAAAAAATATTGTAAAATGGGTTTGTAGAAAGTAAATTTTTATGATTAATATTTTTTTCAAAAGCAAAAAAAAATACTAAAAATGGTGAGTTATAACCGGGGGGAGAATGACAAGATGATTGTTGTATCGGAAGCATAGCAGTCGACAGTTGCCAATTAGGAACCATGGGATGGGCAACCGTCTTGATTGGCTACTAGATACGCGTGTGTGACAATGGAAGCATGGGATGGTCAAATTACCTTATCCATTGGCCAATAAAATACACTTTTACTTGCAATCTTTTTCCTTCTTAGCCTACCAATGACTCATCTCGTATCACCTCCCACTCATTAGGTAAGCGCTCGTATCCTTGACCTGGATTTAGACCGAATATTAAAAAAAAAATCATGTAAAACTATTGTTGATCGGATCGAATATTAAGTTACGGTTCAATATATGTTTATCTATGTAAGTTGGGTCAAGTTTTATAAAACTATATTTGTGTCTAATTTGAAAGTTTTAAACTTTTGACCGCTGATCTACTCCTAAATTTTTGGTCTAGATCCGATCAAAAATTTCTTATTGGAATTTACTTACAACTAACACCTTCAAATATAATTAAGCAAGTTACTCAAAATAACATATCAATCAAATAACTTAAATCATCTAACAAAAACTATACGCCTTTCACCTTGATCATAAATAAAGATATAAAAGTAGGTATGCTATATTTTTGTACGGAACTAAAACTTGAAAAATTCATTTTTATGGTGGTGAAGATTGTTTCCCATTATGAATTTGCATGTGTAATTAGGGTGGGTAATCTATTTTCAAGGTTTTTAAACGAGTTGAAATCTATTTGGTAGGGTTTTAATCGAATTGAGATATTGACTCTCCCTTTATGACGGTACATCAAATGTTTCTATTTAAGTCATCAATACGGATGGACATGTAATCAAGTCAAAAAAACTTTTCTTTATGATTGACTTGTTTTATTTTTGTGGTTTCTAAATATACCGATGAAAATATGTAGCCATCACAGCTACACACTTCGTGTGTGTAGTGGGTTCTCAACTACGAATATGGGGAGTGTAGTAGTAGTTTCTAAAAACGCGTAGTTGATAGGGTGCTCAACTACGAATATGGGGAGCGTAGTGGTAGTTTCTAAAAACACTTTGGGTGCATAGTTGATAGGAGCCTCAACTACATATATGGAAGTGTGGTAGTAGTTTCTTAAAAAATTTGAAAACTTAAATTTTTTATTTATTTTTTATTTGTTTTTATGAACTCGAACTATGCACTTTCGATACGTAGATGAGGACAGTAACAACGTACATAGTTGTGATGATTTTTATATATTTTTAGTAAATCTTTTATTTTAGATCCTCGATGATTAATATGCTTGATCATACATCCATATATTATCAATCATCTTGAAGCTGTCATGTCCCCCCATGGAATATTAGGAAGAAAATATCAACAAAAAGTGGGTATGAATAATAATTCCTCTAAATCTCATTACACCACAAAAAGTGGTACCTTCTCTATTATGTTTTCCTACTACAAATAATTCCTACTACTAAATGAATTTCTAAAATAACACAACATATTGAATTAATCAATCCTTCCGAAATATCATACTTCCGCTGGCTGTAACGCCGACATGATTCCTTAAGGGGCCCAATCCAAGGCCCATTTCCGCTCCATCACTGTCAGAGTTTCGGTATTGGTGTTTTTGGACGGACTCGGGCTACCAAATATAAATATCTTTATATTATTATATGTATAGGCGGTTGAGGTTCAGCACACCATCGCCGCCCACAATGCCGTGAGGAACAATACTCCGATTCCTTGTGTTCCCACCACGTGCGCCCACGTGCCTAATGATGTTGCACCGCTCACCTCCATTGCACCTTCGTACACCATTGAGCTGTTCACCAATGATGAAGCCGTCGCTGTTGGTTCCCCACCCGACGCCGACGCTGATGCCTTTTGACTGTCAACAACACATTTTACCAGAGAAAGTTACCGTTAGTCTATATAAACAACGGCAATTATACTGACGAAGGACCGTTGTAGAGCAACACATTTCCTAATATTTATGAGGGTAAAATAGTCTTTTCGATAGGTCGGTCTACTCTCTCCTCGATAAGTGTTTCAACGTTCACATTGACAGCTTTTATCACAAATACAGTATTTTTATAATTGGTATTTATTAACGCTAAATTGTTGATAAAATGAAAAAAAAAACACCAATTAATTAAATTAAATCATGGTTATGTATAATTAAGCTGTAATCCTAAGTAGGTAACTTAAGGGTGATTTTGTGCAATTTAAGTTAACTTTATTACCTGGTTGTAATCGAGGGGCAGAAGGTGATGGTATAATCAGGAGAGTTCCCACAAATGAAGGTACTAGACTTGTCATCATACGCGTAGCTGTACGCGGTTGGGCAAGCCTTCTTAAACGCAAGCGAGTAGGTAGTAGGCGAACACGTATCCGGTGTTCCATACGCGCCTGTACAGCAATACTGAGGCTCATCAAACGCTTCACACGCGCTTTTACACGCAACGCTTTCGCTTCCGTCATCGCTCGTCACCTTCAGCTCAGTAGGACACGCGCCGTTCAGATCGCTGATACACCCAGTCGCGCTACAGTTGACACCCGTCCCACCAACCGGGACCACTTGCATCGGGAGGTTGTAACCGTCGACGAGGCTGACGTCATAGAAGTCCTGGCCGCCGTAGCCGTCGAGTGTGAATTCGGCTAGGGTTGCTGGCGGCGCTGCACCTGAGCCGGAGCATTCGAGCTTGCCGGAGCCACAGTCGCCTGTTTGGCAGATGAAGTTTCCGGTGGTGGAGTCGGTGGAGCAGAGGGTTCTTCCCCAGAGACGACCGCCCCAACTGGCCGGGAGGGTTATCGCCTGAGATTGGCCGGTTTGGAGGGTGAATCCGGTGGTGGAGAGAGGAGCTATGCCGGCGTTGGAGAGGATTCCTGGCCAGACTGTGTAGTCGCACTTGTTTAAGAGGGTGATTGTTGCACCCCGCACCATACCTGATTGGAAGAACAGAGCAAGAAAAAAAAGAGGAGATAGGATTTGGAGCTTACTAGCCATTTCTACTGCTGATTGCAATGGCTAATTAATGAGTGATTGAAGAAGAATTTCAATTCCAATTACAATTCTTCCTCCTGGCGGAATTGTGAAGGAATTTGAGAAGTTGGGTGTCAGGGTAGGAAGGGGTATATATAGGCAAATGGGTGGCGAGATTTTCCCTTTTTCTTTGAAAAAACTCGTTTATGAAAACTTGTTTTTAGTTTACTAGATGGGGCCCGTACGCTCTTGTAGTGGGACTACACATGGAAAATGTACAGGGAAGCAAATAATTATGATACCAATAATTTCATATCAATAAGGAATTAATGATATATTTAATTATAAAATAATTTAGTAATTTTCTGTTTGGTACCCCTGAGTTTTTGTTTTTTTCGGATGGTGTCCAATATTTTTTATATTTCTGTTTAGTACCCCCAATTTTTGGCTTTTTCGGATGGTGTCCAAAGTTTTTCATATTTCCGCTTGATACCCCTGAGGTTTCGGTTTTTCCGTTCCGTACCCTTATTTCTTTTTTTTTTTTGCATAAAATAACGTTTCCTTTATTAGATTTATAAAAAAAAAGGAAAAAAAAATATAATAACAATTCTATATTATAAATTTCGATGGCAAGTATATTTTAATTGAACAAATTTAATCAACTATTAATAAATTATGATATTTCTTAAAATATAAGATTTTTACATATTATTTTATAATTTTAATATATTTATTACTATTTGATACTTTATAATATTTTACATCAAAACATGAAAAAAAATTTATGTTTTATACAAAATAAGTTTTATAAAGAAATTTGTATTATCAAGTTTTTCTATAAAAATTATTTTATCAAATATATTTTATTTATCATAATATATGAAATAAATCATTGATATACGTATAACGTAGAATATTCAAAATGGACATTTGATTTTTCAAAAAAAAAAAAGTGAATATCCTATGATTTTGAAAGATTTCCCCAAAATATACACTCTCAAATCAAAATTTTCTTTTATATAATACTGATAAGGATATGAACCATCCAGTATTATATTATAAATTAACAAATAAATCCACAAAGTATATCAAAAACGAAGTATCATATAAATATAAATTATGTTTAATTTAAAAACATAATAAATTTCTCATGTTTTGAGTAAAATATAACAATGTATCAAATAGTAATAAATATATTAAAAAATTTTAAATAATATGTCAGAATCTTATATTTTAAGAAATATCATAATTTATTAATATTTAATTAAATTTGTTTAACTAAAATATACTTGTATCCCAACAAAAAAATAAAATATACTTGTACTCGAAATTTATAATGTAGAATTGTTATTATATTCTTGTATATAAATTTAATTAAAAAAACGTTATTTTAGACAAAAAATAAACTATGAAATAAGGGTACGGAACCACTACTAGAAATGCACGCTATATGCGACACCTTCCTTTCGACACAATGCTAATATGTCGCAAAAAATTTGCATCCGCAAAACTCTCGCTAAATTGCGACACCTTAAGGTGCCTCTGTTTTCCGGCACATGTAGGTGTCGCAAATGGCAGTATCAAAGACACATTAATGTGTCGCAAATTTTGGACACATATAAGTGTCGCAATTAGCACAAAAAAAAGACACCTTACAGTGTCGCAAATGACACAAATAGTGACACCTTTAAGTGTCATAAATGGTACAAATAAAGACACATTAGAACGTCGCTTTTTTATTTTATTTTAACGACACTGAAAAGTGTCACAATAGTAAAATCTAAATTTCCAAATCTGAATATCAGGTTACGCCCGTCTTCTAGACTCATAAAGTTTATTTGTCTCTTTTCCCCTTCCCTTCGGTCGATAGAACCAGTCTTCCATCGTTCTCGCAAACACCAAATTCTGATCTGATGAAATTCGAGTAGACAACGGGAAAAGAATTGCTCCAATTTTAAAAAGAGGATAGTGTAGGACTTTCGTTCCAGACTCTCTCCCAAATGTCCGTTTCCAATTTCCCAAATTCTGATCTGATGAAATTAGCTTGATAAACCTAAATTTGCTTTCCAACTATGGACGACACTAGTCAAGATCTTCGTTCCGTCACTCCTGCTACTGGATCAAGGCACTCAAAATTGAAGGAATCCCTCAAGGTCGGTGTTCGCTCCCTGCTCACCGCTTGCCCTAGAGAGGTAAACGAATCTAATCCCTCCTTTTTTCGTTGCATTTGATCTCACATTCATTTTTCTACTTCAATTGTCTTGATGTATTTTTGTATTTTATTCGATTTCATAGTAATATTACTATCGTTGATGAGAAAATTGAGCAATGGTACTTAACTTTTAACTACCGAGATTATTGGCTCTTCAATTTAGTACTTCATTCTCGGCCTTTGTCCTTGTTCATATATTTCGTAATGCTGAATTCTTAAGATGATATGTTATGTTCAATGAATGCACGGTACCCTGTCCAACGACCTTGTCCTGGTGTCTGGATTGAGAAAATGTTTTATAACTGTTATCTGCAATCCCAATTGTCATTTAGTGGCCATTTTCTTCTTTCATGTAGCTGCGAGGAGTGTCCACTTTTATGCAAGAAATGCTTGAGAATTAGGATGCTGAAACTCTTCTCTTGTTTTAGTGACAACACGCATTCACTTTAACTTGTACAACCTGAACGCTTTGTATGCTGAAATTCTTGGTTGTTGAATTGCTTGACTGTTGAAAGGATGATTTGTATGTGCTTTGGTTTGGCCCTCTTTCCTTGCCTTTATTGGGGATGATTTTTTGCTTGTTTCTTTTACCACATCTTTCTTATTACAATTTATATATAAAGAGGTGCTCCTGAATTTTGATGCAGTCAGTTCCTGTATCTATTGTTGAAATTGTAGGAGAATTTACGGTTACTTTGACCTTTCTCAAGTATTATACATTATTGGTAGTCTTTTTCTGCTATGCTTTCCTATCCTATCATCTCATGTGTATATACGCCAGTTGCTTGATTTTATCTATGTACAAAATAAGCTCTAGTGTAGAAATTAGGGTCTTAAGTAATAGTCGGTTTTTTTGAAAGTAATAATCGTTTTTTTTTCAACAAAAACGATTATCATGTTCCTATTTTTGACTTTTTAGCACTAAGTTATTTTAAAGGCTTGCTCGTAGTAAATATAATATATTGAATGTGATTTTGATTGTGAGCATTAAGATGCTGGAAGCTAGCAATTATTTAATGAATTTAGGGTCATAAATAACCTATTCACTCGCACCTGAATAGGTTGCTTATGCTCTTCTTTCATCATGTGAGAATTTATGAGAATTTGGATAATCATTGTTTCTAGACAAGTTCTAACCTTATCTCAATTATTTGTTGTCAAGATTATCTAATTTTGACTTAGTAGTTGGAAAGTTTCCTACACTGAATTAGTAGTATAAAAGTTTTGAGCTAGAAGCTAGAATATCTTTTACAAATTACCCCTCGGATTCTCATTGTGAGTGTCTATTCTTATATGATTAAGTTTTCATTCTGCATACCTTGAACTAAGAATATATAATGTGCTGGTGTTTAGCATATTTGATACTCTTTAGTGTATAATCTTCTTTTTTTTTTTGTAATTTCCTTAGGTGACTCGATTGAATCCTGATGCGAAAGGGACTTCGTGCAACCAGCGGCTGGAAAAACTCAGTGGGACACAATACACTCATATTCTTAGGGTTCCATTCCGATCAGATAATGGTGTTCTTCATAAGTGGATCTCTAGATTTGATGTTTGGCCTTATCTAGAGAAATTTGCAGAGGTATAAGCCTTTATACATTATTCCATCTATTAATAAGTAAGTACCAATTATACCAAAATGCCCATATAACTACTTTTGATATCGTTCATGGTTAAGGAATGTTTTGTGGTGTTACTTATCACACAATTTGCCCAAAAATCGCTAATGAAACAGATTGTTACTGAACTGGTACATCAAAGAGTGTTTGTTTAGTCAATGGAATCAAATGTTAAGAGTTTGATTATTAACTTCCATCCTCAATACTTATCTGTTAGGCAAGTTTCTTTCCATGGTACGCCAATACAGTTTTTGTTTTCTGTTATCATCAGGATGCTGCTGGTGAAATTATTGGCGAGTTACAAGGTCATCCTGATTTCATCATTGGCAACTATAGTGATGGAAATCTTGTTGCTTCTTTGTTATTGGAAGAGACTTGAATACATTAACCAATCTTCCTCCCTTAGCAAGGTAATCAACAAAGAAAGTCATTCCATGAAATTCAGACCTTTTATCATGTTATTCCTTTGTGGTACTTGAAGATGCTACTGGAAGGTGGTGAACCTGGACACCAAGGCCGGGTATGTATTCAGTCTATTGACAACTCAGAAGTATGGTGCAGTCACTTCTTAGGGACTGGCCTTCAAGGAAGGGCCGACCCTTACAAGGCATTACTAAAGGAAGCCATAACCGCCCTTCTCAACTCCTACAACACCTTCCGCTTCCTATTCACCTCCCTTAGAGTCATCTAAGGCTTCAACCTCACCTTAATGGGTTCCCCTCAGACCACCCTCCTAACTGCTAGAGGGCTAATCTGGTTATACCAATCAACACCAATTTTTTCTTGCAATTTCAACTCTTGCAAATGACACCCACTACTTCAAAGCTATTATTCTACATTTTTATTGTTGCCTAGCTTGTATCTCTCTCTCTATATATACACGCATGTAATCATATGCTTATATTATTCATGTATTTTTTTTTATAAATTAATTGTAAATTGTGACACCTTAAGGTGTCATAAAAAGTTGTGTTAAAAAAGCAAAGCAAGTACCGCAAAGAGTCGCGGTAAAGTGTCACAAATGTATCAAAATATGACAAGTATATATGCCGCAAAGTTATTAACTAATGCGACACCTAAAGGTGTCTCAATTTACTGCGACACCTGAAGGTGTCTCAATTTACTGCGACACGTTAAAGTGTCGCAATTGGCACATTTGCCAATTGTGACGGCGGAAATTGTGACACCTTGAAAGGGTGTCACTGATCAATTTTGCGACACCTTAAGGTGTCACAAAACGCTATTCAAAGTGTCGCTTTATGCCCGCTTTTTTAGTAGTGAACGGAAAAACCGAAACCTCAAGGGTACCAAGCGGAAACGTGAAAAACTTTGGGCACCATCCAAAAAAGCCAAAAACTCGGGGTACCAAACGGAAACGTAAAAAACTTTGGGCACCATCCGGAAAAGCCAAAAACTCAGGGGTACCAAAAAGAAAAATCCAATAATTTATATTTATAAATGTTTTTTTTGATAAGATTTATATTTATGAATGTAATGTTGTTTCTCTAATAATAAAATTTTAACGTCTAAGAATTAGGGCTCGTTTGGTTCCAACTCCGGTAACGAAAACGGAATGGAAACGAATTTAATCCATATACATATCCTTATTCATGAAATTTTATGGAATCATTCCTTGTGGTTTAGTGCAAAGTACACTTGTTTTCCCACATTTTGTTACCCTATAGGGTATTAAAAGTAATCAAACTCTACTCCAATTACTTCAAACCAAAAGGAATGATTCCAAAAACTTTCATGAACAAGAGCATACATATGGACTATATTCGTTTTCATTCCGTTTCCGATTCCGGAGTTAAAACCAAACGGGCCCTTAGTATTTATAAATATTTCAGTTTTATAACATTTTCAAATATGCATTACGAAATTTTATACCAAAATAATAGATTTTATCTCAACAGTTTTTAACATTTTCGGTTTTTCACTGAAAAACGCTATAGGTCAAAATTATAGGTAAATGTTCAAGTACGGTTATTATATTGCGGTACGGTCGTACGGGCGACACGTGTCCCGGAAAAAAAAAATTTTAATTTTTTTTTCCTTCTTTCTTTTCCGAAACGATTTTTTTTTTTTTTTTGGAAACGAATGAAAATTTGTTTGAACTATCATGTTATAATTTATGCACTATTCTCCTATAAACTTTGAACTATTCCCATATAATCCATGAACTTTTACTTTTTAATATAATCCATGAACTATTCTATTATAATTCATGAACTATCCCATAATAAGTTTTGAATTATTACTTTCACTCATTTATAAATTTTTGCACTTTAAACTATTCTATTATAATTCATGAACTATTCTATTATCATTCATGAACTATCCCATAATAAGTTTTGAACTATTACTTTCACTCCTTTATAAATTTTGCACTATGAACTATTCTATTATAATTCATGAACTATCCTTTTACAAGTTATGAACTATTCCTTAATAAGTTTTGAACTATTACTTTCATTCCTTTATAAATTTTGCACTATGAACTATCCTATTATAGTTCATGAACTATCCTGTTATAAGTTATAAACTATTCCATAATAAAATTTGAACTATTACTTTTACTCTTTTTTTTTTTCCGGGACACGTGTCGGCCGTACAGACGGCCGCACGGCCGTACCGGAATAATGGGTCTTACTTGAACACTTGTATAATTAAATATTAACTTGTAAAATTGAGAATTTAAGGGCTATTTTTTAAAAGTCTCTTAATAGTTAAAACCACCTATATAAAAGTTTTAGTGCCTAATCTATATTTTAATAATAAAACAAAAGTCCTTAACGACCCATATCATTTTTTTGTATTTAGACACTTGTTATTTTTATACACATTTTTATTTTTAAAATTAAAATATTATATAAACTAATTATTTTTAAAAAAAACTTTCTATATACATTTTAGCGGGTCCTTTTATTATCTTTACTTTCCTTGATTACATTGTCATCTAACACACTTTAACTTTATAATACTTTAAATATTATTATATAATTACTAAACTATTATATATATTTTTATATTAAATTTGATAGTAATATAAATAATATTATTAAATTATTAAATATAGATATTTTAAAATAAATTAAATTTTGTTATATTTTTTAGCTCAAATTTAATTAAATCACATCCGTGCATAGAATGAGCGACACGGGTATTGACTAGTTATTGTTTATTGCGTGAGTTGGATAAGTGACCCATTTTTGTGTTTATAAGCATCAAGCATACCCTCTCTTTTTTTTAATAACGAAAAGCAACTAGGTTGACTTACCTCCTAGAAATAGTCCACCCTAAAGCATCCTTGCAGATGAGAACACGAAGTTCATGATCATTAGAAAATTGGTGTTGGGGGCTGATGCACCCAGGTGGGTTAATCGGTCAGCAACACAACTTATCTCTCTGAAAATATGTCTAATTTGGACTTCGTCAAAAGACCGAAGGTCCAATATGGAATCGGAAAGAATCATCTGGACCTCTCAAGGACAACATACTCCACAAACCCTGGAGTGTCTTAATAACACAAAGGTTATCGCCTTCAATTTCAATCTTTATAATATGCAGCCTTTTAGCCTCTTGAAGGCCTAATTTCAGGGCAAAAGCTTCCGCTTTAATAACTGAGTTAAAAAAAAAAAAATTCTTTTTTGCGTCGAGGCTCACAACCTTTCCGTTATGATCTCGGATCACATAGCCAATATAACTTACTCCCGAAACAAGTTTTGAACCATCAAAGTTAAGTTTATTGAAACCAATTTTTGGTTTTTCCCATTTGATGTCATTTTTCTTCCTTTTGACATGATTTGCTACTTTGTTTTGTTGTTTAAGATCATAGTCATCATCACCGATGGTGTTTAGTTTTCAATTATGGATTTGATCTTTAATAAAGCTCGTGACATTTTTTGTGGAACCAATAGGTTCATTACTGAAAATTATTTATATTTCTAAAAAACCAGATGCTCCACCATATGGTTGCGAGACAAGCCATCTTGTTTAGTCCTAATTTCTTTTTTTAAATCCATTATGATGTTGTGTAATTTATTGTTTTGGCTAATTGAGCTCATTTTAGTTAATATTGTTTTGTCAATTTAGTTAATCACTTGTTTACTAAAAAGACATTCGAAAAACAAGTGAAAAAGGTCATCAAGGTGATAGTTGCAGAGTTCCCAATTCATAGTCACTGCAATTCGTCTTTCGATGAGTTTAGCTTTTGTTGAAATTCCTTTTCGCGAAAGCTTCCAAAGGAAAATTTTAATTTTTGGTTGTGTATTCAGTTTCCAAGTTGACTCGCATTCGTAATTGTGGGTAATGCATGTCCGTGCTTCAATCATTTTTGAGGCGGATTTAGTAGAAAACCATCCGTTTTTGCTGCTTTTCCGGTATAGTATATCCTGGATTTCATAATTGGTATGATTGTTTCCTTGACTTTTCCCCTAATATCCTAGTTAATTAGGTTTTGTAGTTCCAAATCAATTTTAGGGACATCCCATTGTCCTAAGTGGTTAATGAAATGACTTGTTTTGATATTTGAGTCAATAAGGTTTGTGTTTTGTACCATTTCTATAAGTGGTGAATTAGTTAACCACTTGTCATACCAAAAATTGATTGAATTACCATTTCCAACTTGCCATATAAGTCCCTCTTTAAATTCGGTTTTTTGTTTCATAAGTTGTTCCATTGCCAAGATGTTGATCTTTTCTTTTGATGATTTAGGATGTTGATATTTTTAGATATTTTTCATTGATAATCTTGACCCAAATGTTATTACGTTCTGCTAGAATTTTCCATAAAAGCTTCATTTGTAATGCTTTATTCGTTGTTTGAGCTTTTCTTAAACCCAACCCACCATTTTTTATTTACAAACTCTATCCTAATTAATGATAACTCTATGTTGATCATCCTTATTCCAAAAAAACTTTTTGTAGGTTTTATCAAGTTCATTGAGATTGTAGGTTGGCAACATAAAGCTTTGCATAACAAAAGTTGGTTTGATAGCCAAATTATGCTTGATAAGCGTGTTTCGGCCTTCTTGCGATAAAGAGTTAGTTTTACATTTCAACAACCGTTGTTTGGTCTTAAGATTTATTTCCCCGAAGGTATCTTTAGTAACTCTTCCGTTAATGATTGGACAACTGAGGTATTTATCGAGAGATTTTGTATGGTTCATAGCTAAGATATTTTTTTTGTTGAGAAATGTTGTTATCATTTGTGTTTTTGGTTGTTTGAAAGGCAAATTTTTTATAATTGATCTTTTGTCCCGAGATTGAGCAATATGTTTCCAAAAGTTGTTTGGTTCTTCTACATGAGTCTGAATTTGCTTTAGCAAAAATAATCATGTCATCAGTTGTTCGCTCTCAAACGTGTGTGTAATCGTGAACGAAATAGCTTTAAATTTATAACCTAAAATATAAGGCTGAAACAATATGAGAACCCGTAGTGTACGGATCAATTGTAATAACAACAAATACTCTAGGGTCGAACACAAGGACTATGGTGAAACAAAGCACAATATATCAAGTTTTCAATCAAAAGAAAGCAATAAAACAAAGATACCAAAGATGTTGTAATAATCAGATAAAGGAATGCAGATTCTAGATGTCAAAACATCCAGTTGTGGTTACGACTCAAGATCTCAAAGGATAACGTGGACAAAGTTAAGGTTTGCAAGGGAAGGTATTTCTAAGGTGGGAGTAGATCACCGGGTAAATCTCACTACTCACTATCCCAAACCAAAGATCCTCTCACCGGGTAAATCTCAGGCTAACTCATAAAGGTAGGATGAAGGCACACTCAAACCCTAATAAAGGATAAACCTTTATTACCTAACACTCATCATCGTAGGTATACAAGGAATGGAATCAAAGGGTAAGTCTCATCCTAGGCTTGCGTATGGACCAGGAAAGGTGCAACAAGGATAGGATTTGGCAAACTATAACCTAAACTCAGGTATGGATCAGATAAGGTCACACCTCGCTCAATTCATATCCGATCTCGGTTGAGATGTTCTATGAACTGACCGATGTGAGGTTCAGTTTAGGTTTGGCTCGAGCTTTCAGGGTCCACAAGGTAAAGGCTCACTCTTTCATCGTCTTTCCCACAACCTTCAGCCAATCACCCTAGAATCGCAAGAGAATTTAGCCAATAATCATCATGATAATAACAATCAAATATATATTAAAAGAAGCAATATTCAAACAAGAAAACCTTAACACAAAGGTCTCAATAATCACTCAATCAAACAAACAAACAAACAAACAAACAAACAAACAAACAATCCAAACAACCAGAAAACTATGTTCCTCAATATCAAACCAAAAGACAACAATCAAAGAACCTAAGAAAATCTTACAACTTCCTTCAAAAAGCCTTCAACTTTCACTTCAAAGCTATCTTCCTTCAACTTCCTTCCTTCCTTGTAATATCTTCAATCTTCCAAATTAATCAGTTAGGCAACCATCCTTCCATCCAGAAAATATATTCCAATTTATAGGAGAATCACTTGCCAAAAAATGAAAGATCTTATGAGTCATGGGTCGTGCGTCTCGATCTAGGCCCAACGAAACATCTCGGTCGAGGTGATACTGTAGCCAGCCGAGATGATCTTCAAGTACGTACAAATCTCTCAAATTTGGTCCAAAATCAAACTTTTGTCCAACTTCCATGGTTCCTATGCCTTTCTTGTGGCTCCTCAATATTCCAAAATGTAGCTCCAATGAATCCTTAGATCCCTTGGCTCAATATCGCTCTAAAATGTGCCATTTTCCCTACAATTACAACAAAACTAGGTGTAGGCCTCGATTCTTGCAAAGATAAACAAAACAACATATTGATCAAGAATATACATCCATGCATGCAGATTTATGAAAATAAAACGTCCAAACCAATCCCAAAACATAGACTATAATACATGCTATCAAAATACCCCATACTCGTCCCTTGCTTGTCCCCAAGAAAGATTCAAATCTTAGATACAAGATAGAATGGATTATAAGTCATCAAAAAGATCAATAAAAACGTTTTACAAAACCTTTTGGTGGTGCGCTCCATTCATAGGTCACCCAAGAGAATGCTTCATAGCAAATAAAACCAACATATGGTCAAAACATTTTATAAATATAAGAAAGCTGATCATCTTTGCATAAAATCATAGAATGCATAATAAATCATATTTATCGAAATCAATCATGTATAATCCAGTTTAAACCACAAATTCAATCAACATACTCAAGGTCTCAAGGAATTTCAAAAGAGGTCAATAAACGTGTTAGGGTGGGATGTATATAGGGTAATGTGGTGCTAAAATCCGTGAATAGGATCTTTACTTCACTTCTTTGAATCTCAAACATCTTCCAGTAATAAGCTTTGCTTATTCTCACCCTTTTTACTTTATTTTGAGAACATTGACAGATGTGCACAATAACCGAAGCCTAGAAACTCAACAATCATCAATTTCTCGAGATGCCTCAAACCCTTGATGCACATACCATGACCCGTTAGGACTATCGATCAATCCGACTTTGGCAAGACACAAACACCTGGCTATGTGAATGGTGTCGAGTTACTCATCATCAAGATCAACGTCCCCAAACCTATTTTTTCTAACACTTTTAGCCACAATCTCAACTTCACTTCACACGCTTTTCATCAACTGCATCCAAATTCCCAAATAGGTAAAGGGAGACAGATATGTATATGAGGGGCTAAAGCATGATCAAAAAGAGGAAGAAGAGAATGAAGTGCCTTAATCATCCCATAAAGAATGTGAGAGAACTCATAATGTGGTGTCAACCTTCAAATCCAACATAATTTTGATAAAAACAAAATATTAAAAATGCTAGAATTTCAAACAAAACATTTAGCAACTTAAACATATCATAAAACCTTTCGAGCATATAAAGATTTCAAAGTCAATCTGCAAACAAATATCATCATCGAGGTCATATATGGAATAGAAGCACAAAACATTTCGAAAATTTCTTCAATTTTAAAACTCATCTCGGTCAAGGTGATTTGACGATGTCCGAGTTGTTAAACCAAGACGAATCTCAGTTATCACGACCTTGTTTGGCCAAAACGTCTCGGTCGAGCCAAAAAAAAATTTCAAATCGGTTTTTGACGTTTTTCTCAAACAGAAACCTGCATGCAATGCATGTAAATGACATATACGCACATGTAAGCCAAATAAGATCAAATCAAGGTCAAGTAGAGTTATACAAACATCCATAAGCAAGTCATACAAATACCCCATACTTAGGACACATTGTCCCAATGGGTCAAATAAGAGTCAGAAGAAATAAAGTACTCACCGGACAAAAGCAGAACTGCATAAAAAAATAAGAAAACGCTCCATAAATGCTCAATCCTCCTATGTTGGCGATGGTGGTGGTGGAATGTAGGGGTACTGGGACAGATCAAAAGGATAGTCCATCGTCTGCTGAAACTGTAGAATCATCATCTGTCGTCGATAGTGCTGGCTCTCCTTCATACGCTGCGTCCATCCCTCAATAGATCTGTGTTGTGCATCAAAGCGCTGGGTGATGTCGATCCGCAGGGCCTGATATGAATCCGTCATATGCCGTGTCAGATCATTGTTAGCATGAAATATTGTGATATTTTAGGCACGTTTTCTAAGTGTATTTGATTCATATTGATAGTCTTTGATTGATCATCGTTGCATTTGTGAGCTAGTTTGCCTATATTGTCGATATGGATGTCTACACAAGCTTTATGTTGATTATAGGTGATTGAGAGCCATTTCCGAACGGAATTGAGCAAAGATGAAGTTGTTTGATATGTACATGGATTGAGGGCATTCTTAGGAGCAAAAAGGAGTTCAACTTGGAGAATGCACGAGGCTAGGGAAGAATCACGTACTACATTCCAGAAGCTAGCTTTACACTCTAAAATATGGCCGTACTACATTCCACGTTCAGTTCCACGGCCGTGGAACTATGCAGGAGAAGCGTGGTTCATTCCAGAAGCTTTTACGGTCGTGGAATCATGTGTTCAAACCGTGTTGATTTCCACGCTATAAATTACGGTCGTGGAACCTTCCACGACCGTGATCTTGGCGATCCTTTTCGCCACATTTTAAGCCACGATATTTTAGAAGATTGGGCCGGGCCGATATTTTATCTTGCCCTATAAAAAGACGGAGGAAGAGAGATTCCGTCACCTTCGCTTAGACGCACTTTGCGACCTCGCTTACACTTTCGCCTACGCCGCGACTTGGAGATTTTTTGCGATTCTTGCAAAAGACGTATTTTGCGCTCATCCTTGGAGTTGCCCTAATCTCGCACTTTTGGTGGAGATTGATGTTGAGATTTCCGGATTGACGGAAGATCAAAGATTCGGAAGATTGTTCGCAAGAAGATTCCTCTTCTTGTTTAGGTTTGATTTAGAAGACGGATTGACATCCTGTTCTTCCTTCTTATCTACGATTGTGTTTGTTTGTTCTATTCCGAATCTTGTGACGATATTTGTTCTTGATTGTGACATTGAGATTGATTTGAAGTTTATTGAAAGTTTTCGGAAGTTTTCATCTTTCAATCTTTTAATTCTTGAATTTAATATCAATATGACTGTTATTGGCTAAAAACCCTTAACAATTCTAAGGTGAAGGGTTGATAGTTGTGGCTTAGATGATGATAGATCGATCGTAAACAGATTAGACCCTGAGAGTTAGAGAGAATCGTCGACGAACCCTAGATCACGGTTTGTTCTTGAATTCCACGACCGTGGAATCTCAAGATCCACCCGTAATTTCCCTTAAGTTTACGAACCTGCTTTTACTTCAATCCAAAGTTAAAGATTTGCTTTAACTTAGTTTAGGCTTGCCTTTTCTAGGTGGTAGTGAAGCCTCAACAACCTCTACCTCGATTGTGAGTGTCATAACCTTAATCGGTTAAGTTAGTCTTGATCCTTGGACTACAAGTTTGGGTATTTGACATTAATTCTTACCTTTAGAACCTTTCTATACCGAAGCCTCAACAACCTTTATAGAGAGTGTCTTGTAGGTGAGTTATATAAGGTTTTTGGAACTTCACCGTACGATTACCTTACATTAGCATACCTTTGCATATCTCAACTCTGTCTTTATATCATTAAGTATATCTTGAATTGATTGCCACAGCTGGATACTTGGATCTTTAGGATTGTTGTTTTCCCAATATTTGTAAAGCGTCTCATATTTACTCACTTGATAATCTGCAATTGAATTTGTTCCCACCCAAATCCCTGTGTTCGATACTCTGGAATTCTTGCTTAACTATATCGATCCGTACACTGCGGGTTCGCTTGCTTGATTCTAGTTTTATAAATTTAAAGCTTATTTGCACACACGTTTAGGGGCGAACAAGTTTTTGGCGCCGTTGCCGGGGATTTGGTTTTGGCCGAATTCGGTTACCGGTTGTCAAGCTTGGGAGCTTGCTCTCGTTATTCGATATTTCTTTGAGTGCATGCGCAGGTCTAGGAACACCAAGGACCTCTTACCTCTTGATCAAGAGCTTGAGAGGACTCTAAGGCAAAAGCGCAAGGAAAAGAAGATGGCTGAAGAACAAGAACGTGATCTTCAAGCGGAATTGGCGGAGAAAGAAGCTCAACTCCAATGGAATGAGAATATTCGTCGGGATGAAATGGATCGTCATCAATCTCAAGTTAACGATCTAAAGGATATGATGTTCCAGATGAGGATAGAACTAAGCAACCTTAAGAATAAGGGAAGCAAGAAATCCTCAAGACGGACATCAAGATCAAGAAGAAGAAGTCATTCATCCGCCGATGATAGCGATTCTTCCATGCCACCACTAGAGGAAATTGATCCCACGATCAATGTAAATCCTTTCCATTCACGGGGAGCTGCTAATCGCCGCATTCCACCTAGGAATGCGAGGATCGAACGTGTGGATGATGAGCCAAGAACACTTGGCCAAAGAATGGATCCAACACAACAACCACGCCGCTTGGGTGTGAATTTTGATGCTGAAGATGTACAAGGGTTTAGCTTCAACCCTCAAGTTATTACTCTTGTTCGCCAAAACCAATTTGGCGGAACAAGCGCTGAATCTCCACACCAACACTTGCAAAACTTTGAGTGTATGATGGAGACAATGAGACCGAAGAATGCTACTACCAACAACCTCTACCTCGATTGTGAGTGTCATAACCTTAATCGGTTAAGTTAGTCTTGATCCTTGGACTACAAGTTTGGGTATTTGACATTAATTCTTACCTTTAGAACCTTTCTATACTGAAGCCTCAACAACTTTTATAGAGAGTGTCTTGTAGGTGAGTTATATAAGGTTTTTGGAACTTCACCGTACGATTACCTTACATTAGCATACCTTTGCATATCTCAACTCTGTCTTTATATCATTAAGTATTTCTTGAATCGATTGCCACAACTGGATACTTGGATCTTTAGGATTGTTGTTTTCCCAATATTTGCAAAGCCTCTCATATTTACTCGCTTGATAATCTGCAATTGAATTTGTTCCCACCCAAATCCCTGTGTTCGATACTCTAGAATTCTTGCTTAACTATATCGATCCGTACACTGCGGGTTCGCTTGCTTGATTCTAGTTTTATAAATTTAAAGCTTATTTGCACGCACGTTTAGGGGCGAACAATCATCAATCCTGCTATGTGCCTCAAGATCACGACGGCGGCAGGCTCTCTGTTGGGGTGGCTAGGGAATGTCAGCTGGAAGTGCAGGCGCCTCTCTCTCGTCCTCCGTGGCCTCGTCATCAAGATCAACGGTAGGAATACTATGTCCGCTGGTATCAGTACTGGTATCCATGGTTGCAACTCCTCCAATGCCCTCACCATTTGCATATCCTCTTGTTGCCTCTCTAGCTACATCCTCCGGCATAATCGGGAACTAGACAAAAAACCAGTTCTCGTGGTCATAGACCGAGAACTGGGAAGACCAGACAATACCTCTCAGGAACTTCGTTTCCCATGGCATGGCCACACAAGGTGTGCCAAGACCGCGGGGAACGAGGATGTGGTGTGTAATGAACTCTTGTAGACCTAGCGGATTCGCCGCTGCCGCTAAAGTGCATCCAGAAAATCCAACCCCATATAAGTAGCAATGTGAGTCACAAGGCCGCCACAACAAATGTCTCCCTTCGCCTTCCCCTTCACTCTGTGTAGATCCTCTATAAGCATAGCAACAAAATCCGGGATCCCTCCAGTCACCATACAGAACATGCTGAAAAGCTCACCTTGTCGGACCTTTTGGGGCGTCTCAGTACGCGCCAAAAGCATCTCACTAAAGATCCGGTGATCAATGCAGAAGGCCAGATGGTAGATAATGCGCTCCCGAGAATCCCCAGGCTGCCATCTGTCACAATGGGAGGTGATGATAGCATGAATTATAGTCCATATTTTGGGGTTTGTTTGGACGTTTTATCTTTCATATTCTGCATGTTTGTATGTACATTATGTGATTTTACTACCATTTCATCTACCTTTGCGAGAATCGAGGTCTACACCTAGTTTCGTTGTAATTGTAGGTAATATGGTACGTTTTGCATCAAAAAGGAGCAAAAGGAGTCAAGAGTCATTTGGAGCTACATCCAGGAAGCATAGCCATGGATTGAAGATTCACTTTGGAGCAGATTCGAGAGATTCCACATTCTGTCGTGATTCACCTCGGTTGACCAGAAGTTCACCTCGACCGAGGCGATCCAGAGACACCGACTCGACCGAGGCGAATACCTAGGACGCGGCGAGAATATTTTATTCTTGGAAGAGATCTTTTAAATTTGGAAAGTGATCTTATATTTTTGGGCTGAGCTTCTGGAAGGAAGGAGATATGCAGAATATATATTTTACCTATATTTATGGGATAATATCTTCTTAAGATTTATTATCTTTGGAAGTTTATTTTTCCTATAAAAAGGGTTGGATTTCCACAAATCCAACATCACGCTATACCGTCGATCAGGGTTTACACAACGCAGCAGCCGCAGTACATTCCAATTTTGGGAGTTATTGAAGAACCTTTTTGAAGGTTGAAGGAAGGTTGAAGATCATAGCTTTTTATAGCTTTTTGAAGGGTTTTGTAAGATTGTCTTCAATTCCCTCATTGATTGTCTTGTCTTGTTGGATTGCTATCCAAGGAACGCTTTTGTTGTGATATTTGATTCAGTTATTGAAGTCTTTTCATTAAATTCTTCTTTGTTCAAATATTCACCTTCTTCCATATATTTTAATACTTTCATTATGATGATGAGTGGCTAATTTCCTTGTGTGATTCTAGGGTGATTGGCTGAAGGTTGTGGGAAAAACAATGATAGAATAATCTTAGATTCCAGTAGGATCCTGAAAGTTCGAGTCTTTAACCTTAACCCTGCATCTCGTTCGGTTGATGAACATCTCGGCCGGGGTGGAATTCTTCTGACCGAGGTGACTTATCCGACCTAAAACAGAAAGTTAAGTGTTAGAGTTTGCTAAATCCTATTCTTATTATACCTTCCTGGTTCAATGCAAGCTTAGGATGAGACTTACCCGGTAATTCCTTAGTTTGTGTACCAACGATCATAAGTGTAGGTAATAAAGGTTTATCCTTTATTGGGGTTTGAGTGTGCTTCCATCCCATCTTTGTGAGTTAGCCTGAGACTTACCCGGTAAAGGTTGATTCTATTCCCTTAGATGGTGTGTTAGTTTGAGGTTATAGTTCTTTATCTTGATTCCTTGAGACTTACCCGGTAATAGGAGTTACGGTTTAGGATTAGTGTGTAGTGAGACTTACCCGGTGATCTACTCCACTTTAGTAACACCTTCCCCACGCAAAAATCTCAGCTTTGTCCGCCTATCTATAGATCTTGAGTTGGAACCACAACTAGATGCTTTAATCCCTAGAATTGCATGTTTGCTTTATTGACTTCTTATTCATCTTTGATTGTGTTAATTGCTCTTGTGGTTAGTATTGACATAAGCATACCGTATTGACTTTGTTTCACCGAGTCCCTGTGATCGACCCCTGGAATTTTCTTGCTTTTACTACGATTGACCCGTACACTGCGGGTTCGCATCCTTGTTTTAAGCTTAAGTCTAGGGTTATAAATTTAAAGCTTGCACACACCGTTTGGAGCGAACATATATAAAGCCTTTTCTTTCTTCTTTTGTAGTTAGACAAGTTTTGTAAAAGTTTTGCTGAGAGCATTTCAGAATTGAATCCAAGAGAATTCTGATAGCATGAATTATAGTCTATATTTTGGGGTTTGTTTGGACGTTTTATCTTTCATAATCTGCATGTTTGTATGTACATTATGTGATTTTACTACCATTTCATCTACCTTTGCGAGAATCGAGGTCTACACCTAGTTTCGTTGTAATTGCAGGTAATATGGTAAGTTTTGCATCAAAAAGGAGCAAAAGGAGTCATGAGTCATTTGGAGCTACATCCAGGAAGCACAGCCATGGATTAAAGATTTACTTTGGAGCTGATTCGAGAGATTTCACATTCTGTCGTGAGATCACCTCGGTTGACCAGAGGTTCACCTCGACCGAGGCGATCCAGAGACACCGACTCGACCGAGGCGAATACCTAGGACGCGGCGAGAATATTTTATTCTTGGAAGAGATCTTTTAAATTTGGAAAGTGATCTTATATTTTTGGGCTGAGCTTCTGGAAGGAAGGAGATATGCAGAATCATATATTTTACCTATATTTATGGGATAATATCTTCTTAAGATTTATTATCTTTGGAGGTTTATTTTTCCTATAAAAAGGGTTGGATTTCCACAAATCCAACATCACGCTATACCGTCGATCAGGGTTTATACGACGCAGCAGCCGCAGTATACTCCAAGTTGGGAGTTGTTGAAGAACCTTTTTGAAGGTTGAAGGAAGGTTGAAGATCATAGCTTTTTATAGCTTTTTGAAGGGTTTTGTAAGATTGTCTTCAATTCCTTCCTTGATTGTCTTGTCTTGTTGGATTGCTATCCAAGGAACGCTTTGTTTGTGATATTTGATTCAGTTATTGAAGTCTTTTCATTAAATTCTTCTTTGTTCAAATATTCACCTTCTTCCCATATATTTAATACTTTCATAATGATGATGAGTGGCTAATTTCCTTGTGTGATTCTAGGGTGATTGGCTGAAGGTTGTGGGAAAAACAATGATAGAATAATCTTAGATTCCAGTAGGATCCTGAAAGTTCGAGTCTTTAACCTTAACCCTAAGCATCTCGTTCGGTTGATGAACATCTCGGCCGGGGTGGAATTCTTCTGACCGAGGTGACTTATCCGACCTAAAACAGAAAGTTAAGTGTTAGAGTTTGCTAAATCCTATTCTTATTATACCTTCCTGGTTCAATGCAAGCTTAGGATGAGACTTACCCGGTAATTCCTTAGTTTGTGTACCAACGATCATAAGTATAGGTAATAAAGGTTTATCCTTTATTGGGGTTTGAGTGTGCTTCCATCCCATCTTTGTGAGTTAGCCTGAGACTTACCCGGTAAAGGTTGATTCTATTCCCTTAGATGGTGTGTTAGTTTGAGGTTATAGTTCTTTATCTTGATTCCTTGAGACTTACCCGGTAATAGGAGTTACGGTTTAGGATTAGTGTGTAGTGAGACTTACCCGGTGATCTACTCCACTTTAGCAACACCTTCCCCACGCAAAAATCTCAGCTTTGTCCGCTTATCTATAGATCTTGAGTTGGAACCACAACTAGATGCTTTAATCCCTAGAATTGCATGTTTGCTTATTTGATATCTTATTCATCTTTGATTGTGTTAATTGCTCTTGTGGTTAGAATTAACGTAGCATACCGTGTTGACTTTGTTTCACCAAGTCCCTGTGATCGACCCCTGGAATTTTCTTGCTTTTACTACGATTGACCCGTACACTGCGGGTTCGCATCCTTGTTTTAAGCTTAAGTCTAGGGTTATAAATTTAAAGCTTGCACACACCGTTTGGAGCGAACAAGTTTTTGGCGCCGTTGCCGGGGACTTGGTCTAGACCAAGCCGGTACGGTTTGCTCTTGGGGCATTTGCCCCGTTTCATCTAACCACTCTACTTGAGTGACTTTTGCAGGTTCTTTCTTAGGTATATGCGAAGAACCCGCGCTGGGAAGGAAATCGTTCCTTACGATCCCGAACCGGAAAAGACATACAAGCGACGCTTAAGAGAAGCGAAGATGGCCCAACAAGACGATCACGATCTTGCGGCCCAATTGAGAGAGACGCAGGAGCTGCTACGTCTCAGTAAAGAAGAGCTAAGGCAAGAGAAAGAAGAGAATCAAGCCAGGACTGCAGCAATCGAAGCTGAGATTGCAGCCATTCGGAACCAGATTCTACTTCGACCGATGCAGGATCCAGTAGTTGATCCTCGACCGAGGCAGATTCCAGTACCCGACGCCCCGGTCGATGTACATCCACCTCGGATACCAGTCCGAGATGTTCTTCTTGCAGGAATCCCGCAAACCCTAGGTCAAAGGATGGACCCTAATCAGCAGCTGAGGCGTCCAGGGGTGAACCTAGGAGATCCAGCGGATCATGACTACGAACTTCGACCGCAAGTTCTAGCCATGATTCGCCAATGTCAATTCGGAGGGCTAGAGAAGGAGTCGCCGCATCAACATCTTCAAAACTACGAGATCTTGATGGAGACCTTGCGGCCTTCTAGAATTGAAAATAACAACTACAAGCTAAGACCTTTTTACTTTTCTTTAAAAGATAGAGCTCTTACTTGGTATCAATCTCTTCCTCCAGGAAAAATTAGCACATGGGAGGAGATGACTACAGAATTCCTGACCAAATTCTTTCCACCCTCAAAGACTGCTGAAATGAGAGGGAAGATCAATGCTTTCATCATGAAGGACAAGGAGAGTTTGTCCAAATCTTGGGAGCGGTTCAAGGATATCCTTTTGGATTGCCCACATCATGGGATTCCAAAGATCGAGTTGTTGGAGATCTACTTCAAAGGGCTGGACGGAAGCACCCAGTTCAATCTCCAACTACTCTCCGCCGGTACCTTCATGGACATGGCGATTGATGATGCATGGGACTTCATTGAGAAGCAAGCCTTGCACATGGAGAAGTACACCCACCAAGGAGCCGAAGGTGGAGTAAAAAGAGTCAACTTTCAAGAGACTCAACCCAACAACAATCAACTTACATCATTGAAGAATGACGTGAGGCAATTGAAGGAGCTCTTGATGGCTCAAACTAAGAAGGAAGAGCAAGGACAAAGGAACAACAACAACAACAATAACGGGTACCGTAACAACAACAACGGACCCCGAAACAACAACTACAACAACAACAATAGAGGATCCAATAGCAACAACTGGAGGGCGAATAATCAAACTCACGGTAACAATTATTCAAACTCCAATTCTAATGATTCCTCTAATCCTTTCCTCTCTTCCCCTTCTTCTTCTTCCACTCCATTGAAAAGCCAAGGGCAAGGATCAAGTTCGTCTCAGCCGGAAAAGAAGGACGCAGTTCTGGAGGCAATCTTGATCAAGCTTGGCGCTATGGAGAATTCTATGACTTCATTTTCGAGGGCCCAAAAGTCCCTTGAACAACAACTTGCTAATAGGGCGAATGAAGCGCCAAGAGATCCAGGGAAGCTTCCAGCAAAGACGGAAACTAACCCTAAGGGCCAGTGTATGGCCATAACGACGAGGAGTGGACTCAAAACTGCCGATCCAGTACCTCGCTCGACGTAGACCACCTCGGTCCAGATCCAGTCGAAGAACACCTCGACCGAGATGCCAACCGAGGCAGAGCAACAGAAAGCAGGAGGAACGACAGAAACTTATGTTCCACCTCCTGCATATAAACCACCTCTTCCATTCCCTCAGTCCAGAGCCAGAGCACATCTAGACAAGCACTTTGGTAAGTTCCTTGACTTAATGAATAAGCTACATATTAACATTCCTTTCCTTGATGCTATTCTAGGTATGCCCGCCTATGGGAAGTTCTTAAAAGAAATCTTATCAAGGAAGAGGAAGCTGGAGGATGTTGGTGAAGTTAGGATGACATCTAAATCTTCGGAACTCATAAAGATCATGAAAGAGAAGATGCCACCTAAATTGAGAGATCCCGACTCATTTTGCATTCCCATTCAAGTTGGGGATGTCACTTGTGAAGCCCTTTGCGATCTAGGAGCCAGCGTGAGCATCATCCCGCTGGAGCTATGCACTAAGATCGGTCTTGGAGAGCCCAAGCCGGTCAAGTTTCGACTTTACATGGCGGATCGCTCCATCACCCATCCCGTGGGCATTTTGGAGGACGTTCCGGTCAAGTTAGGTAACTTCTATCTACCTATAGATTTTGTCGTGCTTGACATTCCCGCAGATTATCCTGTTCCCATCATTCTCGGGAGGACATTTCTAGCAACTTCGGGTTGCAATGTGGATTATTGCAAGAACGCCAAGTTGAAATTCAACGTTGGTGGCGATGAGGTGGAGTTCGCACTACTTGCAGCCATGAAAGGGGAGCAACTAACTGATGATATCTTCAACATCTATGATGAAGAAGAATCAAGAGAATTGGTGAGCTCTATCCTTATTAACGATCCACTCGAAAGAGTTATTAGCTTCAGTTTAATGGAGGAAGGTATAGATGCTTCTTGTGATGCAGATATACAGAGCTTGAGGGCACTGGAAGAGGATCCAGGAGCTAAAACTGAGAAGCTAGTCCAGGAAACAAAGAATTCCAGCCTCGGATCCAGTAGCAGTACCTCGACCGAGGCACCTTCTGGACAGAGCGAGGCGTCTGAAGAACACCTCGGTCAACGCCTTTGCGCCTCGACCGAGGTCGACAGCGAGACGATATCGACTGAGATTGCCGAGAATAACAACTTTTCTACTCCCTTCTCTGACATTCACCCACAGTTGGCGGATCATTCCCTCCACCAACTTTCTGATAATAAAGGCCCTTGGTATGCTGATATTGTGAATTATCTTGTTTGCCAGGAAATACCACCCAGATTGACGTACTCTCAAAAGAAGAGATTCTTCAAGGAAGTACGACATTACTACTGGGATGAACCGCTGCTATTCAAGCGCGGACCGGATGGGATGCTTCGAAGGTGCATTCCGGAAGATGAAGTTAATAGCGTCATAAGGCATTGCCATTCACTTCCTTGCGGAGGGCATGCTAGCACCGATAAAACATGCGCTAAGGTATTGCGTTCCGGTTTCTTTTGGCCTACATTATTTAAGGATGTGCAATCTTTTGTTGTTTCTTGTGATGCATGCCAAAGAACAGGGAATTTATCAAGGAGGAACGAAATGCCACTTAACAACATCCAAGAAGTGGAAATCTTTGATGTATGGGGGATTGACTTCATGGACCTTTTCCATCCTCCGGAGGAAACCTCTACATTCTCCTTGCAGTTGATTACGTCTCTAGATGGGTTGAAGCCATTGCTTCTCCCACTAACGACGCCAAGGTGGTTGTGAAGTTCTTGAATAGAACTATCTTTCCACGCTTTGGAACTCCACGCATCATCATCAGTGATGGAGGAACGCATTTCATCAACCGGAAGTTTAAAGCACTTCTATCGAAGTATGGGGTAACCCACAAGGTATCAACCGCCTATCATCCTCAAACTAGTGGACAGGTCGAGATCTCGAACAGAGAAATCAAGGCAATTTTGGAGAAGACCGTCTCTAGAACGAGAAAGGATTGGTCCATGAAATTAGACGATGCTCTTTGGGCATACAGGACCGCATTCAAGACTCCCATAGGTACCACCCCTTATAATTTGGTATATGGGAAGTCTTGCCACTTGCCCGTTGAGTTGGAGCACAAAGCGTATTGGGCTATCAAATGGTTGAACTTTGACATCAAAGATGCTGGCGAGAAGCGACTATTGGAACTTAACGAGCTGGAAGAGCTGCGTTTATACGCCTATGAGAATGCCAAAATCTACAAGGAAAGGACGAAGAGATGGCATGACAAGCGTATCGTTCCAAAGGAGCTTAACGAGGGAGATTTAGTTCTACTCTTCAACTCCCGCCTCCGTCTTTTTCCAGGTAAGTTGAAATCTAGATGGACCGGACCTTACGTTGTGAAACATGTTTTCCCTCATGGTGCAGTTGAGATATGGGGCGAAACTAGCGGAACCTTCAAGGTCAACGGTCATAGACTTAAGAAGTACCAACCGGAAACGCCGGTTGAGGAGGTTGCCCCGATCTACCTCCTTTGAGACACATTATGGTCCAGCTGGCGACCTTAAATCAAGCGCTTCTTGGGAGGCAACCCAAGGTATTGCTCTTCTTTCCCGTTTTCTAGTCTAGCTTAGATAGTTTTTGTTTTTGCTTTGCTTTGCTTTGTTTTTGGCGTTCTGGACAGACAACAGGGAGGAGCACATCTGGAAGGACAGAAGTTCGAGAATCTGAGAAGACAGAAGTACCTCGGTCACTGTCAGAACACCTCGACCGAGTTGATTCTTGAAGCAACCGAGGCGACTAGGGTTTCTGCAGAACCGCCTCGGTCCACATCACCTCGGGCCAGTCGAGACCATCTCGACCGAGGTGACAGCAGATCCAGTAACAGTATAAAAAGGGAAAAATTTACTTTTCACTTTTTATTTACCCATTTCGACCGCGGCGGAACAGCAGCACCTCGCTCTCCCATTTCTCACTCGTTTCCGACGATTTCTGCTTCCAAACCGAAATTAAAGGGTAGAAGGATCGATTGCAACTACAGATCTGCAAGAAATTTGAGCGTTTCGACCGAAACGAGGTAAAAACGTTCGAAAACCCTAACTCACTCGTTTACTGCGTATTGGGCTTTGGTTGCCCCTGATTCTGTTGAGGAAATCCATAAGTACCCCTTAGGAAGCATTTGTAGTGATTTTAGGGGGAAAAGAACTGAAAATCAGAGAGTGGAAATCGAACTGTCTTCGCCTCGGTCCAGTCGTTCTGCACCTCGGTCGAGGTGATTCTTGGAGTTGTCAGTCGACCGAGGTAGTCTGACAGTGTGTTTTGAAAATGAGTTCTGACAGATTGTTAGCCCTTAGAGATAGATCCTCTCCTTCCCCCTCTTCTTCCTCATCCCGACCTTCTATCCCGGTGATCCATGAGAGACACCGGGTAGATTATGACCGCATTGCTAGTCGTCCAGTTATCGCTCCTAGATTTCTGGACGTTTCTGCCTTTGACTGTCTCCACGTAGATGGAGAGCTTAGGAGGATGATCACCACAGTCGGGCTGGATCAGTTTACTGAGATCCGAGCCCCAACCTACCTTGAGCCTACCCTCGAGTTTGTCAGTTCCTTCACTTACCTCCCCACAGAGGGGGCTGTGAAGTACCGGTTGATGAACCGGAACTACCTAGTACCTCTTGACTACTAGAGAGACATTTTTGGCTTCCCTACCCCCACCGCAGTAGATTTCCCGACCCGAGCTGTAGCTAGAGAGTTCTGGGGTCAGATTGCCCACATTACGAGTCATGCAGACAGGTGGCGCCCTGGTGATTCCAGGGCGAAGCTTATCTATCATCTAGCTTTTCGGTTGGTACACAGGATCTTCAGCGAGACGCTTCTGGCGCGTACTGAGACGCCCCAGAAGGTCCGACAGGGGGAGGTCTTCTCTTTATACTGCATGGTCACAGGGGGATACCCTGACTTTGGATTGATGCTGGCAGAGGATCTGCACAGGATCAAGGCCAAGGGGAAGGGGGATATATGCTGCGGAGGGATAGTGACCCATATCGCTAGGTATCAGGATATGGATCTGAGTAGGTGTACCATGGTGGCGGCTGCCAAGCCGCTCGGACTTCAGGAGATGATTACTCGGAGGATTCTGGTTCCCCGAGGACTGACTACACCCTACGTCGCTATGCCATGGGAGGAGACTGCACCTCAGGGCATCAGATGGTCTGCACAGTTCTCTGTCTTCGATCCACATTACTGGCAGACTGCTTGGGGTCCGCTTATGGAGGATTACAGAGAGGGAGCAGCTGCCCCTGCTGAGGAGGCTGCTGAGGAAGATGATGAGGATGACGACGACGATGAGACAGTTGACGAGAGAGGAGGCGGCGTCCCGATGGACACAGGGACAGATACAGCAGGGATGAGCACGCCTCCCATTATTGATTTAGATGAGGATGAGGAGGACACTGAGCCGGCGCCAGCTGAGACTTCTCCAGTCAGGCCCGCTAGGCGCAGGAGGCGGGGAGTTAGGGACAGAGCTGCACACCGACGGATCGATGACCTGACGGATCAGGTTATCGACTCATATGCTGCACTTTCATTGGATATCCGCGAGATGCAGGAGCGGCAGCATCATCAGCACATGATGGCTCAGCTACAGTTTGAGCGTATCATGGGCTATCCCTATGATCCAACTCAGTTCCCTTACATACCACCACCACCACCGGATCAGGACTACTGAGGAGCTGCAGGATTTTATTTATTATATTTTTATGCAGTTCGGCTCTTTATCCGGTGAGTCCTCTTTCATTTAGACTTTTATTATACCCACTGGGACAGTGTGTCTCAAGTATGGGGTATTTGTCTGTATTATTTGACTACGTGACTACTTGATGTATTCGATACCTTTTGATGTATTATATTCATCGGATACTTTCATATTTATGCTTCACTTGCCTTTATATGATTATCTGATCTTACATGCATACCTACAGATTATTTGATTGAGAAAAACGTCAAAACCGAACCGAAAAGAAAAAAAATTGGTTTTAAAAACTAAAAAAAAAATTTTTTTGACCTCGACCGGGGAGATTCTGGCGAAACGAGGTGTTTCACCTCGGTTGAACCAAGAACACCTCGACCGAGGCGGCATAACAGAAAGTTTTCGAAAACGATTTTGTGTTACTAATCTGGATATGATCTCAGTGAAGATCTTGTTTACTTACTGTTTTTAAATTCTTTGTGTGTTTGAAAGGTTTTATAATATGTTTAAGTTGCTAAATGCTTTGTTTGAAATTATTAGCATGTTTAATACTTTGTTTTTATCCAAATTATGTTGAATTTGAAGGTTGACACCGCAGGTTAAGTTCTCTCACATTCTTCTTGGAAAGACCAAGGCAATTCATTCTCTTCTTCTTCTTCTTCTTGATCATGCTTAGCCCCTCATATACATTTTGCCTCCCTTTACCTATCCGGGAATTTGGAAGCAAGCGAAGTGGTGAAAGCAAGTTAAAGTTGAAGAGTGGGCTGGAAGTGAAGTGCTAGAAAGTAATTTTAGGTTTGGGGAAGTCAATCATGAAGATGAGTAACTCGGCACCATTCACATAGCCGGGTGTTTGTGTCTTGCCAAAGTCGGATTGAGCGATATTCCTAACGGGTCATGGCATGTGCATCAAGGGTTTGATGCATCTCGAGAAATTGATGATTGCAGATTTCCTAGGCTTCGGTTATAGTGCACCTCTGTCCATGCATCCCAAAAAGTAAAGAAAAAAAAAAGAAAAAGTGTGAGATAAGCAAAGCTTATTGGTGGAAGATGTTGCAAGTTGAAGTGAAGTGAAGTTCATCCTTTTCCCGGATTCTAGCACCACATTACCTTACATACATCCCTACCCTACACGTTTCTTGACCTTTTCTCTTGGGAAGCCCTTGAGACCTTGAGCTTGTTGATTGACTTAGCGGTTTAAATCGGAATATACATGATTAATTTTGATAATTATGATTTATTATGCATTCTATGATTTTATGCAAAGATGAACAACTTTCTTATATTTATAAAATGTTTTGAGCATATTAAGTTTTTAATTCCAGGAAGTATTCTCTTAGAGTGATCTATGATAGTTGCACACCATAAAATAATTTTTGAAAGACTTTTTCGTTGATTTTCTTGACTTATAATCCATTCTATCTTGTCTTTTATATGAGGAACTTGCTTGGGGACAAGCAAGGGCTAAGTATGGGGTATTTTGATAGCATGAATTATAGTCCATATTTTGGGGTTTGTTTGGACGTTTTATCTTTCATATTCTGCATGTTTGTATGTACATTATGTGATTTTACTACCATTTCATCTACCTTTGCGAGAATCGAGGTCTACACCTAGTTTCGTTGTAATTGTAGGTAATATGGTACGTTTTGCATCAAAAAGGAGCAAAAGGAGTCAAGAGTCATTTGGAGCTACATCCAGGAAGCATAGCCATGGATTGAAGATTCACTTTGGAGCAGATTCGAGAGATTCCACATTCTGTCGTGATTCACCTCGGTTGACCAGAAGTTCACCTCGACCGAGGCGATCCAGAGACACCGACTCGACCGAGGCGAATACCTAGGACGCGGCGAGAATATTTTATTCTTGGAAGAGATCTTTTAAATTTGGAAAGTGATCTTATATTTTTGGGCTGAGCTTCTGGAAGGAAGGAGATATGCAGAATATATATTTTACCTATATTTATGGGATAATATCTTCTTAAGATTTATTATCTTTGGAAGTTTATTTTTCCTATAAAAAGGGTTGGATTTCCACAAATCCAACATCACGCTATACCGTCGATCAGGGTTTACACAACGCAGCAGCCGCAGTACATTCCAATTTTGGGAGTTATTGAAGAACCTTTTTGAAGGTTGAAGGAAGGTTGAAGATCATAGCTTTTATAGCTTTTTGAAGGGTTTTGTAAGATTGTCTTCAATTCCCTCATTGATTGTCTTGTCTTGTTGGATTGCTATCCAAGGAACGCTTTTGTTGTGATATTTGATTCAGTTATTGAAGTCTTTTCATTAAATTCTTCTTTGTTCAAATATTCACCTTCTTCCATATATTTTAATATTTTCATTATGATGATGAGTGGCTAATTTCCTTGTGTGATTCTAGGGTGATTGGCTGAAGGTTGTGGGAAAAACAATGATAGAATAATCTTAGATTCCAGTAGGATCCTGAAAGTTCGAGTCTTTAACCTTAACCCTAAGCATCTCGTTCGGTTGATGAACATCTCGGCCGGGGTGGAATTCTTCTGACCGAGGTGACTTATCCGACCTAAAACAGAAAGTTAAGTGTTAGAGTTTGCTAAATCCTATTCTTATTACACCTTCCTGGTTCAATGCAAGCTTAGGATGAGACTTACCCGGTAATTCCTTAGTTTGTGTACCAACGATCATAAGTGTAGGTAATAAAGGTTTATCCTTTATTGGGGTTTGAGTGTGCTTCCATCCCATCTTTGTGAGTTAGCCTGAGACTTACTCGGTAAAGGTTGATTCTATTCCCTTAGATGGTGTGTTAGTTTGAGGTTATAGTTCTTTATCTTGATTCCTTGAGACTTACCCGGTAATAGGAGTTACGGTTTAGGATTAGTGTGTAGTGAGACTTACCCGGTGATCTACTCCACTTTAGTAACACCTTCCCCACGCAAAAATCTTAGTTTTGTCCGCTTATCTATAGATCTTGAGTTGGAACCACAACTTGATGCTTTAATCCCTAGAATTGCATGTTTGCTTTATTGACTTCTTATTCATCTTTGATTGTGTTAAATTGCTCTTGTGGTTAGTATTGACATTAGCATACCGTATTGACTCTGTTTCACCGAGTCCCTGTGATCGACCCCTGGAATTTTCTTGCTTTTACTACGATTGACCCGTACACTGCGGGTTCGCATCCTTGTTTTAAGCTTAAGTCTAGGGTTATAAATTTAAAGCTTGCACACACCGTTTGGAGCGAACAAGTTTTTGGCGCCGTTGCCGGGGACTTG
>BSUD01000003.1:49167385-49315377 GCA_033239045.1 Fagopyrum esculentum
GTTTTATCTTTCATAATCTGCATGTTTGTATGTACATTATGTGATTTTACTACCATTTCATCTACCTTTGCGAGAATCGAGGTCTACACCTAGTTTCGTTGTAATTGCAGGTAATATGGTACGTTTTGCATCAAAAAGGAGCGGAAAAGAGTCATGAGTCATTTGGAGCTACATCCAGGAAGCATAGCCATGGATTGAAGATTCACTTTGGAGCAGATTCGAGAGATTCCACATTCTGTCGTGATTCACCTCGGTTGACCAGAAGTTCACCTCGACCGAGGCGATCCAGAGACACCGACTCGACCGAGGCGAATACCTAGGACGCGGCGAGAATATTTTATTCTTGGAAGAGATCTTTTAAATTTGGAAAGTGATCTTATATTTTTGGGCTGAGCTTCTGGAAGGAAGGAGATATGCAGAATATATATTTTACCTATATTTATGGGATAATATCTTCTTAAGATTTATTATCTTTGGAAGTTTATTTTTCCTATAAAAAGGGTTGGATTTCCCATAATTCCGACATCCGCTTACAGCTGGAAATCCCGCATACGACGCAGCAGCAGTATACTCCAATTTGGGGAGTTCTCGAAGAACCTTTTTGAAGGTTGAAGGAAGGTTGAAGATTATAGCTTTTTATAGCTTTTTGAAGGGTTTTGTAAGATTGTCTTCAATTCCTTTCCTTGTTATCTTGTCTTGTTGGATTATTATCCGAGGAACGCTTCTGTTGTGATATTTGATTCAGTTATTGAAGTCTTTTTCATTAAATTCTTCTTTGTTCAAATATTCACCTTCTTCCATATATTTTAATACTTTCATTATGATGATGAGTGGCTAATTTCCTTGTGTGATTCTAGGGTGATTAGCTGAAGGTTGTGGGAAAAACAATGATAGAATAATATTAGATTCCAGTAGGATCCTGAAAGTTCGAGTCTTTAACCTTAACCCTAAGCATCTCGTTCGGTTGATGAACATCTCGGCCGGGGTGGAATTCTTCTGACCGAGGTGACTTATCCGACCTAAAACAGAAAGTTAAGTGTTAGAGTTTGCTAAATCCTATTCTTATTACACCTTCCTGGTTCAATGCAAGCTTAGGATGAGACTTACCCGGTAATTCCTTAGTTTGTGTACCAACGATCATAAGTGTAGGTAATAAAGGTTTATCCTTTATTGGGGTTTGAGTGTGCTTCCATCCCATCTTTGTGAGTTAGCCTGAGACTTACCCGGTAAAGGTTGATTCTATTCCCTTAGATGGTGTGTTAGTTTGAGGTTATAGTTCTTTATCTTGATTCCTTGAGACTTACCCGGTAATAGGAGTTACGGTTTAGGATTAGTGTGTAGTGAGACTTACCCGGTGATCTACTCCACTTTAGTAACACCTTCCCCACGCAAAAATCTCAGCTTTGTCCGCCTATCTATAGATCTTGAGTTGGAACCACAACTAGATGCTTTAATCCCTAGAATTGCATGTTTGCTTTATTGACTTCTTATTCATCTTTGATTGTGTTAATTGCTCTTGTGGTTAGTATTGACATAAGCATACCGTATTGACTTTGTTTCACCGAGTCCCTGTGATCGACCCCTGGAATTTTCTTGCTTTTACTACGATTGACCCGTACACTGCGGGTTCGCATCCTTGTTTTAAGCTTAAGTCTAGGGTTATAAATTTAAAGCTTGCACACACCGTTTGGAGCGAACAGGTGACGTGAGCAATACCCTCCAAGAAACTACGAGCCTGCGCTCGAGAAGCAAAATTTGTAGTTGTAGGGGTGTGAAAGCCAAAGATCTCCCCAAACTGCTCGAGGGGGACGATGTAGTTCTTGTTCAGCAGCCGGTACTTGATTCCTTTGTTCTTCGGCATGTACTTCACCGAGCTCAAAAACTCGAACATCGGCTCTAGATAAGCCGGCGTTCGGATACCCATGAAATCCTCCAGACCAACCATGGAGACCATCTTCTACAGGTCCTCCACCACGTGCAAGCATGCAAAATCAACCATGTCGACATACCTAGGGGCGACAATAGGGCGGCCACAAATCCGGTCAAAGTCCCTCTGAAACCACTCATGAATCACCGGGATAGTAGGCTGCAAAGGAGGGGAAAGAGAGGAATGTCGGGAACTACTCGGGCGATCCCTAAGAGTTAGCTCGCGATCAGATCTCCTCAAATTCTCCATTTCTGAGAATCACCTCGGTTGAGCTCAAGAACACCTCAGCCGAGACACAAAAAAAGCAACCGAGGCGAAGTACTGCTCGATCGAGGCTCGAAAAACTATAAGCTTTTCCCTCAAATTTCACTACCTCTTGCTTCCTATTGGGTATTTGTACTCTTTTCAACAACAATCAACAACAACCAAACCCAGATCTGTGCAAAATCGAGAATAATGAACCAAGTTAGGGTTTGGAGCGAAATACCCAAAATGCGCAGATTGTAGTGAATTTTTGTGCTATTTGATGCTTGAAAATTGTTTCTCTTGCTTCCCTTGATGAGTTGAAGCCAAGAATCGTTGCAAACGAGCGAGATTTGAGAATTTGGGAGTAAGGGAAGCCACGGTCGAGGTGAGAGCAAAGAGAGAGAGTAGGGTTGTGAGGAGAGAGAAAGTCGATCTCCTTTTATACCCCTCATAGAATTTGATTTCATCTCGGTTGAGGTGTTTATGGACAAACCGAGGTGTCAAAACGAGGTGGTTGTCAAATAATGGCACCTCGGTTGGCGAAGAACATCTCGGTCGAGGTGCTCTGACAGCACCCGAGATGTGTCTCGGTCAAATTCCGTTTTCTCAATTTCTCGAACATCAATCCTTCCATGTAGTTCCTGAGTTGTAATTTTTTTATCGTAGAACACCTGATTCCTGTCTAAGAGGACACACAAAACACAAGCAAACTATCTAAACTAAACTAGAAAAAGGGAAAAGAAAGCAATACCTTGGGTTGCCTCCCAAGAAGCACTTGGTTTAAGGTCGCTAGCTGGACCGTACGTCACACTCAAGTGAGATGCAAAGGTGCAATCTCCTCAGCTGGAACTTCCGGTTGGTACTTCTTCAACCTATGACCGTTGACCTTAAAGCTTCTGCTAGCTTCACCCCATACTTCAACTATACTATGGGGAAAGACATTTTTCACAACTTAAGGTCCCGTCCATCTAGATTTTAACTTACCTGGAAAGAGGCGGAGGCAGGAATTGAAGAGTAGAACAAGAACCCCTTCTTTAAGCTCTTTAGGGATGATATGCTTGTCATGCCATTTCTTCGTTCTTTCTTTGTAGATTTTGGCATTCTCATAAGCGTTTAAACGCAGCTCTTCTAACTCATTGATATCCAAAAGCCTCTTCTCTCCAGCTTCCTTGATGTCGAAGTTTAGCCATTTGATCGCCCAATATGCCTTGTGCTCCAGCTCAACGGGGAGGTTACAAGACTTCCCAATGGGAGTCTTGAATGCAGTTCTATATGCCCAAAGAGCATCTTTCAACTTCATGGACCAATCCTTCCTTGTCCTTGAAACGGTCTTCTCCAAAATTGCTTTGATTTCTCTATTAGAGATCTCCACCTGCCCACTAGTTTGAGGATGATAAGGGGTTGCTACCTTGTGGGTCACCCCATACTTTGATAGAAGTGCCTTGAACTTCCAGTTGATGAAATGTGTCCCTCCATCGCTGATGATGATTCGCGGTGTCCCAAAATGTGGAAAGTTAGTTCTATTGAATAACTTCACAACCACCATGGCGTCATTAGTGGGAAAAGCAATGACTTTCACCCATCTAGAGACGTAATCGACAGCTAAGAGAATGTAGAGGTTCCCTGCGGATGATGGGAAAGTTTCCAAGAAATCAACTCCCCACACATCAAAGATCTCAATTTCCTAAATATTGTTGAGTGGCATCTTGTTCCACCTAGATAAATTTCTAGTTCTTTGGCATGCATCACAAGAAACAACAAACGCTTGCAAATCCTTAAATAATGTAGGCCAAAAGAACCCGGAACGTAACACCTTAGCGCATGTTTTGTGAGCGCTAGCATGTCCTCCACAAGGAAGTGAGTGGCAATGACGTATGCCACTAGTAGTCTCATCCTCCGGAACGCATCGTCGAAGCATCCCATATGGGCCTCTCTTGAAGAGTAAGGGTTCGTTCCAGTAGTAGTGACGTACGTCTTTGAAGAATTTCTTTCTTTGAGCGTATGTCAATCTTGGAGGTATTTCTTGACAAACAAGATAATTAACAATATCAGCATACCAAGGTTCTTTACCATCCGAAACTTAGTGAAGCCAATGCTCCACCAAATGCAAATGTTCATAAGGGAATGGATCATCAATGGATAGATCGTCCTTCTTGAGGCATCTAGGGTTAGACCGAGGTGGTGAACCGAGGTGATCTTCAGTTGACACCATATCGCTTGCTTTGGAAACTGTCTCGGTTGTGGACCGAGGTGATGGACAACGGTACTCTCCAGAGAAGGTCACCTTGCTTGCTCCGGAAACCATTTAGGTCGAGGTACTGGGAGGGTGACCGAAACCTAATGTGCTTTTCTTCTCCTGAATGAGTTTGTCGAATCCATCTCCTAGATTCTCTTCCAATGCTTCCAAGCTTCGTACATCTGCATCACACAAGACATCTACACCTTTTTCCATCATACTAGAACTCAGAACTTTCTCAAGAGGATCTTTAATTAGGATAGAGCTCACCAATTCTCGAGAATCTTCATCATCATAGATGTTGAAGATGTCATATTTAAAGGGCTCTCCTCTCATCGTGGTTAAGAGTGCAAACTCCACATGATCTTCACCAATATTGAATGACAACTTGGCATTCTTACAATCAACGTTGCAACCCGATGTTGCAAGAAATGGTCTTCCAAGAATGATGTGAACAAGATAATTTGCAGGAATGTCCAACACAACAAAGTGTATAGGTATATATAAATTACCTAGCTTGGCGGGAACGTACTCTAAGATTCCAACGGGACGAGTAATAGAACGATCCGCCATGTATAAAGTCATCTTTACGGGCTTGGGATCTCCAAGACCGATCTTCTCACAAAGTGCTAGAGGAATGATGCTCACACTAGCTCCTAGATCACAAAGTGCATCATAAGTCACATCCCCGACTTCGATGGGAATGCAAAATGAACCGGGATCTCATAACTTTGGTGGCATGTTCTCCTTAATGAGTTGAATGAGCTCCGAAGATCTAGAGGTCATCCGCACTTCTTCAAAGTCTTCCAACTTTCTCTTTCTTGACAAGATCTCTTTCAAAAACTTCCCATAGGCGGACATTCCTAGGATAACATCAATGAAAGGGATGTTAGTATGTAGTTTATTCATAAGGTCAAGAAACTTACCAAAGTGTTTGTCTAGATGTGCCCGTGCCCTAGACTGAGGGAACGAGGGTGGAGGCTTGTAAGCAGGTGGTGGAACATAAACATCGGACTTCTCCTTTGCTTTCTGGGGCTCCATCTCGGTTGGCACCTCGACCGAGGTGTTCTTTGTCTGATCGTGGTCTGACCGAGGTATTGGATCAACTATCTTCAATCCACTTCATGTGGTGATTGCCATGACCTGCCCTTTTGGGTTATTCTCCGTCCTTCTTTGGAGTTTACCCGAATCTCTTGGTGCTTCATTAGCCTTGTTGAAAACATGATGTTCTATGGCTTTTTGTGCCTTCGAAAATATGTTCATAGAATTCTCCATAGCGTTGAGCTTGGTCATAATAGCTTCCAGCACACCATCCATTTTCTCTTTAGGCTGCTAGGATGAGCTTGATGGCGGCTCTTGACTCTTCAATGGAATAGAAGAAGAAGATGGGGGAGTTAGAACATTTTCAGCATGAGAATAAGGGTTACCGAGATTTTGTTGTTGATCTCCAATTGTTGTTGAAATACCTGTTGTTGTTGTTCATCGGCCCTTGATAGTTTCATCTCCCCAAGTATCCAGCATCTTGCTCCTTGGAGGCTACTTTAGTTTGAGCTAATAACAACTCCTTCAAAGCATTGACTTCATTGTTGAGCGTAGTGAGTTGAGCAACGCTTGAATTTGTAAGATTCAGATGCGGAAATCCAACTCGCTTCGCTCCATCTTTAGCTCTTCGATGGGAGTACTTCTACATGTGTAAAACTTGCTTCCCAACAAACTCCCAAGCTTCATCAATTGGTGTATCCAAAAAAGTGCCAACCAAAAGTGATTGGAGTTTGAATTAAGTTTCCTCATCCAACCCCTTGAAGTAGATCTCTAGCAACTCAATCTTTGGAATCCCATGGTGAGGGCAATCCAACAAAAGGTCCTTGAACCTTTCCCATGACTTGAACAAACTTTCTCTATCCTTCATGACAAAAGCATTAACCCTCAACTCAGAAGTTTTTGATGAGGAAAGAACATAGTAAGAAACTCCGTAGTCATCTTTTCTCATGTGTTAACTCTTCCAACTGAAAGAGATTGATACAAGCTAGCGCCTTGTCTTTCAAAGAGAAGTAGAAAGGCCTTAGCTTGTAGTTGTTGTTCTCCACTCTTGATGGTCTCAAAGTCTCATAAGAATCTCATAGTTTTGCAAGTGTTGATGTGGAGATTCTCTTTCCATGCCTCCAAATTGACATTGTCAAATCATTGTGAGGACTTGAGGTCAAAGCTCGTAGTCATGCCCAACTAGATCTCCTAGATTAACTCCGGGACGCCACACTTGTTGATTTGGGTCCATCCTTTGACCTAGGGTTTGCGGTGCTCCAGCGAACAACAAATACTCAAGGGTCGAACACAGGGATTATGGTGAAACAAAGCACGGTATATCAGGTTTTCAATCATAAGCAAAGCAATAAAACAAAGATACCAAAGATGATGTAATAATCAGATAAAGGAATGTAGATTCTAGAGGTCAAAACATTTAGTTGTGGTTCCGACTCAAGATCTCAAAGGATAACGTGGACAAAGCTGAGGTTTGCAAGGGAAGGTATTTCTAAGGTGGGAATAGATCACCGGGTAAGTCTCATTACTCACTATCCCAAACCAAAGATCCTCTCACCGGGTAAGTCTTAGGCTAACTCACAAAGGTAGGATGAAGACACACTCAAATCGTAATAAAAGATAAACCTTTTTTTACGTAACACTCATTATCATAGGTATACAAGAAAAGGAATCACCGGGTAAGTCTCATCCTAGGCTTGCGTATGGACCAGGAAAGGTTCAACAAGGATAGGATTTGGCAAACTATAACTTAAACTCAGGTATGGATCAGATAAGGTCACGCCTTGCTCAGTTCATATCCGATCTCGGTCGAGATGTTCTATGAACGACCGAGGTGAGGTTCAGTTTAGGTTTGGCTCGAGCTTTCAGGGTCCACTAAGGTAAATACTCACTCTTTCATCGTCTTTCCCACAACCTTCAGCTAATCACCCTAGAATCGTAAGAAAATTTAGCCAATGATCATCATGATAATAACAATCAAATATATAAAAAAAAGAAGCAATATTCAAACAAGAAAACCTTAACACAAAGGTCTCAATAATCACTCAATCAAATAAACAAACAATCCAAACAACCAGCAAACTATGTTCCTCAATATCAAACCAAAAGACAACAATCAAAGAACCTAAGAAAATCTTACAGCTTCCTTCAAAAAGCCTTCAACTTTCAATTCAAAGCTATCTTCCTTCAACTTTCTTCCTTCCTTGGAATATCTTCAATCTTCGAAACTAATCAGTTAACCAGCAATCCTTCCATCTAGAAAATATCTTCCAATTTATAGGAGAATCACTTGCCAAAAATAAAAGATCTTATGGGGCATGGGTCATGCGTCTCGATCAAGGCCCATCGAAATATCTCGGTCGAGGTGATACTGTAGCCAACCGAGATGATCTTCAGCTACGTACAAATCTCTCAAATCTTGTCCAAAATCAAAATTTTGTCCAACTTTCATGGTTCCTATGCCTTTCTTGTGGCTCCTCAATGTTCCAAAATGTAGCTCCAATGACTCCTTAGATCCCTTGGCTCAATATCGCTCTAAAGCGTGCCATTTCCCCTACAATTACAACAAAACTAGGTGTAGACCTCGATTCTTCCAAAGGTAAATAAAACAACATAATGATCAAGAATATACATCCATGCATGCAGATTTATGAAGATAAAACGTCAAAACCAATCCCAAAACATAGACTATAATACATGTTATCATCAACAAATGATAAAAAGGGGATTGGGGTTCCTTGTCTACAAACAGTGAATCCAATATGGATATCATAATTGTTGTAGTCTTCCTGAAGCATTTGTGTAAGAATTTTAGCTTCTAAGATGAAAAGGTATGGTGAAAGAGGGTCGCCTTGTCTTAGCCCTTTTCTAGGGAAAAATTGTTTGGTGGGACCATTGTTAACTAGGAAAAAAAAGGATACAATATAAATACATTCCTTAACTCATCCCACAAACTTGTTGTTAAATCCAAGTTTTTCCAAAACTCTGATAATGAAATTTCAATCAACTTGGTCATAAGTTTTTTTCCTTATCAAATTTAATAGCCACCCAACCTTCCTTATCTTTTTTTGCTCTAAAGGAGTGAAAAATTCATGTGCGATGAGAATATTATCATGGATTGAGCAGTTTACGACAAAGGCACCTTGGAGTGCATGAATGAGTTTAGGCATAATAAATTTCATATGATTTGTTATGATTTTTGCTATAGTTTTATATATTGTTGAGCATAGACTAATAAGTCAAAAATGGTTAGTTGTAGTTGGATCGTCAATCTTTGCGATAAGGGTTATAAACGTGTGGTTAATTTGTTTTAACATTTTTCCGCTCCTAAAGAAGTTTTTAACAGCTTTAGTGACATCGACTCCCACAATGTGCCGGTATTTTTGGTAAAAGTCAGTAGGCATCCCGTCAGGACCTAGGGACTTGTCACATCCAATGACAAAAATGACATTTTTAATTTCAGCATTATTAGGGGCCTTTGTTAGGTTGATATTATCTTCATTGTTAACCTTATTTTTAATAGTTAGGCGTTTTTCTTCTAGTAACGTAGTATCAAGTTGAATTTTTAAGAGAATTCGAGAACTCCTTTCTAATTTCCGAACGGAATTCACATTCGGACAAAAGAGAGATCCCATCAGTAGTCGTGAACTCCTTTATGTTTTTGCAATTTTTTCTTCCCGTGGAAGTACTTTGAGTTTGCATCAATATTTTTCCGGTGATTATGTTTTGTTCTTTGTCTCCAATAACTCTAATGAAAAGAAAGTAATCGATAATTTCGATTTACAAAGCCCAAGCCCAATCGATTTACACAAGTCCAAGCTCAATCAATTTACACAAGCTAAAGCCTTACCCAAGCCCAATCCCAAACAAGCTACACAAGCCCAATCCCAAACAAGCTACACAAGCCCAATCCCAAACGACCTACACAATCCCAAACGAGCTACACAAGCCCAATGTCAAAAATACAAATCTTGTAGTTCGGGGGTTTTGAACCCTAGGTGACAAGTCAACCCTTTCACCCTCTTACCTACTGTACTAGTTGAACTTTGATGTTAATACACAATCTTAAACGAAACTCTTTTGTGTAATTATTTTGTATCTATTGCTTATGTAACTAGACTTTCGAAACTTTTTGTAATTGTTATGTGTATATGTTGATTTGTGTAACTAAACTTTCGAAATAACTTGTGTAATTACTATGGGTTTCTAAACAAAATTGGTTTGTGTTATTGTTGCGTATTTGTTTCTTTTGTAACTATACTTTCAAAACCGTCGTTGTGTCAAAAACTAAGGCGAACAACTGACTTGTGTAATTGCTTTGTGTATTTGTTGCTTATGTGATGTGGGACCATCCTCGACGCCTAACATACAAGGACCCGTCACTAGATCAAGGGCTAAAAACATCCGAGAGGAGACATCATCAACGAAGATCAAGGAGAGTTGGAGATGAAGAAATCGACCTACACATATGAAGAAAATCAACTGATTTATCTCTCAGGAAAATTGACCCAACATATGAAGAAAATCGGTCAATTTATTCAGTCAGTTTTTGTCTTCTGACGCATCTAGAAGATCCGGCCAAAGATCTTTTAAGTTTGGCAATTATCTTTTATATCTTTTATGATTCCTTAAAACTCTCAGACTATCTTAAGGGATTATTAGCTAGATTTTATCTTTATAGTTTAGATTTTTATATATCTTTGCAAGATTATCTTTAAATATATTTTCCTAATTTTAGTAGGATTAATATCCCTTATAAATATCCTTAGAGGGGGAGATTATTAGTTAGGAAGTTAGGAAGTATCACTCTTCTCTATCTTTCCGTTGTCATGACTATTCGATTCAGTTATCTTCCTTGACTTCTTTTGATCTTATACCGTTGTCTTTCGAAAAGCGAGTAAGTGTCTTTGCAAGAAGTTTAGGAGAGGAAAAAGGAGATCAAATGGGCATGACGTTACTGCTTGATTCCGGAGATCTTAAGGAATCATCACTAAGAGAGAATGGAGTTGCAGTTCATTCCCATTTAGCATCATCAACAACGATATGCGGATACTTAATAGATGTTTCGGCCATTCCAGAAGCAAACTCTCACTAGAGATGTATGTTTGATGACCGAGATGCATTAATGTTGAGTGTTGCATGACTTGTCTTCAAGGCATGAGTTTTACAAACCTCCAAAGATCCTCCAGGAGAGAGAGTACTACAACCCCTACTACTACAAAACTTATATTCCATGTGACTAATAATGATCAAGATGGAGATTAGAGGACGAATCCTTTTCAAGAAGGGGAGTATGATGTGAGACCATCTTCGACACCTAACATACAAGGACCCGCCACTAGATCAAGGGCTAAAAGCATACGAGAGGAGACATCATCAAGGAAGATCAAGGAGAGTTGGAGATGAAGAAATCGACCTATACATATGCAGAAAATCAACCGATTTATCTCTCAGGAAAATCAACCCAACACATGAATAAAATCGGTCGATTTATTCAGTCGATTTTTGTCTTCTAACGCATCTAGAAGATACGGCCAAAGATGTTTTAAGTTTTGCAATTATCTTTTATATCTTTTATGATTCCTTGCAAGATTATCTTTAAATATATTTTCCTCCTTTTTGTAGGATTAATCTCCCTTATAAATAACCTTAGAGGGGGAGATTATTAGTTAGTTGAGTTGTGATTATTGATTTCCGCATTATTGTCAAATACTTGTGACTTCGCTCATGGGTTTGCATTTTATCATTTTTATTCAATCAAAAGGAGAGTTTTTGGTTGAAAAGTTGTGAATCATTTTTAGGTTGTTCTTGTGTGTGTTAATCTTTTTGAAGGTTAGTGCTACAAGTCAAACTAGTCCCCCCTTGTGCTTGTCTTATCTATAAGACTTGTGTAAGGTTAAAGAAGGAAGGGTGAAAGATAATTCTTTGTTAAGGGTTTTGATGCAATTGAGTTCAAGGTTCTTTGCGAGTTTTATGATAGTCCCATGTTCTTATATTTATCATTTATCATTTATCATTCCATATCAGTCACTAATCTGTATTATGAGTTTCAAAAAAAATTGACCTGTTCTTCATGATAAATCGACCGATTTTCTATAGAACAACCCGTATTTTATTCCAGTTAAGGACTTTCAATCTATATCGGGAACTGCGGTTTATCCCCGCATCATTATGTAACCAGACTTTCAAAACTTTCGCAACTAATGCTTTTGTAACTAAACTTTCGAAACCACAAATTTTGCGTATGGAATTAGACACATCAAGCAAGAACGAAGAGGATCAGTCATATCCAAGTAAAAAATTATTTTGCATTGTGAAACATAAGATAAAGAAAAAAAAAGAACACTATAAAAGAGTGGAAGCCGTGAAAGGAAGTGTCGTAGCAAGGTTTTATAGTGTCAAATACAAATTGGTGAACGCAATCAAACACAAATAGCTGATCCAAGCAATCAAACACAAACCTGAAAACTATTTTGCTTTGGGAAGGGAAGTTGCTTTTGCGCCGACGAACATCGTTTGGGATTGTCAACTATCCTCGTTTCCATAGCTTCCTTCACTTAAAAAACGTCTCCATTATTGTAGTTCAATGCTTCGTTATGGAAAATGGATCTACAACTGTCCATATATGTTGCTCGGCTATGAGATTCGCATCTGACATAGTGTTGAAGGACCCCCAACATTTCTTTGTACCCGGGAATCTTAATGGCACTCTCTCATGTTTGAAGAGTGTAGCATACACACAATGTACATAAGAGAACAACAAAAATATCAACATCTGACCGATCAATTATTCAACCAACAAGTAAACATAGATGTAGTTCAACTTAAATTAGCGAACTTCATTACATAAGGCTTGATTTGTTTCTCTAATCGAATTGATATCTTTCTTGATGCTTTTAGCAGTAATACTCTTTGACAACAGACGCAATTGCTTGAACTCAAGTCACATCCCCGAGTATTTGTTTAGTATTTGTCATGGAAAGTTTTTCAGTCGATGAACAATAGTGTAGCATATGCAAAAGAAGCAATTCTAACTTGCCATTTTTGTATGGAGCCTAGAAAACCAGTCAATTTTCCCTCAACCTGGTTGATAATGGGCTTGAGATAGAGAAAAAATGTATGTCTTTCTATGTTTCTTTCGCGCTTGAAGCTCGGAGATTTGGAATCCCCAACTCAAAACCTGCAACACTATCTCCTTAATAAATGGTTTTACTATGTCATGTCTGATTAATTCCTCCACAATTTATACCATAATTCTTCAAATCTGGAATCCTCTATGATAACCCTATCTTGTACAAGTCACATATATCTATAATCAACAAATAATAACAAAAAATTGTAAATTAAAATTCTTATCACAAGCTTAAAGATGATATCCTTGTAAGAAGGATAAGTATTTGTAGACAATTAGATATGAAATTTGTAGATATCCACTAACAAAATAGGACAACTGATCACCAACTTAGTTGTTTTATGACTAATTATTTACAATAAAACATACTTACCTTTTTTCCTTGTGATAATGAGAGCCACTTATCAACATCATCATGCTTTCGTGAGAGAAAGCTCCGCCAATAATAATAAAATAAAGAAAGCAACTTAGGGAACTTACGAGCAGTTAGATACATCAATTGGGTTTGTGTAGGTATGAGCGAGGGCGGAGGTTGCAGCACAATTCATGTCACAGGGTGAGTTTGAAGGCGACGGAGATGGAGCCGGAGGGAACAACCAATGAGTTTCATGTCGCCTTGCCATTGCTTTGCGCCACCGATTAAAGACGAAGTTTTTCGCTCCGTTGCTTTGTCTAGTAGAAGCCGACGGTTATATTTATGTTTATATTTCCTATTTTTATTGAGTAAATTTGAATCATTTTATGTTCTTTGTGTTATAAACGTTTTTTTGGGTAAAGGAAAATTCATAGAAAAGTGATGATGACATGAATTATGACCTTAGTAGAGGCATGTATTTAGATAGATTTTCCCTTTGTTTTGCATGCATGGACCTGTATTCATAGCAACTGAGCTTATATTTGATTACTTTATGAGAAAGGATATCTACACATAGTTTTGTTTCAATTGTAGAAAATATGGTACATTTTGGATCAAAAGAGAGCATGAGAGGACAAGGTATCAAGAGGATAACATACTGGAGTACATTGAAGTATAAAAGGAGAGCAAAGGATCTTAAGCATCCTTGAGTGAATATTGTTGGTAAATACTTCATAACGAGCCTTGAAAGCTTGAAATATCAAATAACCGGAAGTAGATACCGAAAACATAATATACCACATTCTGCATTATAAGCATATGTATATCTTGCCAAAAGATTTGTAAAACAACATGAATAAGTTGGTAGAAAATACGTATGTTTCGATACTATCACTTATTTGACCTTCAACCTCATTTGACCTCGTTTTTGCCCCATCGTCCTTGCTTGTTGAGGCCGCTTGAGTCGAACTGCCGCCCCTGAGTTGAAGCCGTCTCCATTGCGTCGCTTGCCTAAGCAGCCCATCGTCGGAGAGCCACCACTACCACTATGAATGGAGAACAACACTACCACCACTCTGAGAACTCTCCAATCAATTTAGTTTCTCCAACTTTAGTTGAAATTACAAAGGGATCCTATATTTTGTAATTAGATTAAATGGTCCAAACTTTTCACTTTTGCAAAAGTGCTCCGAATTGGATAATTACATAAAACGACCTACAACTAAATTTACATATTTGACCCGAACTTTGGAAAGTTCACTAATTGCGCTTATTTGGTTAACTACAAAATTTGACCAAATTTTATAATTTTGAAAAAATACCTATAATTTTATAATAATATTTTATCAACATTTTGTGTTAATAATGTATATTAAGATTGTGTATTAATATTGTGCAATTGAAATTGGATATTACATTGGGTAACATAAATTGTGTGTTAACATTAGGGTTTATGTATAAACTTAAATAATAACTAAAACCAAAGGTTCAATTAGTTCAGTCGATAAATCAAAATTACCAAATAACCCTTTAAATTTATTTTTTAAATAATTCAAGGGGTCTATTTTATATCTTGTACAACACAAAAGTCTCCTTGATGCTCATAAATACAAAAATGGGTCACTTATCCAATCCACCCTAAAAACATTTATAAATATAAAATGTACCATATTTTCAAAGTAAAAAAACTAATTATAAATTAGTTTCACGCCGATCGGTCCCAAATATTCTTTCCTTTTTTTTTCAAAAAATTTTGGATCCACGGTTCGAATTCGTCACGTCAGCTTTACGAATCGAGTCAAGTTTTGACAACCCTATCACCAACTAAGCGTTATAAAAAAAAAAAGATAAAAAGTTATTATTAGATTTCTGATTTGCAAATCTTAAATGGGGTGTTTCATAAAATAATCTGAGCTACGAAATTATGAATATTTTTTATTTAACTTCCACAAAATAATTTGTTTAGGGAAGAAGTGACCAAAGTAAAATGCGTCTATCTTGTGAGGTGATGAGAATTTACCATCCCCGTAGCGACGTCGTTTTCGCAGACAAAATATCCAACTTGTGAAGGCGCACGTTCTTAAATACCAGCAGCCAACTGTCCCGCTAACAAATTATTAGTCCTGGCGCGTAACTAAATACAAAGGAGGGACATATATTTTGAGGTCCGTTTGCCTTAAACGACCGAGTAGATGTGACTGCGATCAAGCCGACCAGGATTGGATAATACAATACGCTACGTCATCAAAACCAAATGGCCTTTCAACTTTGAACCAACTTGACTTCATCTTAATTACGATTATGATTAATTAAATAATGCCACTTCGTTACCCAAAAGGTGACCACTACTGTAAACGCAAATCCAAGGCTGTCTTTGGGATTGATGTACAAGATAGTTGGGATGTAGTGCTAGACTCCTTAAGTGGTTAGCCTGAAAATTCGAGTTCGAATTCTCCCGGCAGCATGTATGGAAAAACTGATATTGGGAGGGTATTCCCCAGCAATGGGCTACGATTTACTACCGGATCCGGACGTAGATCGGCAAAGCCGATCGAACCGGGTGTTCTAATTACCTCTTCAAAAAAAAAGACGTATTTTATAAATTTTGATAAAATAACCACAAACTTTGCTATTCAAACCCATGCCAACAATACTAGTCGTGTGGGTGACACATCTCTTAAAAAATGAAAATACTTAATTAAAATTATGCTAATTCAATTTTAATTTGAATAGATCATAATAAATTTTAGTAATAAAAATCTTAACAAAATCTAGATATATATAATTCAGTTATATAAAATACAATTAATCAATTAAATTGCGACAACAATATAGTGACTAACTCAATAAAACGACGATATGTGACAATATAATGAAGTGATTTCATGAATGACCGATGTAGTTGTGACAACTATCCGAAATAGGCGTGTACAAATGATTCATCAAAAAAAAAGCAATTTTTGGGGGTCGAAATTCAAAATTGAATACAATTATAAGAGTATCGAAAAAAATAGGAAAATATACCGATGGAGTATTTGTGACCCAACCAAACCAAATTGAAAGCGCTAATAGTTTCCCCCTCCAATATAGCATTTTGTTCTTGTTTGAAATTAGAGGAATACAAATGACGTCATGATTATGCCAAAATTAGCTGTGTAGAGAAAAAAAAATACGTATATAAGTAAAACATAATTTGTAGTTTTGTACTTATGTAGTTGTTATCTGCAAGAAACGTGAGGATATCTGAAGCCATTTTCCTTCTTTCCCATTAGATGAAGATTGACCGAAAGTGATGGAAATGTGTATTGGGTCATCGATCATTGCAACGCACAAGTCACACGTTTTGGTTACTTGAGGAACATGTATACCTAACAAAATAATTGAAATATAGAAATGTAATATACATGATCTGATAAGGATTAAGATTAATTGTTATATAGTATATCTCCTAGTGAGAGAACAAGTTGTTTTGTTAGCGTTTCTACATGATCGATCATATAATACTTGAAAAAATTTGGCTGAACAGGTCTTTTTCTATTTCCTTTTAATTTCTTAATTTTACCACTTTTATTAATGATAAGTAAAAGTAATTAACTATTCTATTTTTCTAAAAAAAAAACATAATTTCTTATGTAAAATTAATTACTGAATTTGTTTTTTGTATGTTTTTGAATACCGAAAATCTTCGTATCAGAAATTTTTCGTACCAGAAAATTTTCATATTAGAATATTTTCATAGCAGAATTTTTCATACCAAAGTAAAATACTCACAGCCCATCACACTGTTTCAATAGCTAAGATCTGTATCACAAAAGAGCCCAAGAACAAAACTCCATATAGATTAAGGTCAATCTCAGAAAATCAGTTCAAACGCAGCTTATAATTATGATGCTATAAGCTTCTGAAACTTTGAATACTTATATGAGGAGAGAGCTCCAAGTGTTTAAAACACTAAGCTGCTTTCAGTGTTTGAAAATCAATTCAAAGTATACGAAAAATATAATATTAGCTCATGTTAAACATATATGACTAGGAAATATAGTCTGTTGGAATTCATGTTGTATTACCAAAGATCAGGTTTAAGCTTATACTTCAGCTCATATTTCAGTTTGCTTCAAGCATTCATCTCGCCTAGTATACTGTGAGCCTTGTCTAACATCCCTAGCATTCATTATCCCAAATCCGGTTGATCTTTCGGATATTATCACGGATCCATCTTCAATCAATTGCGATTGAATCACAATAGCAGCTAAATCCTTAACAGTACCACTATTCATGAATCCCTGCACAACCTGAACATAAATTTCTTCACCGAATTGCAAATCTTGACCGCCACCTTCTCTTAAGGCTTGTAGTATTGTTTCGGAAACAGCTTCTGATTTCACATACCCTTTAATCAGATTACTCAAGAAAATCACCTTATCACTAAAACCAAATCCATTCATCAAAGCATTCAACTTGCTGATCTTATCTTTGAGACCTTTGAATGCATACAAGTAAGCCAAGAATCCGAAACTCGCCTCATCTGGCTTAACCCCCAGACGCCACATCAATTCAACAGCATGCTCAACATCAGTAACAAATTCAAGATCATAATAGCAGCCTTCTAAGTCAACATTACAAGCACTCAAATCGGGTTTCATAAAATCCAATTTCTCATCCAAAACAACCCTACAATTCTCAACAAAAACCCTATAAAAAGCAACAAAGCTACCACCTTTCCTGCTTAATACAACCATAACATCAAAAGGAACAAAGAATCTGTTTTTTAGCATACAAAAGGAAGTTTAATGTGTTTTCCTAGTTGACAAGCATGACATAAAGAGGAGAATTTCTCCTTTTTACAACGAAATAAAGAAGAAGTACGAAGAAATTCTAGAACAGGAGCTCCAGGATGGCCTAGACGATCGTGCCAAATGTGTGGCGACTCGACGGAGAGAGCGTGGACTTGGGAAGATGAAGTGACAGGATAAACATCCCCGTACCATTCTGAAATGGCATCTCAGGCTCATGGTTCTCGTGCCCAGCTTTCCTCGCAGTCAGGCCCATCGGATTTGAGCCCAACAGTGCAGTCTTCTGCTCCTCAGCCGCGTTCTGGGCCCAATTTCCTACCCGGCCCAACTTGTCCAGCGCGTCCCATCCTGCCCTCCACGCATATTTCCCCTGGCCCATCTTTCTCCGGCCCAGCTGCAGTGACACACTCCCCACCTCTTCCCCCTGGCCCAGCTAACCCCATCAACCCACCCGCTGCTTTGGACTACCTCCACCCTGGCCCTATTAGCCCAACCAGCTCAACCCAACCGGTTTCACTACGTTCTACCATCCCACAATGTAGCCCTCCAAGACCCGCAGTGGAACGCTGCCATGGTCGACGAATATCGAGCCCTTATGCGAAATAAGACTTGGGTTCTGGTTCCTCGTCCTCCTCAGGCTAACATTGTGCGATGTATGTAGATTTTTCGTCGTAAGTACAGGTCTGATGGCTCTCTTGAACGCTATAAGGCTCGTCTTGTCGCTAATGGTTATTCCCAACAGGTCGGCATTGATTGCGATGAAACTTTCAGCCCAGTTGTCAAACCAGCAACTATCAGAACAGTTCTCAGCATTGCAGTTTCTCGGTCATGGTCCATTCATCAACTTGATGTTCAAAATGCCTTCCTACATGGGCATTTGAATGAGACGGTTTATATGTTCCAACCTCCTGGATTCCGTGATTCCTCGAGACCTAATCATGTTTGTTTACTGCAGAAATCCCTATATGGTCTTAAACAGGCACCTCGGGCTTGGTTTCAGCGTTTTGCAGGCTTCTTACTCCAAATTGGCTTCATTGGCAGTAAGAGTGACTCATCTCTATTCATTTACCGACATGGCTCTCATATTGCCTACCTGCTTCTCTATGTTGATGATATCATCCTTACTGCATCTTCTGATAAATTGCGGACTCATCTGATCATGCTCTTGGGAAACGAGTTTGCACTTAAAGATCTCGGAATTCTATCCTATTTTCTGGGCATCTCTGTTCGTCGAAGTTCCTCTGGATTATTTTTATCTCAAGATAAATACGCCAAGGAGATTGTTGAGCGTGCAAAAATGACTAATTGCAAATCTTCTACTACACCAGCTGAACCATATGTGAAACTCAGTGCCTCATCTGGTCCAGCAATCAGTGATCCGACCCTGTACAGAAGCTTAGCTGGAGCACTTCAATACTTGACCTTCACCCGCCCTGACATAAGTTATGCAGTACAGGAAGTTTGTCTATTCATGCACGATCCCCGAGAAGCTCATTTTGCTGCTCTCAAGCGTATCATCCGCTACATTTCTGGCACATCATCCTTAGGTATCGCCATTTCTCCATCTCCAAAGTCAAATCTTATTGCATATACAGATGCAGACTGGGCTGGATGTCCTGATACCCGCCGATCGACCTCTGGTTATTGTGTCTTCTTCAACGACACTTTAATCTCTTGGGCTGCTAAACGTCAATCTGTTATTTCCCGTTCTAGCGCAGAGGCCGAATACAGAGGAGTTGCCAATGTAGTGTCAGAATGCTCTTGGCTGCGCAATTTATTGCTTGAACTTCATTGCCCCCTTACTAAAGCTTCTGTGGTCTACACTGATAACATCTCAGCAACGTACCTTGCCAGCAACCCGGTTCAACATCAACGAACCAAGCACATCGAAATTGACATTCATTTCGTCCGTGATCAAGTTGCTCGCGGTCAAGTTCGAGTCCTCCACGTTCCATCGGTTTTCCAGTATGCAGACATTTTTACAAAGGGCCTTCCACGACAATTGTTTCTCGATTTTAGATCCAGTCTTACTGTAATACCTCCTCCAGTTTTGACTGCGGGGGTATGATAGCAATCTTATGTAAATAGAATATAATAGAGGGCTGCCTTTGTAATTACTGTAAATACATTGGTTATTTATATGACCATTCAGTCAATGGAAACCCTAAGGGGAATTTATCATAATCTCACACACTTGACAAGGGCGAAAGCAGGAGCCGGGTTATTAGTTGCAGACAAGGATTGCAAAACATATTTGATAGTCTCGAAATGCAATAGGGTTCTTGTCAATGAGGAAGACGATTGAGACAAAATCCCTTTTGAGATTATGAGCATCATGTAGGGAGGATAAGTGAGTGATGATGAGTGACTTACATGGGAAAGAAGACGAATTGGTGAGGAGCTTGAATGATTTCGGCCATGGGAGGCCGTTCATGGATGAGAAATGGGAGGCGTTCTCTCTAACTCTCAGTCGGATAGGATTTTTACACTAAAAATTAGACAGGTACATTTGCTTAATAAAAAATTATTATGCGCCTATCTATTATATAATAATTTTAAAAAGACTTATTTATCAAATTCATGTATTATTCTAAAGGAGGGAAAACATAACATGAGAATTACGGTGCAATTCCTTTTTTTTGGTAGGAAGGAGATTCAGTGGTTTTCGCGCATCTAGTCGCACTTCATATAAATAAAAGATGGTTAAGTGTTCACCACACGGGGTAGCCTTACCCCTAACATCATCAACAAGCAAACAAATAACACCCTTAGGCGGGTCACACAATACATGAAATCCATATTCAAAAGAAAAAGTTAAAGAAGCTAGATAATCAGCAACACAACTACCTTCACGGTAAATGTTTCAAACTTGGATAAACCAAGTTCTTTGCAAAAAAAAGCATTGGCACAAATGTACCAGGCTAGATAGTGGATGACAACGAGGAGGATTTTTCCCAATAAGAATGGTAGCAAGTTTGGAATCCGTCTCAAGAATAACCTTACAATATCCTGAGTCTCAAGCCAACTTTAAACCATTAAAAACACCACACAACTCCGCAATTGGAACTGTACATGTCCCTATATTGTGAACTCCTCCTCGTTGTCATCTACCATCATGATTCCTAATAACAACACCAGCAGCCGCAACTCCACTACTCTGAACAACACCATCAGTATTCACCTTCACCCACTCTGACGGCGATGGTGTCCACGCAATGTAAATTGTAGATTGGTATCTACTACTATTGTCATGCTTAGAACCAAGATTACATGCAGAATATTAGTCCTTCGTTTTTTGAATGATGAACTCCGACTTGCTAGGCATAACGATATCGTCAAAGACCAAGCGATTTCTCCATTTCCATATATTCCATAGGGCCTCTGCAAACGCATCACACCAAGCATAATAAGAATTATACATTTTAGTACTTAAGAGATTACCTCGAATCCATGCATTAAGTTGCAACTTAAACATCACACCGGTGCAATTCCTCGATCCCATTACCTTGTCTCAATTTCGTGTTTCACTCTTATGATTAACTCATTATTAATTTGCAAAGAAAAGTAAATAAAAAATAAAATAAAAAGGGATACAGATGTGATTAAAAAGATTAAAAAAGACAAAAATAAATTTATAAAAAAAGTTATCCCTCTAAATTTTATGTTAATAACTTATATATTTTTTTTTGAAAATGGAAAGCGGTTCAAAACCAGTGGGTCGAAAGGCCGAAAAAATTCGGCAGACGGTCAAACCGTCATGAAGGACCACAAATATAGGAGAAAAGAAAATACACAAAATACAACAAAATGAAACCGAATGCAAAAAAGTCTTCAATTGAAAGCCTGATGATCCAACCAACAGGAGGCAACGAGCATAAACGTTCATCTTTGAAGGAAGTATACAAGGAGGAAGCCTAAGGAACAAATGTGGACACCTCAGATTTGGACTACAACAACCCCCTTCTCGACAAATGCACGAAACTGCCAACAAATGACTACATCAAATCTCAGAAGACGAGAATGCAAAACACGGTTATCTTGATGAATAAAGGTGTATAACTTGCTGGATAAAAGAAAGATGATTTGTAGGGAGAAAATTGTTCATAGAGGGTTGATTTATGTTGTCAGGAGTGATTGTTTTTACGCTTTGTATTCAAGGAGGACACTGTTAAGAGAGGGTTAGATAACAAATTGGTATCCGAAAAATTGTTTTCAATGGTATTGTACTTAATGATCAATGGAGAACTTGGTGTAGTAAAAATCAGTTTAGTTTCAATTTTTCTTAGTACTTTTATATTGTGGGTGAGCTTGTTTGTTTTTGATGGGTAAGAAAGGTGGCAAGAAAAAACTTTGTTCACCTTTCTTTGGTGGGGAGTTAGAACAGAAGGAATTGTTCAAAAGTGCATTGAGAAAGCTGGGTGGAGTGGACTATAACCCATAATTGAAGGGTTGTGACCTGAAAAGATTGTTATTAGTGTCATAGAACGCAAAGTTGTTGCAATAGTATTTTGTTAGAAGCCAAGACATTCTACATTTATACACAAAATAACAATTAAACCGGAGATTATCCAATTAATTGAGGGAAAAATGTAGGTCATGCATTCTACAAAGGATCCAAATTATTTGTTTCATAGAACCCATTTTAGTGGAGAACTTCGTTTTCATCTTCACAAAAGGCCGCGAAGGTTGATTGATCTAATCGGGGATCATTTGTTGATCATCAGGGTACAAAAACTATCGATTGGTAAATGTTATTGATATTGATCATAGAATGAAGGTTCACAACAGCAATCCAGTGTATATAAAGGAGGATTGACTCCAATAAGTGATGGACTATTATAGCAAGACCAACCACAAGACTGGGGACATAAGCACTTCGCCGGATAGGCGAAACCTTAAAAATGAAGAAGAGAGCAAGAAAGCCGACTTTGATGGTCCACCACCAGAACAAAACCAGAGGCCGCTTCTACAGGTTCACAACCACAAGAAGAATCGGGAGTTGAAAACGCCATTAGTTTGGAGGGTCAAAACCGATTCGGATTTTGAAAGGTGCGTCATCAACCAAAAAAGCTTGGCTGAAAGCAAAATCACTGCCGAACAGAAAAACAAGCAGATGGGAGGCCGCGGTTCCCATCGGGAAGAAGCTTGCCAAGAATTCCGATAAGAGGAGGTTTGGAAAGCGGAAACCTTCGCGGGAATGGAGTTTAGGATTGGAGATTCTCGGGTGGAAAGGGGTGGTGCTGGAGCCACTTCGCTTTTGAGCAGCTTGAAGAAGAAGATCCGGCTAAAGCTTTTTGGTTGGGCGGCGGTTTTTTTGGGTCATTCAGCAGTTTGCTGCGGCTAGGGTTTCTTCTCTCGAGGGAGAGAGTGTTTTATGTTAATAACTTATAATTTTCCCATAAGCGAATTTTTATTTTAAAAAAATAAAGTTTTAACATAATTTTAGATGAACCAAAATCTAATAAAGAAAACAAATTTGTTTCCTTCGTTCAGCTTCTTCGCATCTCTCCCTTTTCTTTTCTCTCACTAGTGAATCGAAGTTAATGGTGAATGGTATGAGTTTGACGATTCTCTCAAATTTGCCTTCTCTTTCCTTACTTTCTTTTAGATAAGACCCTCAATTATCAAAATAGCATTATGTGCATATGCGAAAGGAAAAAAAATTCGGTTTTAGGGTTTGAACTAGGTATGATTTGCAACTTTGAGCAGATTTCCTTTTCATCCCAAAAAAAAATTGAATGAAAATATGTAGTTTTGATTGATTTCGCGTGTCTTTTGACGGGTTTGTGAAATAAGTAGACCTGTTCATATCCGGACTCGGGCCGGGATCGGGCCGGGCTTTATAAAATATTGTGCCCGTTTAGCCGGACCTGGGTTGGGCTAAGCCCGGCTACCGGGCCTGGGATGGGTGCCCTACCCCGCCGGGCTCGCGGGTACCCTTTTTCAATTTATTTAAAAAAAATATTATTAAAAAATATTTTTAATTTGATTTTTAAAAATAAATAAATTATATGTAAGATATTTTATGTAAAATATATTAAATTTATTATAATTATGCTAGATATTTTATTTAATAATTAATATTTATAATAATTATACTATGATATATTTATTTTTCTATTTTTTATTTTTTTACCGGGCTGACGGGCCGGGCTTTTCAGCCGGAACGGGCCTAAGACCTTGTCCGGATCCGGCCCGGCGGGCTTGGCGGGCCGGACTTGTTCCCATGTTCATACCCGCCCATTTTTCCGGACGGGCGGGCTACCCGGATTTGAACAGGTCTAGAAATAAACCATTTATTTGGCATTTAAGTTCAATTGTGCTAGTTCAACACTTTCCCGATGGGTTCTCTAGCATCTTGATTTTAAACTCTTTTGGTTGGACTTAGAATGACTTGATCTTATGAGAATTGAAAATTCTCATCTTTGTCCAAATGGACAACTAGCTACAAGAAGATAAAAGTGAAAAAGTTATGAATCTCTAATATTGCATCTCTTTGTATTTTATCAAGCGATAAAAACAATAAGTAGAAGAGTTGTGACAGACTGACATACCTAATTCTAGTGGCAAAGATAAGTCCAGTGATTAGCAAAATGCTTCATCCTTTTCTTCCAAACCAACTAAAATCAACAAATAAGAGAAAGAGGAAAGTGAAGGAACATCATAAGCTTTTCGGTATCAACTTTGATTATCCTACTTCCACAAATTAAATGAATACATCCTCTAAGCGATATCACAATAAACAATGAAGCCCAACAAATTTCACCTACAATAGCTTTAGTCAAAACATGGATCATAAGGTTGTGTATATTACAGTCACAAACTGAGTCGAAGGTTTTGTCTGCAACTAAGCAAAAGCAAATATATTTCATGGATAATAATTTATAGAAAGCAGTCAATCAGGACAATACAAAGGAGCTTTATATATTCATAAGATCATAACGATCATCAAAATTAATCAGTTTAGACAGGTTCTCAAAGTAGTCAGCATAAACTAGATAAGAAAGATTAGAAAATAGAAACCAGTAACTGAATAAGAATGGCATCCTCCGTCCAAGTAAATCTGGTGCAATTCAAAAGAACCCCAAAATCCCCACAAATGAACGCGCTTCTCACGCGCGCATGAAAGAAGAACTTTCCCATCTCTAGAAAGAAAACCCTAAACTCCGAAAGCCTCATCGCCCCAAATCTACAACAAAAAGCAAAAGCTAGCCTAGCCACCATTCAATTTGGTATGTCTGGTACTAGGAGATTGAAAAGGTATAGGAACCAATTGATGCTTCGAGATTGGCAGAGGCGTCATCAAAGAAGAAAAGAAAGGAAAGGGGAACCAAGGAAGAAGAAACGATGAAAGAGATCTAAGACAGATGTGATGGGATCTCAAACATAGAATCTTAAGAAGGGGCTTCTACGGCTATTGTCAAAGCTACTCAGACCTGCAATGGACTACTCTAAAATGGAGGTCACGGGAAAGGCCTTTAGGTTGTATCTGGAAGAATGGAGAAAACTACAAACTTTTTCACATCATGAACAGAGTTTGGGAGAAAACGAAGGGGTATGTGGGTTGTTCTCACAAAAGAAGGTGGTCAATAAGGAAGTTTTCAGCCAAAACCAATACTCAATCACCAAAAAAGGTAACTCTATCCTCTCAGAAAAGCTAGAAATGCTATTTAAATTTCATATTTGAAAAGTTTAGTTTACCACATTTTGGGTGCTGAGAAAATTCAAACTAATAGGAGTCTTGTTGAGTATGGCTTTGTCGTGTTGTTATCTTGTGAATGTGTTTGTTGTTGTCTATTTAAAGACCAACCCATTTTCTCTTCAATCCCACATCAACTGAAACACCTTTCTTCTTCTCACATCTCTCCTTCTTATTTGTGTATAGTTCCAAATTCTAAAATGTGTGAGCAAGTCAAGACTTTCAAAGAAGCTGTGTGTCAAGTTTCATCTCCACAACAACTGATCAGTAAGGAAAAAAGGGAAAAAAAACAAAACAAACCAAGGTGTCGAATAATGGGAAAAGAACAAAGAACAATGAAGACTCAAAGACGAAAGGTGAGTCTTCTAAGAATTATGAGCTTGCAGATTACCTTAGTAGTCTGTATAAAGTGAAAAATGACTTTTAAAGACAAAAGCAGACATCCCTGATGGGCTGTATTCTAGGTGACCCAATAGAAATTTCAAAACTTAGAACCAAGTTACTCCACGAATGGAAAAACATGAAGGGTGATATTAGGATATTTGCTAATCCTAATCACTATTTCAAAGTGAGTTGTTTTAATCCTATAGATAGAAAAGCTATATAAGAGGCAAGACCATTCCACATCTTTGGTCATTTGATGATTCTGAAACCATGAAAACCTAACTTTAACACATTCATGGAGAGTAATATTGTAGCTGATATATGGATTAGAATTCCAAAAATCCCTCCAGAATATGAGAACAAGGATGTAAGACCCCAGTTTTGCCTTCACCGCCCCCGCGGTGAAGAAGGCCGCCCCTGCGGCCGAGGTGATCCGCCCCTGCAAATGACGACAAATCGTGCCCGATTATTCTTCCGTTCTTTTTATCTTCCTTCCATATATAGAATATCCAATATTCTATCTATGGGCCGGTTTTCTGATCTTCTTTATAAACCCTAGACGCCTTTCCGTCTATCTTTCCAACCCGTCCCTATATATTCCCGTCTTTTTCTCTTTTTCCCGTTTCTTGCTTACGTCTTCTTCAACCCTAGAGCTACATCCGTTCCCTTGCTTCCTGCGACCTTGCTGAACGTGTAAGTTCATCTCTTCTGGTTTCTTCCTCACGTTCTTACTGTTGCTTCATGCCTTCTCCTTCTGTTTCGTTTTCTTCTTCGTTCTTCCCTTTTATTGTTCTCCAAGAATCAAGTTTGATCCTTGATTCTTGCGGAGCGTTCCGTTGTTGATCCTTTATTGTTCTCAAGCTCTCTAGAGTTGAGTCTTGACGTGTTGGAATCAAAAGTGCGAACTTTGGTTGCCCCTGCTGTGAGTTCTGTCGAAGAGAAGCCCGACAGTAACTTCTGTCGAAGATCCGCCCTCACGCCTACACAAAGCCACCCCTGCGCCTCTGTCCAACCGCCCTTGCGGTTTGCTCTGCAGTAACTCCCATCTTTGGTGAGTTGCTTCCTTCCTTGCTTTCCTCGTTCCTTTACTTGATCCTTGTGGTTGTTCCTTGTTCCTTGAGTTGCTATTAGACTAAGGTTGAGCCCTTAGCTTGTGGAGATCTCTTAGAGATCGTTGAGACTAGAAGGTCTAGACTTTTAGCAACCGTTTCGCTCCTGATCCGTGATGCTTATTTGTACAGGCTCTCCTTGCTCCTTTTCTGAGGGAAACTGAGCTTTTCCTGAGTGTTCTCTGAGTTGTTGCTGAGCTTTTAAGTTACCTTTGAGTGAGGTAAGTTCCTTGGACTTACTTAGCTTCATTCCGCGTATTAGTTGGATTGTATTGGCTTGTTTGTATTGTTTATTATTGTTAATGGATAACCGGAATAGGATTCACCCTTTTTACCTTTAACTGGCCCAAGTGTATGATAACCGGGCGGTGACTGATAACACGATTTATGACGTAGGTTTAAGCACTCATTTAGATAGTTTTTCGCTCATTCATGCATGGTTTAACACTAGTTCATGACGTTTGCATTCAATTCTTGTATATTTGTCGAGATAGACGTCTACACGGACGTTTGCATGTTTTGTAGGTATTTTGGGAGCTTTAGGAGCTTAATCGATACATTCGAGGATCGTTCCTCGAGATGACACACCTTCGGACTCATTGGGAAGCAAGCTAGGAGCTAAGGAGGACACATGGGACCTTGTTGGTGCATGCCTTGCACCAAATTGTGGCTTGATGATCCAAAGAAAGCTGCATCACCAAAACCACGGCCACTGGGACTTCCACGGGCGTGGAAATAGGCCATGGTTCTCCCTGGACAGCTGCGACAGCTGTCCCACGATATCCATAACCGACCCTTGCTCTTGATGGTGTATAAAAGGTGGTCCTGCAGGCTGTTGAGGGCAGACCGCATCACTCCATTCTCTCCCACACTCTCACTACACACATTTTTGGATTGGAGCTACTCTTGGAGGAGAAGAAACACTCTCATTTTGGGGAAGAAAAGAAGAACACACCATTTTAGAGTTTTCATAGTTTCTAGAGTGATTTTGAGCAACTTTGGTTGAAGACATTTGCAAGGTTTTGTAAGGAACGGATTGAACCTTCTTTTGAAGGGTTGTAAGTCTTTCTTAACAACTATTCAGTTTGTTTCCTTGTTCTATTTGTGTTCATCTTTCTTTCATTCCATCTCCTTGTTATGGAAGTCATGAATGTATGCTTGTTGAGTTTGATTGTTAAGATGCATGTTTTTGGCTAAATAGATGCGATTCTAGGGTAAGGGAAAGATGGTTATGGCTTGGACTATGATAGAATGGACTTAGATGTACCTTTGGATGAATTGTTTGCTCTAACCTAGTTACTGTTGCAAACCACGGTCTGATCTTACCAGTCCACGACCGTGGAAAGGGATGAACTACCTGTGATTTTGACAGTCTTGCTTGTTTTGATGAACCTAAGAGCTAGGATGTTAGATTGTTGAAATCCTAGTGTTTGTTGAGCTAAATCTATCCTAGGGTGACCTAGTGTTAGCAACTAAGTGTTAGAAGAGACCTACCCGGTGATTCTTGCTCTTAGATACCGAAGATGACGAACTCTAGGTAGTAGTGAGCCTCATAAGCCGCTATTGGACTGACTGTGCTAGGATTGATGTTTAGGACTTGCCTTCCCGAGACTTACCCGGTAAGGAGAGGTTAGATCCCTAGATGACAATCCGGTTTGTGTAGAATTCCTATCCTTAGGCTCTTTGAGACTTACCCGGTGATGAGACCTTAGGAACGGACTAGTGGACCATGAGACCTACCCGGTGATTGATCCCAATCTAGAAACACTCACTCTCAACATACTATAATTGATCCAAGGAATGATTAGATAGCTTGAGTCTTATGCCATAACCGGAATTTCTAACCCCTAGAATCCACTTTTCTCTCTTGATTTCTTATCTCGTGTTTGAGTTTGTTTAACTACTTTGCTAGCTTAGTTATTTGTAAATCTTGCATGATTTGTGATCTTTGATTGATCACAACAAAACCAATTCAAAAACATTGAGATTTTCATTTCTTTATTTCTTTCTCTTTTCTTAGCCTAGATCAACACTATCATTAGTCACTATTGATTCAATTTCACCTTAGTCTTTGTGTTCGACCTCGGAATACTATCCTTACTACAAAACGACCCATACACTATGGGTTCGCTAGGAGTTAGGAAAAATATATCGAGTTATAAATGTAAAGCTTTTTGCGTGTCACAATCTTAGCGTAACAAGTTTTTGGCGCCGTTGCCGGGGACTAGGTCTAGATTGAGTCATTTTTGTGATTGTTTATAGTGTAGGTCTTTCTTGTTGCTTTTGATCTTGTTTGGTTTGTGTCTTTGCATTTTCAGGACATCTCTCCCTCTTTAGGTGTATGCGAAGATCTCGTGGCAAGGATTTAGCTCCATTCGATCCCGAACCGGAGAAAACCCTTAAAGCTAGATCTAAGAGCATTAAGAAGAAGAAGGAGATGGCCGCAAGAGATCTTCAAGCTGAGTTGGATCAGGCTGTAGAGCAAATTAGGTTAAGAGATGAACTCTTGGAGAATGAAAGGAGACTTGCCAATGAGAGGCAAGAAGCAACTAGGAGGGAGATTGAAGAGATTAGGCAAGCTCTTGTGCAAAGAGAGCTTAATCGTCAACAACCTCCTCCACCACCACCACAACCGCAGCCGGCGGTTAATATTCGGTTTGAGCCGATAATGATTGAGGATCCACAAACATTAGGGCAACGTATGGATCCGGTTCAAAGAGTACACCGTCCGGGTGTGAACTTAGGAGATCCCGCAGCCCATGATTACGAGCTCCGCCCTCAAGTTCTACAAATGATCCATCATAATCAATTTGGAGGGATGGAAGGAGAGTCCCCTCATCAACATTTGATAAACTACGAGATATTGATGGAGACTCTAAGGCCGCCTAGGTTGGAGAACAACAACCATAAGCTTAGGGCTTTTTCCTTCTCACTTAAGGATAAAGCTTTGGCTTGGTACCAATCGATTCCACTAGGGCGTGTGAGTACTTGGGAGGAGATGACAACCGAGTTCTTGACTAAGTTCTTCCCACCTTCCAAGACTACCGAGCTAAGAGGGAAGATCAATGCCTTCGTGATGAAGGATAGAGAAAGCCTATTCAAGTCTTGGGAGATGTTCAAAGACCTTCTCCTAGATTTTCCATACCATGGTATACCGAAAATTGAGCTATTGGAGATATACTTCAAAGGACTTGATGAAGATAGCCAATTCAAGCTTCAATATCTTTCCAGTGGGACTTTCATGGAAAAGAATGTGGATGAAGCTTGGGAGTTTGTAGAGAAACAAGCTTTGGTGATAGAGAAGTACTCCCATAGGAAGAGTGATGGGAGAAAACCGGGATCATATGAGGTGAGTGAAGTCACCATGAGTAATTTCAGGCTTGATGCAATCAACAACGAGCTAAAATCTTTGAGGGAGTTGTGTGCTACAACTTTGAAGAGTCAAACAAGCCCTCAAGTGCAAGTGCAAGCAAACTTGTCTTCCAAGGAGGAGGATGTGAACTATATGGGAAGGGGAAACTACAACAACTATCAAGGCCCAAGGAACTTCAACAACAACCGGCAATTCAACAATTACCGGCCTAACCACAACCATCCTGGATTTTCCTATTCTAACCCGGATGGAGCCTTGAACCCTCCCGCTTCCACAAGCGTAGCTCCATCACCAAAGGCTTCACAAGAACCTCCACCCGGATTTACTCAACCTCCAAAGGATAGAACCGAGATGATCTTTGAGCAATTGCTTGGAAGGTTGAGCGGTCTTGAGAGCACGGTGACTTCCATTTTTAAGGCTCAAAAGGTGTTAGAAGCACAAGTGTTCCAAAAGGCGGGTGAAGCTCATAGAGATCTGGGAAAGCTTCCTAGAAGAACCGAAGATAACCCAAGAGGCCAAGTGTTGGCCATCACAACAAGGAGTGGGCTGAGCATGAAGGATCCTTTACCTAAGGGAAATGACAAGGGGAAGCAAGTAGTGGTAGAAGAAGAGACATTGCAAGAAGAAGGAGGCAAGAGCAAGGAAGATGAGCCAACATATGTGGCGCCACCTCCATACAAGCCACCACTACCATTCCCACAATCACGAGCAAGAGCTCGTTTGGACAAACACTTCGGTAAATTCCTTGAACTTATGTCTAAATTGCATATTAACATTCCGTTCATGGATGCTATTCTAGGTATGCCGGCATATGGCAAGTTCTTGAAGGAAATACTCTCCAACAAAAGGAAGTCGGAGGAGTATGGAGAAGTGAGGATGACAAAGAGGTCCTCGGAATTGATCCAAACCATGAAGGAGGAGATGCCTCCTAAGTTAAGAGATCCGGGATCTTTTTATATGCCAATTGGAGTGGGAGAAGTGAAGTATAAAGCCCTATGTGATCTTGGGGCAAGTGTAAGCATCATACCGCTTGCGCTTTGTAACAAGGTTGGGCTAGGAGAGCCAAAGCCGGTCAAGATGACCCTTTACATGGCGGACCGTTCAATCACTCACCCGGTTGGAATCTTGGAGGACATACCGGTGCAACTAGGAAAGTTCTATGTGCCCATAGAATTCGTTGTTTTGGACATCCTGACAGACTATCCGGTTCCCGTCATCTTAGGGAGACCTTTCCTAGCCACTTCCGGATGTTTGGTGGATTGCAAAAATGGAATTCTCTCCTTCAACATTGGTGAAGATGTGTTCAACATTGTCGAGCAAGAGGAGTCTAGAGAAGTTGTGAGCTCGATCTTGATCAAGGACTCCTTGGAGAAGGTTCTTAGCTTAATTTTGATGGAGGAAGGAGTTGAGGAGGCCTGCAATGAAGAAATCAAGGCTTTGGAAGCATTGGAAAAGGAGACAAGAGCTGAATTTGAAGTACACGAAGGTGTGCTGAATTGATGTGTGAACCACGGCCTGGGGGGAAGAACCACGCCCATGGAATGTCCCATGGAACTCTTTGGAATGCTCCGAAAGGCTAGCTTTGCAAGTTCCACGGCCGTGGTTGTGCCAGAGCCCGTGATTTTGCCCGTGGTTTCTCCAGAAACTGCATTGGTTTTGATCAAGCTTCAAGGAGCTTTGAGGAGTCTTCCATGGCTTTGGATTCATCTCAACCAACATTGTATGGAGCGTCTCCAACCAATAAAGGTCCTCCTAAACTTGAACTTAAACCCCTCCCCTCTCATTTGAAGTATGCTTTTCTTCGTGAGAATTCTACATATCCGGTTATTGTTAATGCATGCTTGAATGATGATGAGTTGAATAGATTGTTGCATGAAGAGAGATTGCATAGGAAGGCTATTGGCTATACAATTGATGATTTAGTTGGCATTAAACCTTCTTTATGCATGCATAAGATCTTGATGGAAGATAACCATAAACCCTCAATTGAACCTCAAAGAAGACTAAACCCTATCATGGAAGAAGTAGTAAAGAAAGAGATTCTTAAATTGCTAGATGCGGGAATCATTTTCCCGATTTCGGATAGTAAATAGGTTAGTCCCGTGCATGTGGTTCCTAAGAAGGGTGGGATGACCGTAGTGACCAATGAAAACAATGAACTAATCCCGACTAGAACGGTTACGGGATGGAGGATGTGTATAGACTATAGGAAACTAAATGTGGCCTCTAGGAAAGATAACTTCCCTCTTCCTTTCATTGACCAAATGCTAGAGAGATTAGCTCAACATTCTCACTTTTGCTACCTAGATGGCTATAGTGGATTCTTTCAAATCCCTATCCACCCGGATGACCAAGAAAAAACTACATTCATGTTAGCATGAAATATTGCGATATTCTAGGCACTTTTTCTAATTGTTTTTCATCCATTATAGTGTTCATTGATAAGGCATTGAAGCATTTGTTAGCTAGTTTGCCTATATTTTCGATATGGAGGTCTACATTAGCTTTGTGTTGATTATAGGTGAATAAGAGCTAAAACCGGACCATTTGAGAGAGATAGGAGAAGATTTGAGCACATCCAAGGATTAGGAACACATCAAAGAAGTCAAAGGAGATGCTAGGATGAGGAATGACACGACACAAAGGAAACCACAAGCAATTTGCACTTCCACGCTCTAAAGTACGGTCGTAGAGAAGTCCACGCTCTAAACCACGGCCGTGGATCTTGACATCATGAACGTGGAGTATTCCAGAGAGTTACACGGTATAAAGTACGGTCGTGGAAATCATATGGAACCGTAATCCAATTCCACGCTCTAAACTACAGTCGTGGAACCCCTTGAGACCATGATTTAGGCGATCTTTTGACGAACCAATTATTGCCACATCATTTACGCACATGGGCCGGAGGGTTATTTTATCATTTCTTATAAAAGGGTCAGAAAAGAGAGTTTCGGGCATCGACGCTTATTGCTTAACCTTGCTTAGGGTTGTTGGAGGGAGTGCGAGGAGACTTAGCGGAAGCGCTGACAATTTGGATTTCGGAAGATCTTGTGTGGCGGAAGTTACGCCCTTTGTCCTTAGGTTTGATTAGAAGACGGATTGACATCCCGTTCTTCATTCTTATCAAGGATTGTTATTGGTTTGTGTTTGATTCTGAATCCGATATACATTATTCCTTTTGTGTGTGGATTTGAGATTGATTTGAGTTTTATTGAAGGTTTCCGAAGGTTTTTTTATCTTTCATTCTTCTTAAATTGATTTGTGATATCATGACAATGATTATTGGATAAAACCCTTTAGCAATCCTAAGGTGAAGGGTTAATAATTGTGGCTTAGATGATGATAGATCGATCATAAATTGATTGGACCCTAAGAGTTAGAGAGATCTCGTCGACGAACCAAGATCACGGTCTATTCTTGAACTTCCACGGCCGTGGAACTCAAGATCTGTCCGTGATTTACCCTAGTTTATGAACTTTGCTTTTACTTTGATCCAAGGTTAAAGATTAGCTTTAATCTAGTCTAGGTTTGCCCTTTTCTAGGTAGTAGTGAAGCCTCAACAACCTCTACTTCGATTTCGAGTGTCACAACCTTAATCGGTTTAGTTAGTCTTGATCCTTGGGTTACAAGTTTGGATATTTGATATTAATTCTTGTCTTTAGATCCTTTCTATACTGAAGCCTCAACAACCTTTATAGAGAGTGTCTTTAGATAAGTCATATAAAGTCTTGGAACTTCACCGTACATTGCTTTACCTTAGCATACCTTTGCAACTCTTAACTCTGTCCTTAGTTCTTTAGTATATCTTGAATCGATTGCCACAATTAGATACCTGGATCTTTAGTGTTGCTGTTTTCCCAATATTTGCAAAGCTTTATACATTTACTTGCTTGACGATTAGCGAACTGAATTTGTTCCCCCCAAATCCCTATGTTCGATACTTTGGAATTCTTGCTTAACTACGCCGATCCGTACACTGCGGGTTCGCTTGCTTGATTCTAGTTTTATAAATTTAAAGCTTATTTGCACGCACGCTAAGTGGCGAACAAGTTTTTGGCGCCGTTGCCGGGGATTTGGTTTAGGCCGAATTCGGTTATCGGTTGTCAAGCTTGGGAGCTTGCCCTTGTTATTTGATATCTCCTTTGAGCGATATTTGCTGGTTACCTTAGGTATATACGCAAGTCTAGAAACAACAAAGACCTCTTACCTCTTGATCAAGAACTTGAGAAGACTTTGAGGAAGAAGCTCAAAGAAAGAAAAATGGCTGAAAACAAGGAGCGGGATCTTCAAGCAGAGCTGGAAGAAATCCGAAGCTCAACTTAGATGGAGCGAGAAGACTCGCAAGGAAGAATCGGACCGTCATCAATTGCAAATTGATGAGTGTTAGCATGAAATATTGTGATATTCTAAGCTCGTTTTCTAAGTGTATTTGATTCATATTGATAGTCCTTGATTGAGCATTGTTGCATTTGTGAGCTAGTTTGCCTATATTGTCGATATGGATGTCTACACTAGCTTTATGTTGATTATAGGTGATTGAGAGCCATTTCCGAACGGAAATTAGCAAAGAAGAGTTGATTGAGTTTGTCTATGGATTGAGGACATCCTTGGGAGCCAAAAGAGAACTAACTTGAGGAATGCACGAAGCTAGGGTAGAATCACGTTCTTGCCCTAAACCACGCTCTAAAATACGGCCGTACTACGAACCACGTTCAGTTCCATGGCCGTGGAACCCTACAGGAGAAGCGTGGTTCATTCCAGAATCTTTTACGGTCGTGGAATCCATGGTTCAAACCGTGTTGATTTCCACGCTCTAAATTACGGTCGTGGAACCTTCCACGACCGTGATCTTGGCGATCCTTTTCGCCACATTTTAAGCCACGATCTTTCAAAAGATTGGGCCGGGCCGATATTTTATCTTGCCCTATAAAAAGACGGACGAAGAGAGATTCCGTCACCTTCGCTTAGATGCACTTTGCGACCTCGCTTTACACTTTCGCCTACGCCGCGACTTGGAGATTTCTGCGATTCTTGCAAAAGACGTAATTTGCGCTCATCCTTGGAGCTGCCCTAATCTCGCACTTTTGGTGGAGATTGCTATTGAGATTTCCGGATTGACGGAAGATCAAAGATTAGGAAGGTTGTTCGCAAGAAGATTTCTCTTCTTGTTTAGGTTTGATTTAGAAGACGGATTGACATCCCGTTCTTCCTTCTTATCTACGATTGTGTTTGTTTGTTCTATTCCGAATCTTGTGACGATATTAGTTCTTGATTGTGACATTGAGATTGGTTTGAAGTTTATTGAAAGTTTTCGGAAGTTTTCATCTTTCAATCTTTTAATTCTTGAATTTGATATCAATATGACGGTTATTGGTTAAAAACCCTTAAAAATTCTAAGGTGAAGGGTTGATAGTTGTGGCTTAGATGATGATAGATCGATCGTAAACAGATTAGACCCTGAGAGTTAGAGAAAATCGTCGACGAACCCTAAATCACGGTTTGTTCTTGAGTTCCACGACCGTGGAATCTCAAGATCCACCCGTAATTTCCCTTAAGTTTACGAACCTGCTTTTACTTCAATCCAAAGTTAAAGATTTGCTTTAACTTAGTTTAGGCTTGCCTTTTCTAGGTGGTAGTGAAGCCTCAACAACCTCTACCTCGATTGTGAGTGTCACAACCTTAATCGGTTTAGTTAGTCTCGATCCTTGGATTGTAAGTTTGGGTATTTGACATTAATTCTTACCTTTAGAACCTTTCTATATTGAAGCCTCAACAACCTGTATAGAGAGTGTCTTGTAGGTGAGTCATATAAGGTTTTTGGAACTTCATCGTACGATTACCTTACATTAGCATACCTTTGCATATCTTAACTCTGTCTTTATATTATTAGTATATCTTGAATCGATTGCCACAGCTGGATACTTGGATCTTTAGGATTGTTGTTTTCCCAATATTTGCAAAACCTCTCATATTTACTCGCTTGATAATCTGCAATTAAATTTGTTCCCACCCAAATCCCTGTGTTCGATACTCTGGAATTCTTGCTTAACTATATCGATCCGTACACTGCGGGTTCGCTTGCTTGATTCTAGTTTTATAATTAAAGCTTATTTGCACACACGTTTAGGGGCGAACAAGTTTTTGGCGTTGTTGCCGGGGATTTGGTTTCGGCCGAATTCGGTTGCCGGTTGTCAAGCTTGGGAGCTTGCTCTCGTTATTTGATATTACTTTGAGTGCATGCGCAGGTCTAGGAACACCGAAGATCTCTTACCTCTTGATCAAGAGCTTGAGAGAACTCTAAGACAAAAGCGCAAGGAAAAGAAGATGGCTGAAGAACAAGAACGTGATCTTCAAGCGGAGTTGGCGGAGAAAGAAGCTCAACTCCAATGGAATGAGAACATCCGCCGGGATGAAATGGATCGTCATCAATCTCAAGTTAACGATCTAAAGGATATGATGTTCCAAATGAGGATAGAACTAAGCAACCTTAAGAATAAGGGAAGCAAGAAATCCTCAAGAAGGACATCAAGATCAAGAAGAAGAAGCCATTCATCCGCTGATGATAGTGATTCTTCCATGCCACCACTAGAGGAAATTGATCCCACGATCAATGTAAAACCTTTCCATCCACGGGGAGCTACTAATCGCCCCATTCCACCTAGGAATGCGAGGATCGAACGTGTAGATGATGAGCCAAGAACTCTTGGCCAAAGGATGGATCCAACACAACAACCGCGCCGCTTGGGCGTGAATTTTGATGCTGAAGATGTACAAGGGTTTAGCTTCAACCCTCAAGTTATTACTCTTGTTCGCCAAAACCAATTTGGCAGGACAAGCGCTGAATCTCCACACCAACACTTGCAAAACTTTGAGTGTATGATGGAGACAATGAGACCGAAGAATGCTACTACCAACAACTATAAGCTCAAGCCTTTCTTCTTCTCCTTGAAGGGGAAAGCGTTGTCTTGGTACCAAGCTCTTCCTAGTGGGAAACTAGACACGTGGGAAGACCTTTCCGCGGAGTTCCTCACCAAATTCTTTCCGCCATCCAAAACGGCGGAACTTAGAGGTAAGATAAATGCATTTTCCATGAGATCTAACGAAAGTTTGTTTCAATCATGGGAAAGATTTCAGGACTTGTTATTGGATTGCCCTCATCATGGCATATCCAAGCTTGCATTGTTGGAGATTTACTATAAGGGGCTGGATGTGGAGACACAATTCAAGCTCCAATCCCTCTCATGTGGTACATTCATGGACATGAGAGAAGATGACGCTTGGGACTTCATTGAGAAGCAAGCAAGAGTCATAGAGAAGTATTTCCACCGAAAAGTGGAGGGAAATCGTGTGGAGCAAGGAGCAAAGCTCACACATGAAGCTCAAACTCAAATCTTTTCTCTCAACAATGAGATTAAAGAGTTGAAGGAGGCCATCAAGACCAACTTCCCAAAACAACAAGGAAAGGATGTTGGCTATTTGGGCAACAACAATGGCGGTGATAACACAATCCGCAACAACAAAAACAATAACCGGAACAATAACCGGAACAATTGGAATGGAAACAACAACAACCGGAACAACAATTGGAACAACAATAGGGGTTCCAACAACAACAATTGGCGCTCCAATCAACAAAGTTCCGGTAACTCTTATCCTTCCAATTCTAATTCACTAACTCCACCCTCCTCTTCCTCTACTCCTTTGAAAAGCCAGGGGCAATCATCTAATGGAGGAAACACTTCGGGGAAAGAGAAGCCCGATCTCATGTTGGAAACGATCTTGGGAAAGCTACAAGGGTTGGAGAACCGCATCATTAAGGTTGATGATCAAATCTCTAAGGTTGATAAAGCCCAAAAGGTTTTAGAAAACCAAATGTTCAACCATGCGGAGAAAGTTCCTAGGAATCAAGGGAAACTTCCAGGAAAGACGGAGGACAACCCTAAGGGAAGGGTTATGGCAATCACAACTAGGAGCGGAGTGACTACCACCGATCCGCAGCCTAAATTTGTTGAAGTCTCCGTAGAAAAAGACAAGGAGAAAGAGAAGGGGAAGGAGAAGGAAGATATCTATGTTCCTCCTCCAACTTACAAACCTCCCCTACCATTCCCTCAATCTAGAGCGAGAGCGCGCCTAGATAAACAATTTGGTAAGTTTATAGAACTCATGAGCAAGCTGCACATTAATATACCCTTTATCGATGCTATTGTAGGTATGCCGGCTTATGGCAAGTTCTTGAAGGAGCTTCTCTCTAACAAGAGGAAGCTAGAAGATTTCGGTGAGGTTAAGATGAGTTCGGATTCTTCGGATCTCATCAAGACCATGAAGGAGAAAATGCCCCCAAAGCTGAAGGATCCGGGGTCATTTTGCATTCCCATAGGAGTGGGAGATGTCACATACGATGCATTATGTGACTTAGGAGCAAGTGTGAGCATCATACCACTTGCATTGTGCAGGAAGATCGGTTTAGGTGACCCTAAACCGGTGAAGATGACGTTGTACATGGCGGATCGATCTATCACTCGCCCCGTCGGTATTGTAGAAGACGTCCCGGTCAAGCTAGGTAAATTCATTGTTCCCATTGATTTTGTCGTGCTTGACATTCCTGCAGACAGTCCGGTCCCGATCATACTCGGAAGACCGTTTCTTGCAACTTCCGGCTGCATAGTCGATTGCAAGAATGGAAGACTCGCTTTTGATATAGGAGAAGAGAAAGTAGAGTTCGTTCTTTCCACTCTAGTGAAGGAACCAATCTTTGATGAGGATATTTTCGATATCCAAGATGAAGAAGGTTTGTCTAGGGAGGAGGTAAGTGCAATTCTCTTTAATGATCCTTTACAAAAAGTTATCACTATGAGTCTAACAAATGTAGGGGAAGAAGAAGAGTGCAATGAGGCAATTGAAGCCTTAGAAGCACAAGAAGAGATGCATGAAGTGGAGTTTGAAAAACTCCACGATGAGGCAGAAAATGTGAGAATCCACGGCCACACACTATATTCCACGGTCGTGGATTTCACAACCAAATCCGTGTCCCACTCCAGAGAGTTATACGGTCGTGGAAAAGACATGACAACCGTATTTCCTTTCCACGCCCTAAACCACGGCCGTGGAGGACATGGGGAACCCGTAATTCTGGCCGTGGAAAGGGGTGATCGAGGCACTTCTTCGACTTCTTCTGATTCTTCTCCTACACACTCAACACCCTTAGACACTTCTAAGGAAACATCGGATGCTCCTCAAGGATCACTGGAAGCTCCGAAAGCGATGGAACTAAAACCACTTCCTACTCATCTAAGGTACGCTTTTCTAGGACCTAATTCTACCTTTCCGGTTATTGTTAGTTCCGATCTAAGCATAGATGAACATAATCAGCTCATGATTGTCCTTAAGAAACATAGGAAAGCTTTAGGCTATACTATTGAGGACATAGTAGGAATTAAACCCTCCCTATGCATGCATAAGATACTAATGGAGGAGGATTTTAGAACTTCAAGACAACCTCAAAGGCGGTTAAATCTGACCATGAAGGAGGTTGTCAAGAAGGAAATTCTTAAACTTCTTGATGCAGGTATCATCTACCCTATTTCCGATAGTAAGTGGGTGAGTCCGGTTCAAGTAGTTCCGAAGAAGGGAGGAATGACGGTCATCACCAACAAGAACAACAAACTCATTCCTACCCGAACCGTGACAGGATGGCGGATGTGCATAGACTACCGCAAGCTCAACAATGCAACGAGGAAGGATCACTTCCCATTGCCATTCATCGATCAAATGCTTGAAAGGTTAGCGCAACATTTGTATTTTTGCTATCTTGACGGTTATAGTGGTTTCTTTCAGATCCCGATACACCTGGATGATCAAGAGAAGACCACATTCACGTGCCCGTGGGGTACGTTTGCTTATAGGAGAATGCCGTTCGGGCTTTGCAACGCCCCAACCACCTTTCAACGGTGCATGATGGCCATCTTCTCCGAATACATAGAGGAAATCATGGAGGTCTTCATGGACGACTTCTCCGTATACGGTTCCTCTTTTAACGATTGCCTTTCTAACCTTTCTATTGTTTTGCAAAGGTGTGAAGACACTAACCTAGTTCTTAACTGGGAGAAGTGTCAATTTATGGTTAAGGAAGGAATCGTATTAGGTCACTTAATCTCTAGTAGAGGGATAGAAGTAGATAAAGCTAAGATAGAGACCATAGAGAAGCTTCGTCCCCCAACTTCGGTGAAAGGGATAAGAAGTTTCCTAGGACATGCTGGATTTTATAGACGTTTCATTAAAGACTTTTCTAAGATATCAAAACCGCTCACTAATCTATTGATGAAGGATGCAGTTTTTGAGTTTTCGCAGGAATGCTTGGATGCGTTTAACACAATTCGGCAAGCTCTAATCTCAGCACCTATTATCCAACCTCCGGATTGGACTCTTCCCTTTGAGGTTATGTGCGATGCTAGTGACGTAGCAATAGGAGCTGTTCTTGGACAACGAAAGGAAGGGCGAACCCATGCCATATACTATGCTAGCAAGACGCTAGATGAAGCGCAGCTCAATTACGCCACTACCGAAAAAGAGTTTTTAGCCATTGTCTATGCTATTGACAAGTTTCGCTCTTATCTTGTAGGTGCAAAGGTGATTGTCTACACGGATCATGCTGCGATCCGGTACCTCCTTGCGAAGAAAGATGCGAAGCCAAGGCTAATTAGATGGATTCTTCTCCTACAAGAATTCGATCTTGAGATCCGCGACAAGAAAGGTTCAGAAAATTCTGTTGCGGATCATTTGAGTCGCCTAACACATCTAGAGGACGGCCATTTACCCATCGACGACTCCTTTCCGGACGAACACCTACACATTATTGAGGAGTGCATCGATGTGATCTCCAAAGGTAACGAACCATGGTTTGCTGATTTTGTTAACTATTTGGTTTGTCAGGAGATACCGCCCGGAATATCCTACGCACAAAGGAAGAAGTTCTTTAAGGATGTCCGGGAATACTTTTGGAACGAGCCTCTCCTCTTTAAGAGAGGTCCGGATGGCATCATTCGGCGATGTGTGCCGGAAGATGAGATGCAAAGTGTCATCCGCCATTGTCATTCACTACCTTGTGGAGGACACGCTAGTTCGAACAAGACTAGCACAAAGGTATTGCAATCTGGATTCTTTTGGCCTACTTTGTTTAGAGATGTGCAATCCTTTGTTTCTTGCTGCGATGCTTGTCAAAGAACAGGTAATATCTCTAGGAGGAATGAGATGCCCCTCAACAACATCCAAGAGGTGGAGATTTTCGACGTTTGGGGAGTAGATTTCATGGGACCATTCCCATCCTCTTGTGGTAACCAATACATACTATTGGCGGTAGATTATGTTTCTAGATGGGTGGAAGCAATTGCCTCTCCCACCAATGATGCCATGGTGGTGGTCAAGTTCTTCAACAAGACCATTTTCCCACGATTTGGGACGCCAAGGACTATCATTAGTGATGGAGGTTCTCACTTCATTGCCCGGCGCTTTGAAGCTCTTCTAGCTAAGTATGGGGTTACTCACAAGATCGCTACCCCTTATCATCCACAAACAAGTGGACAAGTTGAGATCTCAAATAGGGAGATCAAATGAATCTTAGAGAAGACGGTTTCAAAGACTAGGAAGGATTGGTCTTTGAAGCTTGATGACGCATTGTGGGCATACCGGACTGCGTACAAGACACCCATAGGAACCACACCATACAACCTTGTGTATGGGAAGTCTTGTCACTTACCGGTGGAGTTGGAGCACAAAGCGTTTTGGGCTATCAAGTGGTTGAATTTCAACATGAAGGAAGCGGGAGAGAAGCGTCTCCTAGACCTTAACGAGCTGGACGAACTCCGCTTGAATGCTTATGAAAACGCTAAGATCTATAAGGAGAGAGCAAAGCGTTGGCATGATAAGCATATCATTCCAAAGGACTTCAAAGAAAGAGATCAAGTTCTCCTCTTCAATTCAAGGCTTCGTCTCTTTCCAGGTAAGCTTAAATCTCATTGGACCGGACCTTTTCTAATTAAGCGTATTTTCCCCCATGGTGCAGTTGAAGTATGGGGTGAAACGAGCGGAAGCTTTAAGGTGAACGGCCAACGACTCAAGAAGTATACGCCGGAACTCCAAGCTGAAGAGTTCGCGCCTACCGCACTCGAATAAGTGCAAGATTGGTCTAGCTACGGACCTTAAACAAAGCGCTTCTTGGGAGGCAACCCAAGGTATTGCATTTTTGTTTTTGTTTTCGATACATAGTTTAGCTTAGTTTAGACGTTTTTCGCTTTGTTTTTGCCTTCGATTCCTTCCGGTATGTTCGTGTTTTTGGATGTAGGAACGATGGAAAAGGAAAGGGGAAGGATAATGTTGAAGGAAAGTGACGAAATTTGGACTTTGGAGCTTTACAGAGAGTTCCACGGCCTAAACCACGGTCGTGACAGCTACAGTGACCGTAATTTCCAAAAGCCTTTGAAAAATTACCAAAACCACGGTTCCATACAATTCCACGGCCGTGGAACACCCCGACAGACCGTGATTTTCAAAATTTTGCCTGTGACTATATAAACCACGTTCTTCACAAAAATCACCCACAAAACCCCCTTCCACGACCTAAACGCCGAATCCACGCCCCCTCCTCCAATTCTTCGTTCGTTAATCGTTTTTAACGATTCTTCTTCCCAAATTGAAGCAAATTCGACCACCAACAAGATCCAAGCGACGAATCGAGCGGAAAGTCACCAAGGAACGCACAATTCGGATTTTTAAATCCGAAAAATAGGTTTTTCCACTCTTCTTGATCTTTGTGATTTGGTTCGTTTTTGTTAGAGATTTTAGGAAGAACTGATTGAAATTGGAAGGAATTAGACTAGGGCTGATTGATTGTTGAGATTGAGTGTTGAATTTTGAGATTTGCGAAAAACTGAGACAAACCACGGTTCCTGGAAGAACCACGGCCGTGGAATTGCTAGAACAGACCGTGATTCTCGACAGTGATGGACTTCGTGAGGAGAGTTTCAGGGAGGATTAAAGAGAAAAAGAATGATCAGAACAAGAAGAGGAAGGGTAATCCCTCTTCTTCCTCATCCTCTAGAGCACCACCACCCTCTTCCCCTTCACCACCATCTTCACCTTCATCACCCTCACCTCCTAGCCCTAGAGTACCGACTATACATGAGGATCACCTCGCAGCATTCGAGAGGATTGAGGAGAGGGCTGTGATCGGTCCTAGGTACTTGTTGTTAGAGGATCTAGCTCCTCTCAACATTATAGATGACCTTACTTGGCTCTTGGATAGAGCCGGATTAGTTGTCTTCTCGGCTATCCGAGAAGACGCCTACGAGGAGATTACGAGGGAGGTAGTGACGTCCTTTCAGCATAGCCATGTAGATAGGACCGTTTCTTTCCTTCTTATGGAAAGAAACTATGACTTTTCCATTCGTGAGTTCGGGACCTTCTTTGGGTTCCATGAGACCTTTAACGGTCGCTTTCCTAGTGGCGTTTATGCCAAGGACTTTTGGGAGGAGGTAGCGATGATTTACGCCAACGAGGACCGTTGGCAACCTGCTGACACCAAGGCTAGGTTGATGTACCACCTAGCCTTAAAGATTGCTCACCGTGTTCTTTCGGAGTGTCTCTTTCCTAGGACGGAGACACCCCAAAAGATCAAGACGGATGAGCTCTTTTTGCTGTATTCTATGCTGTACGGGCGCCGAGCTGACTGTGCCACCCTCTTGGCTGCTACTATGAGCAAGCTCAAGAACAAGAGGAAGGGCAACATTGGATACGGTGGGATAGTTACCCACCTTGCTAGGAGCTTGGGTGTTGATTTCTCTGCGTGCACCCGGATACCAACCGTACCTTTAGGACTACATGCTTTCATGACTAGAGGTCTCATCTTCCCCACACATAGAGGTCCGCCTTATGCGGGCATGCCTTGGGAGAGCAGGACAGGTAGGGGTATAGAGTGGCTACCGGAGTACTCCATTGTGGCTGGACGCCATAATTGGAAGGAGACGTTCGCTGCTATGCATGCGAACAGGATTGCAGCTCCCCCATATGTCCCACCACCAGTTGTTGAGGAGGAGGAGATGAGAGATCAGTTTGAGGGTAGAGGAGGAGCCGAGCAGGAGTTTGGCACGTTTCCGGATCAGCCGGATGCGGCCCCCGATGTCCCTAGGCGTTCTCCACGTCCAGCCAGAGCTTCAGGCTCGTCTTCTCGCCGCGCTAGCGTGAGTGAGAGACCTACATGAATGGCCACGCCTCCTGCATGGTATGGAGTTCCACCTCCATGGTCCACAGAGCAGTCAGCAGCACCAGCACCAGCACCAGCACCGTCCGACGCTCCAGCATGGTACAGCCAGGCTCCGGGATGGTATGAGCAGATGCCGGATTGGGCTACTGGTCTTTCGGAGAGAGTAGGAGCATTGGAGATTCGAGCCGATGCTAGAGATGGACGCTTGGACGACCTCGATCACATGATGAGGGATGTCTACCGCCAGCAGTTTGGGCGGTTTTATGATCCTAGCTTCTCTCCATTCCCGCCTCCACCAGCGCCGCAGTGATGATTAGCATGACCGTTCGTTTTAGCCGCTCCACCGCCACTTTGTGAGTTTCTTTTTCTTTTCTTTCTTTTCTTTCTTTCTTTTGAACATTAGGGACAATGTTCGTCCTAAGTATGGGGTGGGGTGTGACTAAAAGTTGTAATAACTCTTACTCACTATGTTTGCTTCAATTCGAGACTATCATTGCATGTTCATTATATTGTTGCACGTTTCATTATTACATTGCATAAAAAAGAACTTGAAAAACCCATAAAAATTAAAAAATTTTGAAAATTTTGTGCTTCTAAGGAATTGAGATGATTTCCATGATAATCGCTACTTGTGAATTGAGTTTGATGACAATTACATGTTTAAACGATTAGTGAATTGAAAAGAAATTGAATGAGTTGATTATACCTCTTTTGCAAGTTTCATAATGTGATAAATATTACCTAAATCATGTTGAGAAATTGAAGTTGAAATCACACTATGAGTTCTTATACTTCTTGTTGAGATGATTAAGGCAATTCGATTTCTCTTTCTTCTTTCTTTGATCATTTTAGCTCCTCATTGAAATATTGACCTCCTTTACCTATCCGGGAATTTGGAGAAGTAATGAAAAAGGCATGTTTGATGTGGGAGGGCCATGAGAGCAATTATTTGCAATCAAAAGAATAGAAAGAAATTATAGGTTTGGGGAAGTCAATCATGACGATGAGTAACTCGGCACCATTCACATAGCCGGGTGTTTGTGTCTTGCCAAAGTCGGATTGAGCGATATTCCTAGCGGATTATGGTATGTGCGCTAAGGGCTTGAGGCATCTCATGAAAATTGAGAAACGCCAATCTCCTAGGCTTTGGTTTTTGTGCACCTCTGTCCATAACTCCAAAAGTAAAGTCGAAAAATGAAAGGAAAAGAGCGAAGCTCTAAGTTGAAAGTGTGCGGAAACCGCAAGAGAAGAAGAGAAGAGTAGTTGTCCATTTTCCCGGATTCATGCACCACAATCCCTAAAAGTTTCCTTCTTTTTCCACATTCTAGACCTTCTCTTTGAAAGTCCTTAAGATCAAAAGAATGTTATATGACTTGGTGATCTAAATTGAAGTTTCTTATGATTGATTTTGATAATGTTTGAAGGTTATGATGTTTGTGTGGAAGTTTAATTGATTCATGAGCTTTCTTTACTTTTTACTCTTTGATTAAGTGAGAGGAAGCCTTATAAACGATTGAAGCAAGATTTGAGAATGATCTATTCTTTAGAAGGCACATTCATCCAAAAGAAGTATTGCTTTGAGAAGGTACACATATTTCATCCTAACTCTTGTTTTAAAAGCTTTTGAAAGACCTTGCTTAGGGACAAGCAAGTTGCAAGTATGGGGTAATTTGTTAGCATGAAATATTGTGATATTCTAAGCACGTTTTCTAAGTGTATTTGATTCATATTGATAGTCCTTGATTGAGCATTGTTGCATTTGTGAGCTAGTTTGCCTATATTGTCGATATGGATGTCTACACTAGCTTTATGTTGATTATAGGTGATTGAGAGCCATTTCCGAACGGAAATTAGCAAAGAAGAGTTAATTGAGTTTGTCCATGGATTGAGGACATCCTTGGGAGCCAAAAGAGAACTAACTTGAGGAATGCACGAGGCTAGGAAAGAATCACGTTCTTGCCCTAAACCACGCTCTAAAATACGGCCGTACTACGAACCACGTTCAGTTCCACGGCCGTGGAACCCTACAGGAGAAGCGTGGTTCATTCCAGAAGCTTTTACAGTCGTGGAATCCATGGTTCAAACCGTGTTGATTTCCACGCTCTAAATTACGGTCGTGGAACCTTCCACGACCGTGATCTTGGCGATCCTTTTTGCCACATTTTAAGCCACGATCTTTTAGAAGATTGGGCCGGGCCGATATTTTATCTTGCTCTATAAAAAGACGGACGAAGAGAGATTCCGTCACCTTCGCTTAGACGCACTTTGCGACCTCGCTTTACACTTTCGCCTACGCCGCGACTTGGAGATTTCTGCGATTCTTGCAAAAGACGTAATTTGCGCTCATCCTTGGAGCTGCCCTAATCTCGCACTTTTGGTGGAGATTGCTGTTGAGATTTCCGGATTGACAGAAGATCAAAGATTCGGAAGGTTGTTCGCAAGAAGATTTCTCTTCTTGTTTAGGTTTGATTTAGAAGACGGATTGACATCCCGTTCTTCCTTCTTATCTACGATTGTGTTTGTTTGTTCTATTCCGAATCTTGTGACGATATTAGTTCTTGATTGTGACATTGAGATTGGTTTGAAGTTTATTGAAAGTTTTCGGAAGTTTTCATCTTTCAATCTTTTAATTCTTGAATTTGATATCAATATGACGGTTATTGGTTAAAAACCCTTAAAAATTCTAAGGTGAAGGGTTGATAGTTGTGGCTTAGATGATGATAGATCGATCGTAAACAGATTAGACCCTGAGAGTTAGAGAGAATCGTCGACGAACCCTAAATCACGGTTTGTTCTTGAGTTCCACGACCATGGAATCTCAAGATCCACCCGTAATTTCCCTTAAGTTTACGAACCTGCTTTTACTTCAATCCAAAGTTAAAGATTTGCTTTAACTTAGTTTAGGCTTGCCTTTTCTAGGTGGTAGTGAAGCCTCAACAACCTCTACCTCGATTGTGAGTGTCACAACCTTAATCGGTTTAGTTAGTCTCGATCCTTGGATTGTAAGTTTAGGTATTTGACATTAATTCTTACCTTTAGAACCTTTCTATATTGAAGCCTCAACAACCTGTATAGAGAGTGTCTTGTAGGTGAGTCATATAAGGTTTTTGGAACTTCATCGTACGATTACCTTACATTAGCATACCTTTGCATATCTTAACTCTGTCTTTATATTATTAGTATATCTTGAATCGATTGCCACAACTGGATACTTGGATCTTTAGGATTTTTGTTTTCCCAATATTTGCAAAACCTCTCATATTTACTCGCTTGATAATCTGCAATTGAATTTGTTCCCACCCAAATCCTTGTGTTCGATACTCTGGAATTCTTGCTTAACTATATCGATCCGTACACTGCGGGTTCGCTTGCTTGATTCTAGTTTTATAATTAAAGCTTATTTGCACACACGTTTAGGGGCGAACAATGAGCTCAGGGACATGATGTTTCAAATGAGGCTGGAATTGAGCGATTCCAAGAAGAAGAAGAGGAGAAAACCGGAAAGATCGGTTAGAACTAATTCATCCGATGAGGATAGCGACTCTTTCATGCCACCGATGGAGGACATTAATCCGACGATCAATATGAATCAATATAACCCAAGACCGGCTGCCAATTATCGTGTCCCAACTGGGGGCGCGAGAGCCGCTCGTGTGGATGAAGAGCCAAGAACTCTTGGCCAAAGGATGGATCCAATTCAGCAACCACGCCGTCTAGGTGTGAACTTTGATGCTGATGATATGCAGGGGTTTAGCTTCAACCCACAAGTTATTACCATCGTTCGCCAAAGTCAGTTTGGAGGAACGAGTGCTGAATCTCCACATCAACATTTACAGAATTTTGAGATCTTGATGGAGACAATGAAGCCAAAGAATGCAACTACCAATAATTACAAGATCAAGTCATTCTTCTTCTCTTTGAAAGGGAAAGCTTTATCTTGGTATCAAGCTCATCCAAATGGAAGACTCAACACATGGGAGGATCTTTCTTCGGAGTTTCTCACCAAATTCTTTCCGCCATCCAAGACGGCGGAGTTGAGAGGTAAGATTAATGCATTTTCTATGAGATCTAATGAAAGTTTGTTCCAGTCTTGGGAAAGATTTCAGGATTTACTATTGGATTGCCCACATCATGGCATTTCCAAATTGGAGCTATTGGAGATATACTATAAGGGGCTGGATATGGAAACACAATTCAAGCTCCAATCCCTTTCATGTGGTACATTCATGGACATGAGGGAAGATGACACTTGGGACTTCATTGAGAAGCAAGCCCGAGTCATTGAGAAGTATTCTCACCGGAAGGTAGAAGCAAATCGAGTGGAGCAAGGAGCAAAGCTAACACAAGCCGCTCAAACTCAAATCTTTTCTCTCAACTCCGAGATTAAAGAATTGAAGGAAGTCATCAAGTCTAGCTTTCCAAAGCATAAGGAGCAAGACGTTGGTTATTTAGGAAACAACAATAATCACAATGGGAATGAGAATACAAATCGCAACAACCGGAACAACAACCGGAACAATTGGAACAACAACAACAACAGGAATAACAATTGGAACAACAATAGGGGTTCAAACAACAACAATTGGCGTTCCAACCAACAACAAAACTCCGGTAATTCTTATCCCAATTCAGGAAATTCACTAACTCCACGTTCTTCTTCTTCCATTCCTTTGAAAAGTTAGGAGCAAACATCTAATAGTGAAAGCACTTCGGGGAAAGAGAAGCCCGATCCCATGTCGGAAACGATTTTGGGAAAGCTTCAAGGATTGGATAGTCACATTACTAAGGTTGATAAAGCCCAAAAGGTTTTAGAAAACCAAATGTTTAGCAATGCTGAGGAAGTTCCTAGGAATCAAGGAAAACTTCCAGGAAAGACGGAAGATAACCCGAAAGGAAGGGTGATGGCTATCACAACTAGAAGCGGAGCAACAACCACCGACCTGCAGCCTAAGTTTGTGGAAGTTCCCGCCGAAAGAGAGAAGGAAAAGGGCAAGGAGAAGGAAGACATCTACATTCCTCCTCCAGCTTACAAACCTCCCCTACCATTCCCACAATCAAGAGCAAGAGCGCGTCTAGACAAACAATTCGGTAAGTTTATTGAACTCATGAGCAAACTGCATATTAATATACCTTTCATTGATGTGATTGTAGGTATGCCAGCTTATGGAAAGTTCTTAAAGGAGATCCTCTCTAACAAGAGGAAATTAGAGGATTTTGGAGAAGTCAAGATGAGTTCGGATTCATCGGATCTCATTAAGACGATGAAAGAAAAGATGCCCCCAAAGCTGAAGGATCCGGGGTCATTTTGTGTTCCCATAGGAGTGGGAGATGTCACATATGATGCATTATGTGATTTAGGAGCAAGCGTTAGTAACATTCCGCTTGCCCTATGCAGGAAGATCGGTTTAGGCGAACCTAAACTGGTGAAGATGACGTTATACATGGCGGACCGATCCATAACTCGTCCCGTCGGCATATGTTGAAGACGTCCCGGTTAAGCTTGGTAAGTTCAATGTTCCAATAGATTTTGTTGTGCTTGACATTCCTGCAGATAGTCCGGTCCCGATCATACTCGGAAGACCGTTTCTTGCAACATCCGGTTGTATGGTTGATTGCAAGAATGCTAAACTCGCCTTCGACATAGGAGAGGAAAAGGTAGAGTTCGTTCTTTCCACTTTGATGAAAGAACCAGCTTTTGAAGAGGATATATTCAACATCCATGACGAAGAGCTATCTAGAGAGGAAGTTCGATTCTCTTCAAAGATCCCTTGCAAAAGGTGATCACTATGAGCATTATGGACATAGGGGAAGAAGAGGAATGCAATGAGGAAATTGAAGGTTTAGAGAAGCAAAAAGAAGTGTATGCAGAAGAGTTTGAAAAACTCTACGATGGGTCAGAAAACGTGAGGAATCACGGTCAGTCGTGCTATTCCACGGCCGTGGTTTCCACCAACATGACCGTAATCAGCTATTCAGAGGACTCCAGTAAGTTACACGGCCAAAACCACGGCCGTGGAACTAGCAGAGGCCCCGTAATTAACTTCCACGCCCAAAACCACGGCAGTGGAGGAAACAAGGGAGCCGTAATTTTGGGAAAATCTGAGGACAATTACGTTCTTTCTACTACTTCTCTTGATTCTTCTCCATTAAGTTCTATACCCTTAGAGACTTCTAAGGAAGCATTGGACACTCCTCAAGAGTCATTAGAGAGTCCTATAGTGATGGAATTAAAGCCACTTCCCGCACATCTAAGGTACGCATTTCTAGGACCTAATTCTACCTTTCCGGTAATTGTTAGTTCCGATCTAAGTTTAGATGGACATAGTAAGCTTATGGTTGTTCTTAAGAAACATAGGAAAGCCTTAGGTTACACTATAGAGGATCTAGTAGGAATCAAGCCTTCACTATGTATGCATAAGATCCTAATGGAAGAAGATTTTAGAACTTTGCGACAACCTCAAAGACGGTTAAATCCGACCATGAAGGAGGTTGTCAAGAAGGAAATTCTTAAACTACTTGATGCAGGTATCATCTACCCTATCTCCGATAGCAAGTGGGTGAGTCCCGTACAGGTGGTTCCAAAGAAGGGAGGAATGACGGTCATTACCAACAAGAACAATGAGCTCATTCCTACACGAACCGTGATGGGATGGAGGATGTGCATAGACTACCGCAAGCTAAACAACGCAACGAGTAAGTATCACTTCCCATTACCATTCATCGATCAAATGCTTGAGAGGTTAGCACAACACTCACATTTCTGTTATCTTGACGGTTATAGTGGTTTCTTTCAGATCCCGATACATCCGGACGGTCAAGAGAAGACCACATTCACGTGCCCGTGGGGTACGTTTGCTTATAGGAGAATGCCGTTTGGGCTTTGCAACGCCCCAGCCACCTTCCAAAGGTGCATGATGGCTATCTTCTCGGAGTACATAGAGGAAATCATGGAGGTTTTCATGGATGACTTTTCTATTTATGGTTCCTCTTTCGAAAATTGTCTTTCTAACCTTTCTCTTGTGCTACAAAGGTGTGAAGACACTAACCTAGTTTTTAATTGGGAAAAGTGTCAATTTATGGTGAAAGAAGGCATTGTATTAGGACACTTGATCTCTAGTAGAGGGATTGAAGTGGATAAGGCTAAGATAGAGACCATAGAAAAGCTCCCTCCTCCATCTTCGGTGAAGGGGATAAGAAGCTTTCTAGGCCATGCTGGATTTTATAGGCGCTTTATAAAGGATTTCTCTAAGATATCGAAACCGCTTACTAATCTATTGATGAAGGATGCAGTTTTTGATTTCTCACAGGAGTGTTTAGATGCGTTTCATAAGATTCGAGAAGCTCTAATCTCAGCCCCGATTATTCAACCTCTGGATTGGAATCTTCCATTCGAGGTTATGTGTGATGCAAGTGACGTAGCTATAGGAGTTGTGCTTGGGCAAAAGAAGGAAGGACGAACCCATGCTATCTACTATGCTAGCAAGACGCTAGATGAAGCGCAGCTTAATTACGCCACTACCGAGAAAGAGTTTCTAGCAATTGTATATGCATTTGAAAAGTTTCATTCTTATCTTGTAGGTGCAAAGGTGATTGTATACACGGATCAAGCTGTGATCCGGTATTTACTTGCAAAGAAGGATGCGAAACCAAGGCTAATTAGATGGATTCGTCTCCTACAAGAATTCGATCTAGAGATCCGTGACAAGAAGGGTTCGGAAAATTCTGGTGCAGATCATTTGAGTCGTCTACCACATCTAGAGGACGACAATCTACCCATAGATGACTCCTTTCCAGACGAGCATTTACATATCATAGAGGAGTGCATCGACAAGATCACTAAAGGTAATGAACCATGGTTTGCTGATTTTGTTAACTATTTGGTTTGCCAGGAATTAGCGCCCGGATTATCCTATGCACAAAGAAAGAAGTTCTTTAAGGATGTTCGGGGATACTTTTGGAATGAACCTCTCCTCTTTAAGAGAGGTCCTGACGGCATCATTCGACGATGTGTGCCGGAAGACGAGATGCAAATCGTCATCCGTCATTGTCATTCACTACCTTATGGAGGACACGCTAGCTCGAACAAGACTAGCGCTAAGGTATTGCAATTTGGATTCTTTTGGCCTACTTTATTTAAAGATGTGCAAACCTTTGTTTCCTGCTGCGATGCTTGTCAAAGAACAGGGAACATCTCTAGGAGAAACGAGATGCCTCTTAACAACATTCAGGAGGTAGAGATCTTTGACGTTTGGGGAGTAGACTTCATGGGAAATTTCCCATCATCTTGTGGAAACCAATACATACTTCTAGCTGTAGATTATGTTTCGAGATGGGTTGAAGCAATTGCCTCTCCTACTAACAATGCCATGGTTGTGGTTAAGTTCTTTAACAAGACCATTTTCCCGCAATTTGGGACACTACGGACCATCATTAGTGATGGAGGCTCTCACTTCATTGCCCGACGATTCGAAGCTCTACTAGCTAAGTATGGGGTGACTCACAAGATCGCCACCCCTTATCATCCACAAACAAGTGGACAAGTGGAGATTTCAAACCGGGAGATTAAAGGAATCCTAGAGAAGACGGTTTCAAGGACAAGGAAGGATTGGTCTTTGAAGCTAGATAATGCATTATGGGCATACCGGACTGCATATAAGACTCCCATAGGTACGACACCATACAACCTTGTGTATGAGAAGTCTTGTCACTTGCCGGTAGAGCTGGAACATAAGGCGTATTGGGCAATAAAGTGGTTGAACTTCAACATGAAGGAGGCAGGCGAGAAGCGCCTCTTAGACCTTAACGAGCTTGAAGAACTTCGCTTAAACGCCTACGAAAACGCCAAGATCTATAAAGAAAGAGCGAAGCGTTGACATGATAAGCATATCATTCCAAAATACCTCAAAGAAGGAGATCAAGTTCTCCTCTTCAATTCAAGACTTCATCTCTTTCCAGGTAAGCTTAAATCTCGTTGGACCGGACCTTATCTAATCAAACGTATTTTTCCCCATGGTGCAGTTGAAGTATGGGGTGAAAAGGGCGGAAGCTTCAAGGTGAACGGTCAACGACTCAAGAAGTACTCACCGGAACTCAAAGATGAGGAGTTCGCACCTACCGCACTCGAATAAGTGTAAGTACGGTCTAGCTACGGACCTTAAACAAGCGCTTCTTGGGAGGCAACCCAAGGTATTGCACTTATGTTTTTGTTATCATTCGTAGATTAGAGTAGTTTAGACGTTTTTATTTTGTTTTGCCTTCGATACCTTCCGGTATGTTCGTGTTTTTGGATGTAGGAGCAATAGAATAGGCAAGGGAGAAGGAAAAGTTGAAGGAAATTGACGAAACTTGGATTTTGGCACATTACAGAGAGTTCCACGCCCAAAATCACGGTCGTGGAAGCTACAGTGACCGTAATTTGCAAACTTTTGAGAAAAATCACCAAAGCCACGGTTCCGTACAAAACCACGGCCGTGGAACACCCCGAGTGACCGTAATTTTCCAAAAATTTTACGGCCACTATATAAACCACCTTCTTCACAAAAATGCCACAAACCCTTCTCTTCCACGCCCAAATCGCCGACGCCATCTCTCCTCTCTCAAATCTCCGTTCGGTAATCGTTTCGAACGATTCTTGAGCCTAAAGTGAAGCAAATTCGATCATCTACAAGATCTAATTAACAAATCAAGCAAACAATCCCTGAAGAAGACGGAATTTGGATTTTAAAAATCCAAAACCTAGGTTTTCTTCTCTTTCTCTACTTTGTCGATTTGGCTCAATTTTTTGCAAGAATTTTTAGGAGAACTGATTGGAATTGGATTGGATTTAGTCTAGGACTGCTGCTTGGTGAATTTGGTGCGAATTGATTGAGTTTTGAGAAATTCAGAGCTGAATCACGGTCTTTGGGTAAACCACGGCCGTGGAATCTGTAGAACAGGTCGTAATTTTGCCTCTGAAATGGATTTGATTAGGAGAATGTCTACTAGAAGCAAGAAGAGGAAAGGTGATGCTTCCTCCTCCTCCCAAGTACCTCCTAGTGAGCCACCATCACCCCTACCCCCTAGAATTCCAAAAATCCATGAGGATTACCTCGATGCCTTAGAAAGGATCGAGAAGAGGGCGGTCATAGGACCACACTACTTAGTTCTTGAGGAGTTAGAGCCACTGAATATGGTGAGTGACCTTACATGGCTTTTAGATAGAGCCGGCTTGATCATCTTCTCCACTATTAGGGAGGACACTTATGAGGAGATTACTCGAGAGTTTGTGACCTCTTTTGAGCATAGCCATGTGGATAGGACAGTTTCCTTTAGGCTGATGGAAGAGAACTACGAGTTCTCGATCTTAGAGTTCGGAGCCTTCTTTGGTTTCCAAGAGACCTTCAATGGTCGTTTTCCTAGCGGTGTATACGTTAAGGATTTTTGGGAGGACATTGTTATGATCTATGCCAGCGAGGACCGCTGGCAACCAGCTGACACCAAGGCTAAGCTTATCTATCACTTAGCCTTGAAGATAGCCCATAGAGTACTTTCTGAGTGTCTTTTGCCTAGGACCGAGACCCCTCAGAAGATCAAGACAAATGAGTTGTTCCTCCTTTATGCTATGTTGCACGGTAGACCTACTGACTGTGCTACCCTTCTAGCCTCCACCATGAGTAAGCTCAAGAATAAGAGAGCCGGGAACATTGGATATGGTGGTATGGTCACCCACATCGCTAGACAGTTGGGGATAGATTTTCCTGCTTGTACTAGGATAGCAGCGAGACCGCTGGGTCTCCAGAGCCTCATGACTAGAGGTTTGATCTTTCCTAGACATAGAGGTCCACCTACCGCTGCCATGCCATGGGAGGATAGAGGAGGTAGAGGTGTTCCATGGCTCCCTGAGTATTCCATTATGGTTGGACGCCATAATTGGAAGCAAACATTCGCTGCTATGCATGCGAATAGGTTAGTAGCACCTCCCTACGTCCACGTTGAGGTACCAGCTGCAGATGAGGAGGAGATAGGGGGAGGTGAGGAGCATGACTTTGGCACTTTCCCGGATCAGCCGGCACATTTCCCTGACCCTCCCAGGCGTTCACCACGAGCAGATGGACCTTCAGGAGCCTCTTCCTCTTGCCGTGCTAGCATGAGTGAGAGGCCGACATGGATGGATACCCCTCCCGATTGGTATAAATCACAGCAGGAGTGGATGGGAGCTCCGCCGACATGGTATGCACAACCGCCGTCTGCACCAGCACCACAGGACGCACCATCTTGGTACAGCCAGGCACCGGGATGGTACGAGCAGCTACCGGATTGGGCTACCGACCTCTCCAGGACAGTAGGAGCTTTGGAGGTCCGGCAGGACGCTAGAGATGTACGAGCTGACGAGCACGACAGGATGATGAGAGACATCTACCGCCAGCAGTTTGGGCGGAACTTCGACTCCAGCTTCTTCCCGTTTCTACCACCGCCAGCACCACAGTGATGATCATGCATGATTGACAGCATTAGCCGCTCCACCGCCGTCTTGTGAGTTCATTTTCTTTCTTTCTTTTCTTTATTTCTTTTTGAACATTAGGGACAATGTTTGTCTCAAGTATGGGGTGGGGTGTGACTATCGTTTGTAATAACTCTACTCACTTTGCTTGCCTTGATTCGAGAACACTCTGCATGTTTTATTTCATTGTCACACGTTTCATTATTGCATTGCATGAAAAAGCTTTTGAAAAACCCATAAAAATTGAAAAATTTTGAAAATTCTAAAAGGTTTTGTGCTTCTAAGAATTGAGATGATTTCTATGATAATTACTACTTGTGAATTAAGTTTTTGATGACAATTGTATGCCTAAACGAATAATGGATTGAAAAGGAATTGAATGTGTTGATTACCCTTTCTTGCAAGTTTCATAAAGTGAAGAGTTTTATCTAAATCATATTGAGAAATCGAAGTTGAAATCACATGATAAGTTCTTATACTTCTTTATGAAATGATTAAGGCAATTCGACCTTTCTTTCTCCTTTCTTTGTTCATTTAGCCCCTCAATGAAATAATTGCCTCCCTTACCTATCCGAGAATTTGGAGGAGTTATGTTTTGGCATGTTTGATGTGGGAGGGCCATGAAAGCAATTGTTTGCATTCAAAGAATAGGAATTATAGGTTTGGGGAAGTCAATCATGACGATGAGTAACTCGGCACCATTCACATAGCCGGGTGTTTGTGTCTTGCCAAAGTCGGATTGAGCGATATTCCTAACGGATTATGGTATGTGCATCAAGGGTTTGAGGCATCTCGAAATTGAGAAATGCCAATCTCCTAGGCTTCGGTTTTTGTGCACCGCTGTCCATAACTCCAAAAGTAAAGTCGAAAAATGATGTGAAAAGAAGAGAGCAAAGCTCAAAGTTGATGGTGTTGCAAATTGAAATAAAAAGAAAAGAGTTAGTTGTCCACTTTCCCGGATTCATACACCACACTCCTTATAAGCTTTCCCTCCCTTCCGCATTCTAGACCTTATTTGGAAGTCCTTAAGATCAAAAGAGTGTTATTTGGCTTGGTGATCTAAATTGAAGTTTCTTATGCTTGATTTTGATAATGCTTGAAGGTTATGATGTTTACATTGAAGTTTGATCAATTCATGATGTTTCTTTCCTCTACATTCTTTGGTAATGTATATGAGCGTTTCAAGAATGAATGAAGCAATGTTTGAGAATGATCTATTGACTAGAAGCACATTCACCTAAAAGATGTTTTGTTTTTGAGTTTGCATGCATATTTTATCCTAACTTATGTTCTAAAGCTTTCAAAAGACCTTGCTTGAGGACAAGCAAGTGGCAAGTATGGGGTATTTTGTTAGCATGAAATATTGTGATATTCTAGGCACTTTTTCTAATTGTTTTTCATCCATTATAGTGTTCATTGATAAGGCATTGAAGCATTTGTTAGCTAGTTTGCCTATATTTTCGATATGGAGGTCTACATTAGCTTTGTGTTGATTATAGTTGAATAAGAGCTAAAACCGGACCATTTGAGAGAGATAGGAGAAGATTTGAGCACATCCAAGGATTAGGAACACATCAAAGAAGTCAAAGGAGATGCTAGGATGAGGAATGACACGACACAAAGGAAACCACAAGCAATTTGCACTTCCACGCTCTAAAATACGGTCGTAGAGAAGTCCACGCTCTAAACCACGGCCGTGGATCTTGGCATCATGAACGTGGAGTATTCCAGAGAGTTACACGGTATAAAGTACGGCCGTGGAAATCATATGGAACCGTAATCCAATTCCACGCTCTAAATCACGGTCGTGGAACCCCTTGAGACCGTGATTTAGGCGATCTTTTGACGAACTAATTATTGCCACATCATTTACGCACATGGTCCGGAGGGTTATTTTATCCTTTCTGATAAAAGGGTCAGAAAAGAGAGTTTCGGGCATCGACGCTTATTGCTTAACCTTGCTTAGGGTTGTTGGAGGGAGTGCGAGGAGACTTAGCGGAAGCGCCGACAATTTGGATTTCGGAAGATCTTGTGTGGCGGAAGTTACGCCCTTTGTCCTTAGGTTTGATTAGAAGACGGATTGACATCCCGTTCTTCATTCTTATCAAGGATTGTTATTGGTTGTGTTTGATTCTGAATCCGATATACATTATTCCTTTTGTGTGTGGATTTGAGATTGATTTGAGTTTTATTGAAGGTTTCCGAAGGTTTTCATCTTTCATTCTTCTTAAATTGATTTGTGATATCATGACAATGGTTATTGGCTAAAACCCTTTAGCAATTCTAAGGTGAAGGGTTAATAATTGTCGCTTAGATGATGATAGATCGATCGTAAATTGATTGGACCCTGAGAGTTAGAGAGATCTCGTCGACGAACCAAGATCACGGTCTGTTCTTGAACTTCCATGGCCGTGGAACTCAAGATCTGCCCATGATTTACCCTAGTTTACGAACTTTGCTTTTACTTTGATCCAAGGTTAAAGATTAGCTTTAAACTAGTCTAGGTTTGCCCTTTTCTAAGTAGTAGTGAAGCCTCAACAACCTCTACTTCGATTTCGAGTGTCACAACCTTAATCGGTTTAGTTATTCTTGATCCTTGGGTTACAAATTTGGGTATTTGATATTAATTTTTGTCTTTAGATCCTTTCTATACTGAAGCCTCAGCAACCTTTATAGAGAGTGTCTTTAGATAAGTCATATAAAGTCTTGAAAATTCACCGTACATTGCTTTACCTTAGCATACCTTTGCAACTCTTAACTCTGTCCTTAGTTCTTTAGTATATCTTGAATCGATTGCCACAATTAGATACCTGGATATTTAGGGTTGCTCTTTTCCCAATATTTGCAAAGCTTTATACATTTACTTGCTTGACGATTTGCGAACTGAATTTGTTCCCCCCAAATCCCTGTGTTCGATACTCTGGAATTCTTGCTTAACTACGCCGATCCGTACACTGCGGGTTCTCTTGCTTGATTCTAGTTTTATAAATTTAAAGCTTATTTGCATGCACGCTAAGTGGCGAACAGTTCACATGTCCTTGGGGTACATTTGCATATAGGAGAATGCCGTTTGGGTTGTGTAATGCACCCGCCACCTTTCAAAGGTGTATGATGGCTATCTTTTCTGAGTATATTGAAAACATCATGGAAGTGTTTATGGATGATTTCTCTGTTTATGGATCTTCATTTGATGATTGTTTAGCTAACATGTCCTTGGTGCTTAAGAGACGTGAGGAGACTAATCTAGTCTTGAATTGGGAAAAATGCCACTTCATGGTAAGTGAAGGTATTGTGTTGGGACACTTGGTGTCCAACCGAGGCATTGAGATTGATAGGGCTAAGATAGAAACCATAGAGAAGTTGCCACCACCTACCTTGGTGAAGGGAGTAAGGAGTTTTTAGGGCATGCCGGTTTTTACCGGAGATTCATTAAAGATTTCTCTAAGATTTCTAAGCCTCTTACTAACCTACTAATGAAAGATGTTGAGTTTGTTTTCTCCAAGGATTTCCTTGAAGCTTTTTGTAGGTTGAAGAATGCTTTAATCACCGCTCCTATCATGCAACCTCCGGATTGGAGTTTACCGTTTGAGATCATGTGTGACGCGAGTGATATAGCCGTTGGGGCTGTTTTGGGACAAAGGAAAGATGGGCTTACACATGCCATCTATTATGCTAGCAAGATGCTAGATGATGCCCAACTCAATTATGCTACCACCGAGAAGGAGTTGCTAGCGGTTGTGTATGCATTTGAGAAGTTTCGCTCGTATCTTGTTGGAGCGAAGGTCATTGTGTATACGGATCATGTTGCGATCCGTTACCTCCTTACAAAGAAGGATGCCAAGCCTCGTTTGATTCGGTGGACCCTTCTTCTTCAAGAGTTTGATTTGGAAATCGGGGATAAGAAAGGGTCCGGAAATTCTGTGGCGGACCACCTTAGTAGACTCCCACCGTTGGAGATTGAAAGAGATGACATTCCGATTGATGACTCATTCCGGGATGAGCAATTGCAAATGGTGGAGGAGTGCTTGCTTCAAGTGTCCAAGGGAAATGAGCCATGGCATGCCGACATTGTGAACTATCTTGTGTGTGAAGAAGTGTCACCCGGTTTATCCTACGCCCAAAGGAAGAAGTTCTTCAAGGATATGAGGCATTACTATTGGAGTGAACCGCTTTTGTTCAAGAGAGGGCCGGATGGAGTCTTTAGGAGATGCATACCGGAGGATGAGGTGGAGAGTGTGATCCGCCATTGTCATTCCTTGCCACGTGGAGGGCATGCTAGCTCACACAAGACTTGTGCAAAGGTGTTGCAATCGGGATTTTATTGGCCAAGTTTGTTCAAGGATGTGCAGAATTTTGTGGGAGCTTGTGATGCTTGCCAAAGGACGGGCAACATCTCAAGGAGGAATGAGATGCCCTTGAACAACATACAAGAGGTGGAGATATTCGATGTTTGGGGTGTGGACTTCATGGGACCATTCCCTTCTTCATGTGGAAATCTCTACATCCTATTGGCGGTGGACTATGTGTTGAGATGGGTGGAAGCAATCGCTTCTCCCACAAATGATGCCAAGTTGGTGGTGCGGTTCTTCAACCGAGTGATCTTCCCTAGGTTTGGAACACCAAGGGTGATCATAAGTGATGGAGGAAAGCACTTCACCAATAGGAACTTTGGAACACTTTTGGCTAAGTATGGGGTGACTCATAAGGTGGCAACACCTTACCATCCCCAAACTAGTGGCCAAGTGGAGATCTCCAACCGGGAGATAAAAGGGATCCTTGAGAAGACGGTTTCTAGAACGAGAAAGGATTGGGCTATGAAGCTCGATGATGCCTTGTGGGCATATAGAACCGCTTTCAAGACACCAATTGGCACCACTCCCTACAAGCTAGTCTATGGCAAGTCTTGCCATCTTTCGGTGGAGATGGAGCATAGAGCATATTGGGCCATTAGGTGGCTAAATTTTGACCTCAAAGAGGCCGGTGAGAAGAGATTGCTAGATATGAACGCTCTTGAGGAGATCCGGTTGGATGCCTATGAAAACACCCGGATCTACAAGGAAAGGACCAAACGTTGGCATGACAAGCGTCTCATCCCGAAGGAGTTGAGTGAAGGAGACTTGGTCCTTCTCTTCAACTCAAGGCTGCGGCTCTTCCCCGGAAAGCTTAAGTCAAGATGGACGGGTCCTTATGTGGTGAAGAAGATCTTTCCCCATGGAGCGGTTGAGATAGGAGGGGAGCATTGTGGAGATTTTAAGGTGAATGGGCACCGTTTGAAGAAGTATATCTCGGGAGCTCCGGTGGATATGATTGCTCCACTTCACCTTGAGTAAGACGCCCCCGAGTTTGGTCAAGCTAATGACCTTAAAGAAGCGCTTGGTGGGAGGCAACCCATTGGTAGACATCTTTCCCTTTTCGTTTTTGCTTTGTTTTCATTTTTCTGTTTTTTTGTTTTTGTGTGTCTTTGAAGTTTGTGTGCTAGAGCTTAAGTAGCATTGAAGCCTTGCATGGCATGTGGATAATGATGATGAGCCCCTCATCAATTATGGGTGGAGCGGACACGGAACTTGGACGGCTAGCGGTGCCTAGCGCGGGTCCCGACGCCATAACGAACACCTTGAGCTTTCTACCATCGTTAATAGGATCATCCACCATCAATCCACTTGAGTGAACCCAAATACCGAAGCAAACCATTTTTACATTGTGAGAACCCTCTTTCACTCTTCTTTACTTCATTTACACATTGGGGACAATGTGTTTCTAAGTATGGGGTGGGGTTTTCATGATTACTTGCATGATTAGCATCTAGGATAGTTTCTTTTTGTCACATGTTTCATTATGTTTTGCATTATACATACATGTTTCGAAAATTTCAAAAAAAATCAGAAAATTTAAAAAATTTTAGTGCTTCTAAGTTTGGGTATGACCCTTATGATGAGATTGTCTTGTGAATTGGCTATGGATGACCTTATGTGTTGAATTGATGCATGCATATGTGGACTTGAAGTACTTATCTTGAATCCCATGTGTGAATTATGATCATGAATGTTTGCTTTGATTTGATTGAGGATTGAATGTCGAAATTACATGCTAGTTCTTGCACATCAATTAGGAGTGATTAAGGCAATTCATCTTTCTCTACTTCTCATCTTGATCATGTTGTTTGAGCACCTCAATTGATATAAAATTTGACCTCTTTTGACCCATCCGGGAATAGGAGCATGCTAGTGTGTTGATGTGTGTGAAAAGCAAGTGTGGGTGAAGTTGTTGATGAATAGATATTGTGAATGAAGTGCTGAATTTGTTGTGAAAAGTGTAGAAAAAAATATAGGTTTGGGGACGTTGGTTTAAATGACGAGTAACTCGGCACCATTCACATAATCGGGTGTTTGTGCCTTGCCAAAGTCAAATAAACCGATAGTCCTAACGAGCTTTGGTATGTGTGCCCGGTGTGGAGCACCTCGAAAAATAAAAAAGCCCGAGGCTCGCTAATCACCAAGGTTTCGGCTTTTGTACACCAATGCCATTGTCTCAAAAATAAGTGAAAAAGAAAAGAAAACAAAGAAAAGATGGAGAAAAATATACACTTGTGGGGAAGTTGATCAAAAATGAAATTGTGGAGTTAGTTCCTTTCCCGGATTAGCATCACATGATCTAAAAATCCCCACCTATTCACAACGTTTCTTGGCCTCTTCCTTCCTAAGTCCTTGTGACCTATTTCCATGTGTGTAAGACTTAGTGATCTAGATTGGATATACTCATGATCATCTTGACTTCTTCATTTTCACCTTGCATGCATGCTTTTGACTTAAGTATAATTGTCTTTCCATGCCTTCATTCATTTGATACATAATTGCTTGTCCATTGCCATTAAACATGACTATGAAGGTGATCCATCTTTAGAAGCAAAATCTCCAAAAATATTTTCAATTTTTCTTGCATTCATAAATCATGTCATCTCTTAGCCTATAGTTGGACTTTGCTCGGGGACAAGCAAACCTTAAGTATGGGGTATTTTTGATAACACGATTTATGACGTAGGTTTAAGCACTCATTTAGATAGTTATTCTGCTCATTCATGCATGGTTTAGCACTAGTTCATGACGTTTGCATTCAATTCTTGTATATTTGTCGAGATAGACGTCCACACGGACTTTTGCATGTTTTGTAGGTATTTTGGGAGCTTTAGGAGCTTAATCGATACATTCGAGGATCGTTCCTCGAGATGACACACCTTCAAACTCATTGGGAAGCAAGCTAGGAGCTAAGGAGGACACATGGGACCTTGTTGGTGCATGCATTGCACCAAATTGTGGCTTGATGATCCAAAGAAAGCTGCATCACCAAAACCACGACCACTGGGACTTCCACAGGCGTGGAAATAGGCCGTGGTTCTCCCTGGACAGCTGCGACAACTGTCCCACGATCTCCATAACCGACCCTTGCCCTTGATGGTGTATAAAAGGTGGTCTTGCAGGCTGTTGAGGGCAGACCCCATCACTCCATTCTCTCCCACACTCTCACTACACAGATTTTTGGATTGGAGCTACTCTTGGAGGAGAGGAAACACTCTCATTTTGGGGAAGAAAAGAAGAACACGCCATTTTAGAGTTTTAATAGTTTCTAGAGTGATTTTGAGCAACTTTGGTTGAAGACATTTGCAAGGTTTTGTAAGGAACGGATTGAACCTTCTTCTGAAGGGTTGTAAGTCTTTCTTAACAATTATTCAACTTGTTTCCTTGTTCTATTTGTGTTCATCTTTCTTTCATTCCATCTCCTTGTTATGGAAGTCATGAATGTATGCTTGTTGAGTTTGATTGTTAAGATGCATGTTGTTGGCTAAATAGATGCGATTCTAGGGTAAGGGAAAGATGGTTATGGCTTGGACTATGATAGAATGGACTTAGATGTACCTTTGGATGAATTGTTTGCTCTAACCTAGTTATTGTTGCAAACCACAGTCTGATCTTACCAGTCCACGGTCGTGGAAAGGGATGAACTGCCCATGATTTTGACTGTCTTGTTTGTTTTGATGAACCTAAGAGCTAGGATGTTAGATTGTTGAAATTCCTAGTGTTTGTTGAGCTAAATCTATCCTAGGGTGACCTAGTGTTAGCAACTAAGTGTTAGGAGAGACCTACCCGGTGATTCTTGCTCTTAGATACCAAAGATGACGAACTCTAGGTAGTAGTGAGCCTCATAAGCCGCTATTGGACTGAGTGTGCTAGGATTGATGTTTAGGACTTGCCTTCCCGAGACTTACCCGGTAAGGAGAGGTTAGATCCCTAGATGACAATCCGGTTTGTGTAGAATTCCTATCCTTAGGCTCTTTGAGACTTACCCGGTGATGAGACCTTAGGAACGGACTAGTGGACCATGAGACCTACCCGGTAATTGATCCCAATCTAGAAACACTCACTCCCAACATACTATAGTTGATCCAAGGAATGATTAGATAGCTTGAGTCCTATGCCATAACCGGAATTTCTAACCCCTAGAATCCGCTTTTCTCTCTTGATTTCCTATCTCGTGTTTGAGTTTGTTTAATTGCTTTGCTAGCTTAGTTATTCGTAAATCTTGCATGATTTATGATCTTTGATTGATCACCACAAAACCAATCCAAAAACATTGAGATTTTCATTTCTTTACTTCTTTCTCTTTTCTTAGCCTAGATCAACACTATCATTAGTCACTATTGATTCAATTTCACCTTAGTCTTTGTGTTCGACCTCGGAATACTATCCTTACTACAAAACGACCCATACACTATGGGTTCGCTAGGAGTTAGGAAAAATATATCGAGTTATAAATGTAAAGCTTTTTGCGTGTCACAATCTTAGCGTAACAGTGACCACTTGTCTAGTTCTACAGGAGACTAGAATGTGCTCTTGTGACCCAGACCCGTAGGTAACGGATAGTACTGATCTATTCCTATTGGTAGATGGAAGCAGAGGCGAGTTTCGGGAGATTCTCATGTGACAAAAGAAGTTGAATTAGTAATGGATAACCTTAATGAAAGATAATAACCGGTTGATGTGTGAGCATGCTATGTGTTTTCTTTACCTTATGTGTGTTTGTGCCATTACGCTCTTGCTAGTATCTAGAATGTTAGCTAACGGTTTATACCGTTGTTGTAGATGTTCCGCAGGTCCAGGATGCTGCTGAGTGATCCGGATGGGGTGGTCAGCCGGGGTTCCCGTACATTATAGGACGGGATCGGCTTTCTGTTGCTTTTGTTTTGAACTCGGCTGTGAAGCTTTTATGTTTTCTTTTGTTTAAACCTTTGGTTTTATGTTGAGTTTTGGTTTTTGTTCTTTTGTGCTTTGTTGTAAGATTAGTTTGTTGTTTCTACTTTAAGGGTCGGGACCCATTGTGCGGTCCTAGCCCATAGCGCTTTGAGTTCCCAGAACTTGGGGTGTTACAATATGGTATCAGAGCTGTAGGTTGGCAACAATGGCACTCGAAATCTTCTAAAGGTCGGATGGTAAATAAATAGAACCCGCAAGGGGTCTAACGTTTTCAAAAGGGGGTTTTGTTTTAAATTTGTCGGTCTGGGATAGATGTATGGGTGACAACCACTACCTCCGCGGATCTCAACAATGTAGTTTCTTTGTGTTGGCCTTTTTATGTGCTTTCTTGGTTTTCTGTTTTAGCTATAGCGTGGTCTTGTATTTAGTTTCTTATATATCTATCCTTATAGCAAATGGCGCGTACAAGAGCTACATCTGCTATGGGGCGAGGAAGGGGTCGACCACCACTTCCACCTACCGTCCGTTGACGAGGACATGCAGGAAGACCTCCGGTAGCTAGAGGTCGGGGCCAGGCCCCAGTTGCTGATCCACCTATCGCTAAGGCGTTTTCTGAGGAGGTTGTTGAGAGTGTTGTTCCTGAGGTTGGAAACGGGACCGCTGCTAGGTACGGAACACAAAGAGAGTCATCGACAGAGTCAGCATGGGTGTCTATCGGAGCTTCTACATATCGTGACTATGTGCAGAGAGTTGAGGAAGCTATCAGGACTGGAGGACCAGCACTAGTGCCGCCGGTTCCTACGAGATCAGCTGAGGTTTTGTAGAGAGTTTCACAGGTTGTTGCCCCGCCTGTTGGAGTTGTTGAGGTTGTTAGAGCACCAGTTGAGGCAAAGGACATGAAGTCCGACGGTTGGTTGAAGACTTTCGATCAACTGAAGGTTCCCACTTTCATGGGAAAGACTGGGTTGGAGGTGGAGCAGTGGCTAGGACAGCTGGATACTGCTATGGAGGCTATCAGTTGCCCAAAGGGACGTCAAGTCAACATAGCACAGACGCTACTGAAGGATCAGGCTCATTCTTGGTGGAGGACCGTTCGCAGTAAGGTCACCAGTTATGAGCAGATGAAGACGGTGATCAGAGATCGCTACTGCTCTGCAGCTATGAGAGACCGTCTTCAGGATTTCCTTGAGGTTGGATTCGAGGATTTGCCTATTGCTGACATCATCAGCAAGTTTCAGGATGAGTTATCTTTGTTGGGTCCGTCTGCACCGCCAGAGGATAAGCATGTTTACCTTTTCTCTCGGAGGTTGAGAGAATCTACACGCTCTTATCTTGCTGGTTTCCGTTGTGATTCTTTTACGGAATATAAGGATAGAGCTTCTACTTATGAGAGAGACCAACCGGGTCAGAAGAGAGCTTCTCAGACATGAGGTCCTGAGAAGAGACAAAAGACTGGATTAGCCACTGCTGGAGCTGGAGCAGCTGGTTTTGGGCGTAGCCAGACGCCTGGACGTTCTGGTTTCCAGCAGAGTTCTGACAGAGGACGACAGTGTCATAACTGCGGAGTAGCTGGTCACATCCGAGCCGATTGCAAGAAGCCAGCAGTGACTTGCTTTTCTTGTGGCAAGCCCGGATACAGAGCTGCGTTTTGCCGTCAGGGCAAGGTGCTATCACAGTAGGGATCTTCACTTGCTAGTGTTGCTGGAGGAGGAAAGAGATCTCAGTGCAGCAGCAGCAGCAAAGAGTTTTTGGTTCTACCACTCCTCAAGGTTCCACTCCGGGCCAAGGGAGATGTAGAGGACGTGTTGGTGGATCTACAGACACTAGAGATGCATCAGCTAGAGTGTATGAGTTGAAGAGTGATGTAGAGCCGACAATGCCAGCAGCCACAGGTACCATTCATACTAATGGTTTTCCTGTCAAAGTTCTTTTCGATACCGGTGCTACGTATTCTTTTATATCTGATGCATGTGTAGATAGATTGACCTTAGTTATTGTAGAAGGTAAACCCTTCTTTATAGGATTACCCGATGTGGGTAAGATTCGAGGTACACGAGAGGTTCGCGATTGCCTTATTAGATTGGGAGGTCACGATTGGCCAGCTGACTTCTTCATCATGTACTTAGTACATGAAGAAGTTATTCTGGGTATGGATTGGATGGACCGACATCGAGCAGTTCTGGACATCGGCAAGAGGATAGTGACAGTAACTACAAATGCAGGCCATGTTGAGATCTTCCGAGTATGGGATCTCGGGAAGACTGGTATAGTCATCAGTGTAGTGAGAGCTGCGAGACTTATCAGTCATGGTTGTGAGGCTTTTTGGTGCTATGCCATAAAAGATAGTACTAGTCCGGCTTTGGAGGAGATTCTAGTAGCTTGCGAGTTTGTGGACGTCTTTGGAGAGCCATCAGGTTTACCTCCACAAAGGAGTGTAGATTTTGGCATTGAGCTAGAGCCCGGTACGAGACCGATCTCTAAGGCTCCTTATCGTATGACGCCTATCGAGATGCTTGAGTTGAAGAAGCAGCTCGAGGAGTTAGTAGAGAAGGGCTTCATCCTCCCTAGTGTATCTCCACTATAACATTTAGAAGCATTTATAGCGTTTGAAAAACGCTATGATTTACATTAATAGCGTTTTTATAAACGCTATGACAGAGCCCGCTATAATAGGGTCACAGATTTTCATAGCGTTTGTGCAAACGCTATGAAAAAGTGGACCTATTATAGCGTTTGATAAACGCTATGAAAACGTAGACCTATTATAGCGTTTATCAAACGCTATGAAAACGTGAACCTATTATAGCGTTTGATGAAACGCTATGGAAAAGTAGACCTATTAATAGCATTTTTATAAACGCTATGAATAAATTGACCTATTATAATGTTTTCTGAAACGCTATGAAAAAGTGAACAATAATAGTGTTTCTTCAAATGCTATGGAAATAATGTCATTTATAGTTTTTATAAACGCTATAGAACTCAATAATAGCGTTTTCGATAAACGTTATAAAACCTAACAATAGCTTTTTCTATAAATGATATAGAAACTCAATAACATCACATAAAAAACCACATTGTTTCACTTTACAGATTCAAAATGATACAAAACGTGAGTTTTTTTACAACAATTGTTTACCAAGAGAACATATTTTGACAATACTTATCTAAAACGGACAACCATCTAATATCATTTCAAATTATAACTTTGTCTACTGGTCATGTAATTGTTGTACCAACAACATCTTCAATGCACTCTAACTCAGATGTTTCACCAGTTGTCATACTCTCACAGGAGTGCCATCTTTTTCTGTGTGGCAATTGTGTATGCCGTAATGCCCAATATTTTTCACTTTTAGCCTGAAAAATTAAAGTCAAAATAACCAACAATGAGAAAGTAAAAAATCAAAGTGCTAAAAATCTGACAATCATACAAGAGTGTTATTATACATAACACTTGCATGCATAATCTAAGGCTAGACAAAAAAAATAACCGAATCTGAAAACAAATCACTAATATTGCTAAAAAAACATACACTCAAATAGACCTTAATAGAACCATTCCTTTCAAACTAAAAGCTGATACTTTTGACTAAAATAGTTATAATAGTGATATGCACCCAATTCTAGAACTTAACAAAAGTCTCTGCAAAAACATACACTCAAATAGATCTTTCAACCCCAAACCCTTAATATTGCTAAAAAAATATCTCCTTTCTAAGAAATTTAAAATCACATTACTTCTTTCTTGAGTTGAACTAGAGTTTGTGGAGCAGCTCATAAGCTATATCAGGCAATCAAAACATTTAATGTACGGACAGGGAGAAAGGGTGAAGTAATAAAATCACTTACCAATGATGATAATTCATTGAATAGAAACAGGGATCTTCAAAATGCCAACATAATGCTGAAAAGAGCATGCAAATATATAGCCATGGGACCATGACACCAACAATATTGTGATGAACCGCTTGAAGCATTGAGCCCCTCAACTATGGTAAGTTATTGAGATTCCATGGACTAGCACAATATTCATCCCAAATATCAGAATTAACTGAATCTGGTATTTGGTCATTTACACGAGAAAATCCACTACGAACAACAGAAGTATCCAAATCACTTCTACAGATGACCTCAACCACACCAAAACCTCCCTCAACAATTTCCCAAAACTTCTTTTCAAGTTGCATCCGGGAGCAAGAAGCCGATCCAAACCATTTCCTCTTGGTACGATCATGCACCTTTCTGAAAGATTCCAAAGAGAAGTGCTTTCCAGGTACAAACCCAAAGGCATCTTCATGTAGCATGATTGGCTCTCAATCTTTCCAATATAAACCTAGTTTCAACAATTACATTCCATGATGTCAAACAAGAGGCGTTTCAAAAGATAGTAGCTCAAATAAATTGGAATACAGAAGGATTTTCAAAAAAACAAGTAAAGCAAATGAAGAGCAAGAAGGTGAACAAGATAAACTAAGCAAGAAAACCGACGAAGGAACGGGAGAGATGTAAAAACCTGGTGGGTTGGGTTGGGGGAGAAGGTAGGAACCTTATCGGAAATCAACTGCGATTGCGAGCTACTGTCTCCTCAGCGGCCCGTTGGGGAGAGAGACAGAGAGCAACCTTTAAACCTTGCAAACTTAAATCTGTTTACTGAATTTATTTAACCGTTTCTTTTTCGGAAAATCAATTTCAATATTCATGATAAAATTTAGAATGATAATAAAAAAAACAAAATAGTTGCTTTAAAAAATTAAGAAGAACTCTAATTAAGAATTGAGTTATGTTATTTTTAACTGCATATTGAGTATTTGTTTTCGGTTGAACAGGATTCAACTCCACTCATCTTCATAATCTGTATATACTACTGCTACTACAATATATATTTGTTTTATATTGTAGGAAAGTGATATAGTTCTTTAATATCATACATTTTCACTCTAGGAAACTAATCATATTCTTTATTATTCTCACAAGGAACTGTGCTCGCACCTTTCCTTTTTCCTTCTATGCTCTAATATCATACATTCTCACTCTATGAATAAGGGCATTTTGTGTGTTTATGTCAATAGATCGAGTTTCAGTACAATTGAACATTTAACTAACACCACTTAACTGATTTCCATCCAATATACAAGACATTATGCCAATGAATAGGAACTTCTACCATCAGCAAGTGCATAAACATGAACCACATAAGATTTTATGTATCCTTGAAGAGTTAGGCCTGTCCTAAAAAAATCAGCAAGTGCATAAACATGAACCATATCAGATTATATGTATCCTTGAGGAGTTAGGCCTATCATAAAAAAAATCAGCAAGTGCATACACATGAATCATATCAGACATTAGAGATGGAACATTACAATTGTTTGGGTCATATAATGACAATAAATGAACCTTACAATTGTTTAGTATCATTTGGAAAGAGCAATCAGTAAACAAAAAACACCAAAACAGATGGAAGAATCAACATATCCAGCCAAGATGATTCTTCAAGGTGGATTTTAATAACAACATTTAATAAGCAAGTAGAGCTATAGTTGATACTTGATAGTTTCGAGCTTTCATTGCTTTTGCATCATACATATAGATCAAACTTTTTCTGTAGAAGTTTAACTGCTATAATCATATTACTAGTACTACCAGGCATAAGAGAATGATCAAGTGAAAGAGAGATGATGTAAATACCTGTATTTCCTGAATCGAAGAAAAATCCACACTTTCTATTTCCGTTGCTACCTTGCACATTGATTTGATTAAACATTGGTCAACCTTAATGTATTATATATCGTTTGCAGTCACTTAACATGGAGATGTACAATAGGATGATAGCTCTATATGGATAACAGATGAATCAGTCTACAAAACCGAGTAGTAATATGTGCTTGAACTCGATGCATGAAGGTTAAGGATTGAATAAAGGGTTCATATTATATATAGGAAGTGATTTTGGAAAATATCATAATTAACTATTTAGCTTTATGTTGTGTTTCATGGCGTGTACACATGAATTTGGATTAGGCGGCACATAAATAAAAGGCAATCTTCCTAACACAAAGAAAATAAGAGCAAAGAAATAAGCTCACTTGCTTTGTCAAACTACAAGCAGTAAACATTAAAAATCTCATAGTAGAACACCGAGAAAATTAAGAGCCAAGAGTCATCTGATGGGATGGTCGGTGACAAATCTATGTTACTACATAGCCATAAAACGGCACATAAGTTGAAAATTCAATCCATTAATTGGAACAACAAGATCCATTTGCACTCTTTTTGACGTTAAGATACTTGAAAAATCTTGTGTTCATATATTTATCAAAATAAGACAATTTAAGACCCTAAACCTAGTAGTTGCTCAATCAAAAGATGGATCACACCCAACCATGAATTATTGATTCAACTTCAAAATTTCAAGTTCTAAAGTAACAGTGAAACATTAAATTCCACTGAACTAGCTAGCACAACAAATTACCATGAGACCATCACGACATTAAAGATTCAAGTCCAACAGTTGTAGTAGATTGGTATGCGATAGACTTCTAAACTGAAACCTATCTCAATTTAGTACACTCTTTATTGCACGGTATTGAAGATTTTTAATTAGTCTATCTTTAACTTGAAAGTAGTCTTTGCCAGATGACTAGTGGAGCTAAATCAAGTTTGTAGGGTTGTCTATAAGGTCACAATTAAGTAGTCTAGTTTAAATATATATGATGGCATTAACAACAAGTAATTGAAAATCACCACAAAAAAGAAGCTAAATCGAAATTAGTCTTCATTGGATTGTTTGCTGCTAACAGAGGTGATAAATTTTTATTTTGAAGAACCAAATATCTTCGGTTTTCAAGCGCGAGAGAATAGAACTGAAGGAGCCTTCGTTGGTAAACAAATGAAAGAGTTTCCTCATATTTCCAACCCTAATTTACACAAAAATGAATTATAATTACTATCCAACATCAGAAGAGAAGAAACCCTAAAACAAAGGAATTTGAGGGAGTTTGAGAAAACAAACGAACCTAAGAAGACAGTGTTCGGCAATCACTTGTGGTTGTCGGGAACGGAAGAAGGTTGGCGCCGGAGGTGCACAGTAAGCAAATGTTAGTTGAAGGGGAAATATAGAAGGTTCACTACCTTTTCTCAAGAAGAAGAATTTGAAAGGTAGAGAGCGTGAGTTGAAAGGGAATGAGACGTAGGGTTTCTTTTCCTTTGAACGGAAACAAGAAGATAGCGTTTTGATAGCGCTTTATAGAAAAAATTAGCATTCACCGCCGCTAAGTATATTTGATAGCCTTTGTGTAGAAGTAAAATGCCGTTAAAAACTTATCCCGTATGATTTATAGCATTTATAGTATAAATGCTATTGTTTAATGCTATAAAAGATCAATTTTGTTGTAGTGCTCCTTGGGGCGCACCAGTTCTCTTCATCAGGAAGAAAGATGGGTCAATGAGGTTATGTATCGGTACCGAGAGCTGAACAAGGTGACAATCAAGAACAAGTACCCATTGCCCCGTATCGATGATCTTTTGGATCAGGTGCATGGTGATTCAGTGTTTTCGAGAATTGATATGAGATCTTGATATCACCAGCTGAGGGTGAGAGAGCAAGACATAGCCAAGACGGCATTTCAGACCAGATATGGACACTACGAGTTTGTAGTGATGCCATTCGGGCTCACGAATGCGCCCGCAGTCTTCATGGAGTTGATGAACAACATCTTCATCGACTTTTTAGATCAGTTTGTAGTTGTCTTCATCGACGACATTCTAGTTTACTCTCGCTGTAGAGAGGAGCATGCAGGAAACTTGAGGATCGTTCTTCAGGTCTTACAGGATAGAGAGCTCTACGCCAAGCTCTCTAAGTGCGAGTTTTGGATGTCCGAGGTAGCATTCCTTGGTCACATTGTTTCAGTTGAAGGGATCAAGGTAGATCCGGCGAAGATCGAGTCAGTAGCATCTTGGCCGCCTCCTAAGAACGTCAAGGAGGTACACAACTTCTTAGGATTGGCGGGCTACTACATGCGTTTTGTTGAGGGCTTTTCAGTTATCGCCCGGCCGCTCACTTCCTTGCTGCGGAAGTCTACGAGGTTTGTATGGTGCGAGCCGTGCCTGCAGAGCTTAGAGGAGCTGAAGAAGAGGTTGACCTCTGCTATCCTAGCTCAGCCAGAGGACATTGAGGATTTTGTGGTTTACAGTGATGCATCCAAGCTGGGCTTAGGATGTGTTTTGATGTAGAGAGGTAAGGTGATTGCTTATGCGTCTAGACATCTGAAGACGTACGAGGAGAATTAACCTACCCATGACCTTGAGTTGGATGTTGTTGTTCATGCTTTGAAGATTTGGAGGCATTATCTATACGGAGATACGTGTCAGATTTTCACAGACCATAAGAGTCTGAAGTACATATTCACTCAGCGGGAGTTGAATAACCACCAGCGCAGATGGTTGGAGTTGATCAAGGACTTTGATCTTGAGATCTTATACCACCCAGGGAAGGCTAACGTGGTAGCAAATGCCCTTAGTAGGAGGACTTCCCGGGAGATGACGATCGCTAGGCTGACCGCTCAACCACAATTACAGTGAGATCTTGCATGGCTAGAGATAGATATCCACTTCCCGGATTCCGACATCAGTTGTCCACCTTGGAGATAGTACCTAATCTATTGGCCGAAATCCGATATAAGCAAGAGAGTTGCCCCACTTTGATACAAGTCCGAGTCTGGATGTCTCGAGGAGAGGCACCGCATTTTGCATTTGGTGCTGATGGAGTTTTGAGACGCTAGGAGCGTGTTTGTGTGCCGTCAGATCGAGAGTTGACGCAGAGGATCCTTTAGGAGGCTCACTCTTCACCTTACTCAGTCCATCCCGGTACGAGTAAGATGTATCAGCATATCAGACGCTCTTTCTGGTGGAGAGGTCTGAAGCCAGACGTCACGAGTTATATAGCTTAATGTGCAACCTGTCAGCAGGTTAAGATCGAGCATCATAGACCAGGAGGCGAGCTACACCCACTACCTGTCCCTCAGTGGAAGTGGGAAGACATCTCTATGGATTTTATGACCGGTTTGAGACCGAGTCGTGGTTTTGATGCTATCTAGGTCATAGGAGATCGACTAACAAAGACCGCATGTTTCATTCCAATCAAGGAAACGTGGCCGGTGAGTCGATTGGCAGAGGAGTTCACGAGACAGATAGTGAGACTTCATGGAGTACCTAGGACTATTATCTCTGACAGAGACGGGCGTTTCACTTCGAGGTTTTTGCACCAGGTTCATGCCGCCCTAGTTACGAGTCTGCAGTTCACAACTGCTTATCATCCTCAGACCGATGGTCAGTCTGAGCGGACCATCCAAAATCTGGAGCACATGTTGTGAGCCTGCGTGTTAGACTAGGGACAAGTGTGGCCAGATCACCTTCCCATAGTGGAGTTTTCATACAACAACAGTTGGCACGTATCAATCAGGATGGCTCCTTATGAGGCTATATACAGACAGAGATGCCGTACACCGTCGTGTTGGGATGAGTCTAGTAGTGCTAGCGGAGTAGCACCTGAGTGGATTCAGGATGACATGGCTCGAGTAATAGTGATCCGAGAGCGGATGTTAGCAGCACAGAGTCGATAGAAGTCTTATGCAGGTAAGAGGCGCAGACCTATGGAGTTTAGAGTTGGAGCTCAAGTTTGGTTGAGAGTATCCCCGACACGAGGCGTCAGACGTTTCGGTGTCAAGGGGAAGCTGAGCCCCAGATACGTTGGACCGTTCGAGATTCTTGAGCGAGTTGGGGAGGCAGCATACAGACTTGCGTTGCCACCGAGACTCGAGGGTGTTCACCCAGTCTTCCATGTGTCTCAGCTACGGGAGTACATACCAGACCCGAGACACATCGTCAGTCATGAGGATCTAATGATCGAGCCAGACCACACATTCGTAGAGTACCCAGTGGCTGTCTTAGAGCGTAGTACGAGACGCTTGCGTTCGAAGGACATACCGATGTTGAATATCCAGTGGTCGATACGAGGAGCTGATGAGGCGACTTGGGAGATAGAGGATAGTATCCAGAGGAACTATCCGGAGTTTTACGTTGAGCTTGATGCACCGTTAGCGTAGTCGTTTTGTTTGGTTTTTCCCTTTGTTGTGTTGCGTACGCTTTTGTGACGTTTTGAGTTACGTGCCCCGAGTGGGAATATATGAGTTCGGTTCTGTTCCTGTGTGTTGTTGTGATCGTTGGGCTTTTGTAAGTTTCAGGACGAAACTTATTTTTAGGGGGATCTGATGTAAGACCCCAGTTTTGCCTTCACCGCCCCCAAGGTAAAGAAGGCCGCCCCTGTGGCCGAGGTGATCAGCCCCTGCAGATGACGACAGATCATGCCCGATCTTTCTTCCGTTCTTTTTATCTTCCTTCCATATATTATATATCCAATATTCTATCTTATGGGCTGGTTTTATGATCTTCTTTCTAAACCCTAGACGCCTTTCCGTCTATCTTTCCAGTCAGTCCCTATATATTCCCGTCTTTTCCTCCTTTTCCCGTTTGTTGCTTACTTCTTCTTCAACCCTAGAGTTGCAGCCGTTCCCTTGCTTCCTGCGACCTTGCTGAACGTGTAAGTTCATCTCTTCTGGTTTCTTCCTCACGTTCTTACTGTTGCTTCATGCCTTCTCCTTCTGTTTCGTTTTCTTCTTCGTTCTTCCCTTTTATTCTTCTCCAAGAATCAAGTTTGATCCTTGATTCTTGCGGAGCGTTCCGTTGTTGATCCTTTTCTGTTCTCAAGCTCTCTGGAGTTGAGTCTTGACGTGTTGGAATCAAAAGTGCGAACTTTGGTTGCCCCTGCTGTGAGTTCTGTCGAAGAGAAGCCCGACAGTAACTTCTGTCGAAGATCCGCCCTCGCGCCTACACAGAGCCGCCCCTGCGCCTCTGTCCAACCGCCTTGCGGTTTGCTCTACAGTAACTCCCATCTTTGGTGAGTTGCTTCATTCCTTGCTTTCCTCGTTCCTTTCCTTGATCCTTGTGGTTGTTCCTTGTTCCCTGAGTTGCTGTTAGACTAAGGTTGAGCCCTTAACTTGTGGAGATCTCTTAGAGATCGTTGAGACTAGAAGTTATAGACTTCTAGCAACCGTTTTGTTCCTGATCCGTGATGTTTGTTCGAACACGCTCTCCTTGCTCCTTTCCGGATGGAAACTAAGCTTTTTCTGAGTGTTCTCTGAGTTGTTGCTGAGCTTTTGCGTTACCTTCGAGTGAGGTAAGTCCCTTGGACTTACTTAACTTCATTCCTCGTATTAGTTTCATTGTATTGGCTTGTTTGTGTTGTTTATTATTGTTAATGGATAACCGGAATAGGGTTCACCCTTTTTACCTTTAACTGGCCCAAGTGTATGATAACCGGGTGGTGACCACTTGTCTAGTTCTACAGGAGACTAGAATGTTCTCTTGCGACCCAGATCCGTAGGTAATAGATAGTACTGATCTATTCCTATTGGTAGACGGAAGCGGATGCGAGTTTTGGGAGATTCTCGTGTGACAAAAGAAGTTGAATTAGTAATGGATAACCTTAATGAAAGATAATAATCGGTTGATGTGTGAGCATGCTATGTGTTTTCTTTACCTTATGTGTGTTTGTGCCTTTACGCTCTTGCTAGTATCTAGAATGTTAGCTAACGGTTTATACCGTTGTTCTAGATGTTCCACAGGTCCAGGATGTTGCTGAGTGATCCGGATGGTGTGGTCAGCCGGGGTTCGTGTACATTATAGGACGGGAACGGGTTTCTGTTTCTTTTGTTGTTTCCCTTTTGTTTTGAACTCGGCTGTGAAGCTTTTTGTGTATTCTTTTGTTTAAACCTTTGGTTTTATGTTGAGTTTTGGTTTTCGTTCGTTTGTGCCTTGTTGTAAGATCAGTTTGTTGTTTCTACTCTAAGGGTCGGGACCCATTGTGCGGTCTTAGCCCGTAGCGCTTCGAGTTCCCAGAACTTGGGGTGTTACAAAGGAAGCTATTAAAATTATCATTGAAGAAACAAAGTGGGTGTTCGCTCGAAAGTGTGCGTCACTAAGTCTTAAATTTATAAAACTGAAATCAAAGCAAAGCGAACCCGCAGTGTACGGATCGACGTAGTAAAGCAAGAATTCCAGAGTATCGAACTCAGGGATTTGGGGGGAACAAATTCAGTTCACAAAGTCGTCAGGCAAATAAAAAGCTTTTATAAAGATGATAAGGAAAACAACGATGCTAAAGATTCAAGCATCTAATTGTGGCAACCGATTCAAGATATTCTAAAGTTATAAGGACATAGTCCGAAAACCCAAGGGAATCAAAGATAAGCCAAAACGGTTAAGGTTGTGACACTCGAAACCGAAGTAGAGGGTGTTGAGTCTCACTACTACCTAGAAAAGGTAGGTTAAAGCAAATCTTTAACTTTGAATCAAAATAAAAGCAAAGGACATACGACAGAGGAAACCACGGTCGGATCTTGAAGAACCACGGCCGTGGAACTCAAGAACATGCCGTGGAAAGCCTCGACGACGAGGTTTCTCGCAACTCTCAGGGTCCAATCTGTTTTGGTTCAATCTATCATCATCTATGCCACAACTATCAACCCTTCACCTTAGAATCGCTTAAGGGTTTTAGCCATGAATCATCATAATCAAATCAATAATCAAATATAAAAGGGAGAAAAGGTAAAACCTTGAAATCTCAATAATAAACTCAAAACAAATGTCAATCAAACACAATAATCGCAACTTGCGTTCAATGGATGTAAAATAAGGTAAGAATCTCTCACGAATATCAAGGAACAAAGAAGAATGGGATGTCAATCCGCCTTAAAGATGAAATCCTAAGATCTTTTCTAAGTACACAATATTCAAATGTGTCCTTCTTCAAATCTTCCCTATACGCAATGAAATCTTCAAGCCTCCCTCTTTTTGGGATTTTGGCTCCCTCCAGTCTCGGTTCTGCCGCCGTCTACCTTTCAATGTTGAAGGCTATAGAACATTTATTGGGATAAATCTAGGGTTTAAAGCTAAAACTCTAAATATTTGGGCTGAAAAAGAAGTCGAGCCCGCTGGTATCAGAAAATACTCTGGTCCGCGTCAGACGGTATCAGAAGATACTTTGGCGCGTCAGACGGTATCAGAAGATACTTTGGCGCGTCAGACAATATCAGAAGATACTTTGGCGCGTCCTAGCTTCCTTTTATGCTCCTTTTGGTCCCGCTTCAAGGCTTGATACTTAAATATGTCATTTCGCTCCATAATTCGCCTATTTACCTACAAATGCAATAAAAATCTGTGTAGACCTCTATTCTCACAAAGTAGGTGAATATAACCATAAATGCCATGAATCTATATCTATGCATGCAAAATAAAGGGAAAAACTACATAAATACATGTCTAAATATAGGTTATAATTCATGTCATCCGTGGAGAAATTTATCAAACTTGACTCTTTCTCCGAAAGAGAAAGAGGCAAGGGAGTAAAAATTTTACTAGGATTTGTATTAATCGTGATGTGGCTGGGGGGAGAAAGAAGAAAGTCCCAATTCCGGACGAAGATGGGGAAGTTAGAGACTTCCCTATTTGGTATGCAGATTTCTCTAGGGGTTGTGGTTTTTGTGCCAATAGGGATCACTTCTATGATAAATGCCCTTTGAGGGGTATTAGAATCAAACCTTTCAAAATCATTAGAGAAGCTCAAGAGAAAAAAGAAAAGGCTGCAGAAGATAAAGATGAGAAATAATGTACTCAAGTGGGGAAAAATAAGACTAATAACGAACGCAAGAATGAAGTGAAGCCATATCTCTCAGCTCAATATGGCCTTACTAACTCTAAGGATGAAGAATATTCTCTAAGTTCTAGGAAAGCTCGAAACATCAGGTTCATGAAAATGAAAATCAAGTTGCTAAGGAGGAAAACAACGTCAATGATAAAGAGGAATCCCAATAGCTTAATGTTTCTGATTCTGAAGGAAAACTAGACCAAAACAAACCCAATGATAATCAGGCTGAGGGTCCTTTCCCTAATGATGCTAAAGCTGAAGTAGATCCACAGTCGTTTCCCCCCTTATTGTACCTATGGAAGAGGATGATGAAGTTAAAGCTAAAATAACGAAGATTGAAAAACAACTCAATGAAGATGATGAGCAAGACGATCTTCCTGAGGATGAGCTAATTGTAGCAGAGTTCACTACTTTACTGTTTAAGGATGGAAATATTCTTGAGGAGTTGAGGATTGCTGCATCAGAAAGCTCCTTTCACTCTATTGAAACTAATAACATTGTTAACAAGCTAATGGATGTAATAGAAGTCAATCAGGAACTCGGTAACTCTGACTCAAGCCTAGGGAAGAGGCAGGGGGTGGTGAAGACACGACATCCTCAAAGATGAAGGCAATGAAGAAGCAGAAATTTAACTAAGTCTCATGTTAGTCCAATTTTTGCAGAAATCTAGTGTTTATCTGGATCTATCCACCATGCGAAGTCTTTCATTGTTTGTTTTTCTATCATTTTCAATCCTAGGAAGTCTTAGAATTGTTTGTCAGGTACCGTCGTACTAAAGTTTGCGTTTGCTCTAGAGTAATCTTATTATTCCACATTGTACTATAGAACAATGCCTCCAAATTTTCCCTAGTATTGAAAAAAGTGTAGGAAAGAGTTTATGTGTTTGTGTTGCTGACTTTTCCATATTTTCGGAGTTCCAATATAATCTAGTACCAAAGGGAAAGGAAAAATCGAAGTCATCTAGTTATGTTGATTTTGTGGATTATAGTGTTTATCTTTGCTTTTGTTTGAAGTATGAAAAGGTAAAGAAGATATTTGAATCCAGAATGAATGGTGGTTATGTGAAGATCAATGATCAGTTTTTTTGTTTGACTAATTCTGCATACTATGAAGATCCCTGACCTACAGGTTGTCTGTTTGTGTACATGAAAATGCACTATCCTTTTTGGAATTCTGTGTGGTTTAGGACTAAATCTTATGTCTGCTATGTGTTAATTGATAATCTAAAATATGTTGGTTTTATGGATTTCAAAGTGAGTTTTGAGGTTCATAGTTATGATTTTGTTCAGCATAGACTGTTTTTCCGGATGAGGAAAAGCTGTGATTTGTTGTGTCGGTTGTCCATTCAGTTAGATGATTGCTTCAATTTGTGTATTGATTATCAATTGTTTCTAATTGAGCGTGATCATTTGTACAGTAGATCTTCTCAATTAATTGTTACTATCTTCTATTGGTCAAAAGATTCCCCCTTTTCCTTTGCAATTGTTGCCCTCTTCGTGTGGTGCTTGTGTGCAGGTTCACAAAATAAAGTCAAAAGTTGTCTTATGTGTCTGGAAATTGTGTTCACATCATCAAAGTTACGTCAAGTATGGTATAAATTAGTGCAAGTAATGGGTATAATACTTACTGTTACCAATTTTCATGATTATTGCGGATTGATGACACTAGAAGAGATTAGTCGGTGGCCAGAAAAAGTAAAGAAAGCGAACACATGGTGTAATGACGGTATCCAGAACCATCTACACCATATACAACAACTTCTTTCCCCGCTATTTCAGAATAAATGTCGAGTGCTTGCCAATTTATAGAACAAATCTGGGTAACTATTATTGAATAATGGCTTCAATGAAAGAACATTGTACTCCTGGTGTGTTGAGAATACAAACTTTGTTTTGAAAGGTGTCATTGTTGATAACTTTTCGACTTTGTTTCAAATTTCAATTTGTAAGATTATAAATCTTATACATCCTTAATCCATCACCAGTCAAAGAATTAATCACAATATTATTGTGGTGATTCAATTTACCCGCCATAATGCTGCAGTGAGTAGATCGACTTTGGATGTTCAAGGAAGAACCAAAAGAAGATGGTTATGAAGGTTAAACTAAATAAATGTGGTACTTCCAAAGTTTTTTCAAGAGAATGTGTTCAAATGAGGGATTTGAGAGAAATTATAAAGATAAGTTTCACTCCTGAATCTTGTATAGAAACAAGTACTCTCATAATAATGTATACCTCAAATTCCAGAAAACTATAATGAAGAAGACCATAAGTGGAATAAAAGGGGCGTAACTACCCATTTATAAAAATTATAAGCAAATGGAGATTGCTTTCTGGAACTGTAGGGGCATGAAGAAAAAAAAACTTTTGGACCAACATGAATATTACTTGTAAAAATGAACACATCCAAATGATCATGTTGGCGGAAACTAAAACTAAGGACGAACCTAAAGAAAGAGTTTGGAAGAACGCTTTGTAGAATTTTTTTCATTCCGGCAATGGGATTTGCTGGAGGACTTTGTCTTCTTTGGAAATAATATCAAATTAAGGGTGAAAAATAGAAATTTGTAAAGCATCGGATATATATTTAATGGTAAAGCACATAACCAAAGTACTAATTTGAATCCATGATAGTGTTTATATATGCACCCCCGAATGAACAAATGAAAAACGCATTCTAGTCAACTCAACGATGAACTGAATAATAATAACTTTCCAATGATAATTATTGGAGAGTACAATGAGTTACTGGACCCTTTTGATAAAAATGGAGGAGCTTACCCCGCTAACAACAAATTTGATAGGTTAACTCAATTCTCTAACTAACATAACCTCCATGATCTCCAAACAAGAAATAACTATACTTAGAAAAGAAGGAAAGAAGGTGATAATAATACGTACGAAAAATTAGTTAGAATCATGGCCTCAATGAAAATCGTTCAGGAATACCTAGGAATTAATACTAGAAATCATGCGTTTACAACCTCTGACCATTAATTGTATGATTTCCTGTTACTTTCATAACGCACAAACTATCACAAAAAAAAAACCCGTTTAGATTTGAAACAATGTGGATGCAAAGACCAAATTGCGAGAATATCATCAAAAAGGTATGGAGAACCCAATTCCTAGGGACTCATATGTTCAATCTCGCAAAAAGACAAATTTTTATTAAAACAAAAACTGAAATAGTGGAGTCGAGAAAAAATTGGTAACATTCATAGACAATTGCAAAATGTGGATGATGAACTAGAAGAGATCAAAAAAAAAAAATTTGCAATTTTTTTACCAAGCTTTGAATGATAAAATGAACAGATTAAATAGGAAAAGAGAGTGTCTTGTGGAGTACCAATATAAGTTTTGGATACAACGAGCTAAAATGAGAAATCTACAATTAGGTGACAAGAATACTAAATTCTACCATAGGAAAGCAACGGACCGAAGGAATAAAAAAATTATAACAACAATTACAAACATGATGGTGTGGTATTGGCCAAGGAGAATGATATCAATGAAGAATTTATTAATGACTATAAAGTTCATTTCAAAGCATCCTTAATTGACATGAGTAAACTTCAAAGTCAACTTCAAGTGATTCAATCAGAAATAACTAAAAGTGATAACATAAAGCTGGCATTACCATTTACTACAAACGAAATTAAGGAAGCCATATTTTTTATAGGTAGTGATAAATATCTGGGAACCGATGGGATGAATGCAGATTTCTATCAGAAATATTGGCACATTGTCGGTCCAACAATTACTAGGACATTCAAAAGTTTTTATAGAACCGGAAAAATTCTTAGACAATTAAATCATACATTCATCGCTCTATTTCCGAAAAATGATAACCCAACTACAACGTTAAACTACAGACCTATAAGTCTATTATCAACTGTATACAAAATTATCGCTAAAATCTTACCAAAAAGATTAAGCTTAGTTCTTCCTAAACTGATTCACCCATTACAAAGCGCCTTCGTTAACAATAGAGCAATTCATGATAATGTGCTTATAACACACAAAATTTTTTATGGTTTTAAAGCAAAAAAAGGGAAAAGAATGGTATATGGCTATTACATTAGATATGGAAAAAGCTTTCGATAAAGTCGAATGGGAATTCCTAAAAGCACTCTACAAAAATTCGAATTTGAGGACAAATTTAGAAATTGAGTTCAAGAGTGTATTTCCACGGTCTCCTTTTCCATTTTGATTAATGACTCCCCTACTAGCATGTTTTGTCCACAACGTGATCTCCGACAAGGCGATCCCCTCTCTCCTCTTTTGTTTAACCTGTGTCCGGAGGACTTATCTAAAAATATTCAAAAAGTATCTGATGAAAATCCAAAATCGATAGGTTTTCCGATTATCAAAAATGGGACTATAATTCATTTCTTAGCATTTGCTTATATAATTTTCACGAAAACAACTGCGCAAGCTAGTAATAATATCCTGTCAGTTTTACAGGATTATTGTGACATCTCAGGTCAGATTATCAACTTTAACAAATCGGCATTTCAAACTACTGTCAATATTGATCAAAGTACCAAAAGACAAATCCAAGCGCATCTTGGAATCAATGGAACTACCAGCCTCGAACAATACTTAGGATGTCCTATTATTATTGGTCGTGTGAATAAAGACATTTTTAATTCCGTAATTATTAAAACCAAACAACAATTATCCAGGTGGAAGGCTTCGACCTTGTCTCAAGAAGGAAGAATAATATTAATTAAAGCAAATCTTAATGCCGAACCAAGTTACTTAATGCAAGCCTTCATGTTACCAACAAGTATTCATAATGAACTAGATAAAGTTAATAGACTTTTCTTTTGGAATAAAGGACCCAACTTCCACCCACTGATCAGTTGGGACAAAATCTGTAAACCAAGGTCATTAGGTGGCATCGGTATTAGAAAATCAAAAGATATGAATAAAGCATTACAAATGAAACTTTTGTGGAAAATTATGGCAGAACCAAAAAATATTTGGGTCAAAATTGTAAATGAAAAATACCTTAAAGGAAACTGCCTATGGAACTACCGGTGTGGGTTGAATTCTTCATGGCAATGGAAGAATCTAATAAAATTTAGAAAATATTTAGATAAAGGACTAAGATGGAGAGTGGGAGATGGAATTACGATTAGATTCTGGAAGGATAAATGACTTCTTGGTAAACCATTGATGGATCTAGCGAATAATACAAATCTGGAATATCCGATGGAATATGTTTCCAAGTATATCACTAATAATACGTGGAATCATCAACCATGGAGTTTATTCAAAAAATATAACCTGCCCATTAATGATATCAGGGTAGATTATATTGGGCAGCAAAAGACTCAACGCTAATGAATACAAACCCCTCATCACCAAGATCACCAACAAAATCAACACTTGGAGCGCCAGAAACCTATCCTACGCCGGAAGAAAACAGATTATCTCCTCAATCCTCTTCTCGCTTCATTATTACTGGTGTGCAGTCAGGCTTATTCCTGCCAAAATCATCACCAAAATCGAAGCACTCCTTCGTTCCTTCTTATGGTCGGGTAAAGCCAGCAGCTCTCGTGCCCTTGTCTCCTGGAACGTGATCTGCAACTCCACTGAAAATGGTGGACTGAATTTCAAAGAGCTCTTGTCCTGGAACAAGGCATGCATCGCCAAACTCATCTTCGACCTCGACAGACCAAACCAAAACGACCTCTGGTCCGATTGGATCTTCAAGAATATCCTCAAGGGTCATTCAATTTGGAGTTATCCTACCTCCTACAAGCATAGCTTTATTTGGGGTATGATCCTCAAAGTTCGTGACAATATTCTTGAATCCTTGTCCGGCCCTACCTTCATCAGCCTTTCAACCAACCCCCATGGCGCATTCTCCACTTCCAAGACTTACGGCCTCTTCCGTCAGACTCATCCTACCCCAAACACCTACTCATTGAACATCATTTGGAAGGGCCTGAACGTTCCAAAGTCCAGCTTTATCTCCTGGATTGCTAGTCACAACCGCCTTCCAACTCTCACAAAGCTCGCTAAATGGAACCTCATTCAGGACAATATTTGTAAGTTCTGCTCCATACATGTTGAGGATGAGGACCACATCTTTCATCACTGCTCCTACTCTACCATTGTGCTTGATCTTATCTCTAGATGGTCCAGGATGCCCCACCCCCAACCGTACAATCACAACCTCTGGAACTGGCTTGGATCTCAAAAGCCCAATCAACATGACTTCATTGCTCACATCCGCATTTCTACCATCACAAACTTCATCTACTTCGTTTGGAAATGCAGGAACGATCTTGTCTTCAACAACCACTTCACCCATCCTACCATTTGTTCTCAAAAGGTAATCAACGCTACAAAGAACTTCGCAGCTGCTCATTGGAAAGATAGATCTCCAAACTCGAACTCTTGGGCCACTATTCTTGGCATTCACCTAAACTAGTTTTCTCTTGTAACGTTTACTTTCGTCTCCTCTCCCTCTTCCTTTGTTTTCTGTTTGTTCTACCCCTGTCAAGTTGATTCTCTTGTACATCCTTCTTTTCATAATACATTAAACTTTCAAAAAAAAAAAAAACAGAAATATGTGTCACAACGGATAAAACTTGGATATGGGAAATGGATATCATGCCGAAAATTAAAAACTTTATACGGAAACTAGCCTTAGGCGGCCTTCCAACAAAACAGAATCTTGATAGGCAAAAAATCCCTATAGTTATGAATTGTGAATTCTGTAACCATCATACAAAAAGTGCGAAACACCTCTTTTTTCAGTGTCCTTCTTTGGAAATGGCCGTTGATGATCATAAAATCACAACCATGTTAAAGAATTTTGACATTGTCAGCAATGGTATTTCAGACATTCTTTTTGATATCAAAGGAAAATTGTCAACCTCCGAGTTCATACTTCTAGTCGTTATCTAGTGGAACACATGGATGGCTAGGAATCAGTTCATCTTTCACAAGAGTAAAATTACACAAAACTTTAAACCACAAGCTATGAATCAAATAACTTCTTGGGAGGGAGCACATAAGAACCAGGATAATAATAACACAGTGAATAAAAAGACAAGAAGAAAAAAGAAAATTTTAAGGTGTAAAAGACCGGAAGAAAGAAACAAAAAACTTAATTTTGATGCATCTCAATATGCTACAAATCAATTCTCATTTGGATTTATCATCAGAGATCATTGTGTTGTTCCTATTGTTATAGGAAACGGTACATGCAACGCTGAATCTGTTTTGGAAGCAGAGGCTATAGCGTTACGGATGGGCCTTCAAAAGGCAAAAGAGAGTGGTTTTACATCTATCGAAATTGAAGGTAATTTGGTCCTAATCAATTCGATTAATCGTCTTTGGAAACCTCCATGGGAGCTGAACACGATTATGAACGATATTTCAAACATAATCTCAGGATTCTCATTCTCCAGCATACAAAATATTTACAAGGAAATCAACACGTTGCGGATAAGATTGCAATGCACAGACACTTGGTCAAGATGGATTTCAATGCGATTCCCAAAGATGTTCAAAACCTCATATGCCGTAAGGATACCTTAGGCCCATTGGTTTTTAGAAACTGATCCGTCTAATTGTTTAACTATGTATAAAAAAAAAAAATACGGTGCAATTCATACCTAGTTCACGTGGATTAGTCGGATATCATTTGCGTGAATGGACAAGAACCTGTGTCTACTGTCTAATGTCACGGCCACAGGCATAGACACCAAGGCGGTGGATTACATGACGGGGAACTCCCAAATCATGGGCTTTGCTGAACCCATTTCTACCATTTTGGGCCTAATATCCGATTTTATCAACCTACAACCTCATTTGTCTGGGCCATAATTTTGGGAACACTCAGTTTGGCGTTTATTTACCTCTATATCTAATTCTTTGGAGTTCTCGACTGATTGATCGCGCTAGGCGAAGCTGCGGTGAAGTTCCACTTTGATCATTCCAAGCAAATTCTTCCTTTTATTCCTCATAGCAGTCATGGATCTTCATCTTCAAAGCCTAGCCACTACTTTGTTAGTCCCAGTTTCGCCGGTAGCTGGTCGAAACTCTGCTCAGCGCCTCCTTTTTTGGTGAGTTTTGACTGTTCTGCACCTCCGAGCTTAGGTTTACATGTTCACTGTTCTGATTCGTTAAGTTTGTGATCGATTTAAATTGTTCTGAAAGCTTCCCTACATTCATTAAGCTGATTTGATTGTATTAGCGTTACTCATTAACTACACTAGCTACATGTGTGAAATATCTGCCAACACTCTATTTGGTCATTATTGTCAATCGCCACTGGCTTTATATAACTCCCTCTGCTTTTATAGCTTATAATTTATTAGCGTGGTCTTGACTCTTGATAAGGTAACTGATTATGTCATATAAATTGTGAGTTGCCAAACAGGTTAACCTATCAAACATCTTACCTGCATAGTCTCAAACATTTGTGAGCAGCCATAAAGGCTTTGCAATTTGGATTACGTGCTTCAATTGTAATAGCCAGCTTATTGCAGCTCTAGCATTAAGACACAATGTCAACGGCAGTTACAGATACAATTCAAGCAGCCTTAGATTGGCTCACCAATGGGCTTAATGCTTATGGTACTGTTATCAATACAAAATTCCTTATATATCCTTTCATGCAATACCTTAATGCCAGAGCTAGTGTTATGCTTCATTCTCTCTTTCCTTTGCTGGTTCCAGGCCGTCTTTGTGTGGAAGGGCTTCTTTGTGTAGCAATTGTTTATCTTCTGACCCGAAAAAGCTACAGTCCTCCAAAAAGATCCTTAACAAAGAAGGTTAGTGTTCAGGTTTCATGTATTTTTCAACATAGACTTGATTAACTTTGAGGTTCAACATGTATCAAATATGCCTCTTTCTATTCCGTTCATAGGCTGTATTTTAGTTTTCCATATTTATCAATCCAGTGACCCACGTTCAAACTATTTTTTCTGGTTGTGGTGTCAAGCACCGTACTTTAACATATTAACTTCTAATTGCCACCAAGGATTCTAAAAAGGTTCTGTTTGCTTATTTGTTTTTACAGGAAATAGATGAATTATGTGATTCCTGGACTCCTGAACCACTCACTCCTCTAATTGAAGAGAGGCAACATGGACTTCTAGTTCTGGAAAGGTGAACTAGTTTGTCTACCTTTTAATCGTTCCTTAGTATACAATTGTCCTCTTTTGCTCATTGGTTTGTACGCTCTGCAGTGCTATATTTGGTTTCCTGTGGTATTCCTTGAATGACTTTATTCTCCAAAATTATACTTTCACGATGTTTGTAGATCTATGCAGATACATTATTCTAAAATTCTTATGTAGTGACCAATACTCCCTCTTTCCTTTCTTTTTAAAATTGAAACTGTCATTTTAGCTTGACTACTTCAAAATATGTACATATTTGTCTTTTTATTAGAGTTTTGTTCTATTTATCATACTCTAAGCTACTCCAAAGTGAATCAGACATCTTTCTTAAAAAATATTAGCGCAAAACTTGCTAAAAGTTTTATACAGTGCTGCAGGGCCACATACAACGGCCAATGGGAAGGACATTATGAATTTTGCTTCAGCAAATTATCTTGGCTTGATTGGACATGACAAATTATTTGTGAGCAAACTCCTAACCATGTAATTTTTCATGCGTGTTTAGTTATTGTTGGTAATCCTGTGAAATGCTGTCCTTCAGGAATCCTGTAAATCTGCAATAGAGAAGTATGGTGTTGGTACCTGTAGCACCCGCCCCTTCTACGGAACATTTGGTAAAACCCTCCTGTCTAATAGCTACATTGGTTATGACAATTGTTACTGTTTGTTCTGGCTTTTGCCGATAAATGATAGTTGACAATACCATGAACAGATGTTCATATAGACTGTGAGGCCAGAATAGCAAAATTTTTGGGGACTCCAGATTCAGTACTGTACTCATCTGGACTTTCTACCAATTTCAGTGTCATTCCAGTGCTTTGTAACGAAGGAGATCTTATTGTCGTGTGAGTATAAACAATCTGTGGTATTGCTGTTTCTTTACTTTCCTGCTAAAATCACTACTCATAAGTACTGACATCATTGTCGGTCTCTCTTCTAGAGATGAAGGCGTTCAATGGAGCATACAAAATGGGCTCTGTCTGTCTGGAAGTACAGTTGTGTATTTTAAGCACAATGATATGTCATCCCTTGAAGGTATCCTAGAAAAGATTACTTCAGAGATCAAAACAGGAAAAAAGACACGGCGATACATTGTTGTTGAAGCAGTCTATCAGGTGAGTGCTTCACTAGTATACCCACAATGTCATTCTTCACTATCAGAATTTGATGATCCTCATCTATATCCAATTTGGGTCACATATTCAGTTTTGATCTATGTACATATGGAATTGCAGAATTCTGGTAAAATTGCTCCACTGGATGAGATTATTAGGTTGAAGGAAAGATATCACTTCCGTGTTATGTTGGACGAAAGCAACTCATTCGGTGTTCTTGGACATTCAGGAAGGGGTCTGACGGAGTATTTTGGCGTTCCTGTAGGTTCTATCACTACATTATACTTGGAACTCTTTAATCGATTATATATATTTATACTGGTCGTGTCGTGCTTACAGATTTGCAAGGTTGACATTGTAACTGCTGCTATGGGATATGCTTTAGCAACAGAAGGAGGATTCTGCACTGCGAGTGCAGAGGTATCATTCGACCTCCAGGTACATGCTAAAGCAATAGCTGTTACTTAGAAAGGGAAACCCATTTTTTGGTACTGCATATTCTGATAGGCTTCTCCGTTACGTGCAGCGCATGAGCAGCGCTGGGTATACGTCTACTGCTTCTTTGCAGCCATATCTGGCAAGTGCTGCAATTTCTGCAATAGATGTTATAGAAGATAATCCAATTTTAGTCAATAAATTAAAGGAAAATATTTCACTACTCTGGGCAGGTAAATTGCTTTCACGTTAATTGCACTAGCAGTCTAGATTTGGGTTTTTGTTAAACAATACTGATGTGCATTTTACAGAACTGGAAGGTTTACATGGGCTAGAAATTGTGAGTGATCCTCATTCTCCAATAGTCTTCCTCAGGCTGAAGCATTCATCCGGGTCCGTGAAAGGTGACCAGAAGTTGCTCGAAGATATTGTTGACAAGGTTGGTTCCTTCCATATCTGTTTATGAAAGAAATCTGTCGCATGTTATTGGCTGTTTCTTTCACACGCTAACTTTCAGAAATTCTAGGTGTTGGAAGAGGACTCTGTGCTTGTGGTGTCATCTAAAAGATCTCTAGTTGATACATGTCCTCTCCCGCTCGGGATCACGCTGTTTGTATCTTCTGCTCATTCAACATCAGATCTATCAAGAGCTTCCCAAGCATTGAAGAGGGTTGCACACTTGGTGTTAACTAAAAGTACCTGAAAGTTTTTGTCCTGTGTTTTATAGATCAATGCTACATAAAGCTTGTAGCCGCTCATGCGAACCTCTAAATTTTCCTGTCATGCTAAACCTTCAAATATATGAAATTGCCTGAAACTATTTTGTCTTGCATTTCTATGTTTATGATGTCGTGTAGTTTGTATCCGTTCAAACTAATATATTCACATACTGAAAATATATTTCCTAGTTCTCTTGTTGCCCCAACAAGAGTACAAGGATCAATCCATCAGAAATTCAACATGGTGGGATTCCTACTTAATGAAGTCCAGCAGAGTAAGGCGCAATCCAACATTACAAATCAATTCATGTATAAAAATCATCAGACAGTAAACACCAGAAATGCAGTAGTGAAAAGCAGAAAGTCTTTCCTGTTCACATTTGTGACTCTTTGTTGTGGGAATATGGGGATATCAATAACTAAAAGATTTAAATCAAATATTAGACTGAGCTAAATGCTGGGACAAGACCGTTCATTTGTCCGATTCGGTTCGGTTTTTGGATCGGACCGGTCCGAAACCAACAGGTCCGATCTTCGGATTCTTCGGTCCAACCCATTGAGTCCACAAGCGGTCCGGTTCATAATTGTTCCGGTCCGGACCTATTTTTTTGTGAAAAAAAAGCAAAACAACACCTATAACGTATAAGTATTGTTCCGGTCCGGTCCGGATCCGGGCCCGGTTCCGGACCTATGAATTTGTAAATATCACAAGTATTTCGGGTCATCCAGTCTTGGACCGGACCTGAACCAAATAATTCGGTCCATTTCTGGTCTGCATTGTTCCGGTCCGGTCCAGGTCCGGACCTATGAACAGTCCTAGTTGGTAGCGACTCCGTCTCCAAACCCCAAGTGAGGGATATTTCACCTCCTAACCCCAAGTGAGGTATATTTCGTCCCCTTGATCCTCAAACTTGTTGATTGGTTAACACGACTCCCGTTTGGACCTTGAGATGACGGTAAGCCCCGGATCCCAAGCAATGGGATTTCAACCATTAACTAACTCTGCAAGGTATGACAATCAAGGCGGATCAACACTCTTAATACTTACTAAATCTCTAGACTCTGCACATTTGGAAATATGTCACATACTAGTATATTTTCAGTCTTTGCTCAAAGAAGCTTCAAAATCTATAGGTGTTTCATCGCTACACCCGTTATTACGTAATTCCTATTTGTAAGGGAATAAATATATTATCTACAAAAAGAATAATTTTCCAGCTGTCCAGAAGAAATGACTAATCATATACACCTAATGTAGTTCATCCTCAAATTGCCAAGTCAAGCTGCTTCAGCACCTCCACATCAAAGCTTTCATCAATAAGTTCAGCTTCTCTTCTGCTAAACTCCGTAGTTGGAGAGCTTTCACTGCTTCGAAATGATGCTTTCATCTTGAAAGATCTTCTGTTGATGATGGTAAATTTTTGGCTTTTGCTTACTATGGGTAATGACTGCATTTCACTCAGTGTCTCTAGAAGGCTTCTTTCTTCCTGGGAGAGTTCAACCTTGATGGGTTTTGCATCACCAGGTGGCGGGCACCTTTGCTTACCTGTGCATATAGGTGAGCTCGTCCGGTTAATTTGTGATGTCCTGATGAGCCCATGATCGTGTTGTTTGGCTGCACTGATCAGACGGTGGAGCCACATCACAAGCTCAAGGATGTAGTTGTCTGTTCTCTGCTTATCTGCATGATAGAGTGTCTGGAGGCGGAAAAGGTTTCCAGTACTAGCATTCTGCTTGTGATAATCATTACTGCAATAACCCAGCAGAAATATCACTTGTTAACGCCTGCTTAATTTGTCAGGCATCATATATTAATAATATTATAGGGAAAGAGAGAGGTCATACCTTGTGATTGCCCATTCTCCAACCCAACCAAAACCTTGATACATTCTGGCAAGAATAGCAACAGTATAATGTGAGGAACAGTGCAAAATAATCAGCTAATGAACTATGGAATGTTAAAACGAAAGAGAACTTACTTGGTTGTATTTGTAGCCATAGGAACAAGCCACTCAAGTGTTTTCTCCATTTCTGCCTTGATTTGAGGTACTGAAAGCTGTGAAATGCTTATAGTCATTATTGAAAGAAGAATGCACATTATAATCAAATTACTGTAAAACTATTATATTGTACCTCTTCTTTGGGCTCCAATCTTCTCAAAGTGCCAGGCAGAGCATTCTTGAGACTAGTTGGTAATCCACGGTACAGTGAATCCCTTGTATTTGGCGGAAGGCAAGATGGCCGGGATGCCTACAAATAAAACTTAGATTTCAGTGCTTCATTTGTCAGAAAAAGTATCTAACATCTCAAGAGATGTTCGGTTATTGGCAGGAAAAGACTCAAAGCAACTCACAATGTTATCAATCTGACTAACTATCTTGGCATAATGTACTGCAAGCCCAGCAGCACCTAATCTTTCTGGATTTTTGTTGGGCTCCTTGTCAACTTCCACAGAGTCTAATATGTAAAGACAAATGTGGAAATCAAATGATTAATCATACAATGTTTTTCAAAAGAAATGACAAAGCATGTGTAATCAGAGGAAGTGGTAGAGGCCACAAAAATAGAAGTTTTTATAAACAATTACTAACATTCGGGCATACCTATGTTTACAAATGATTCCGAGATCTGGTGATGAATAAAGGCAGCAACATCTACAAGCTTCTCAATAACCTGGAGTAATAACCACAGTGCCAAAAGGAAAAAAATTATTCTAAGAAACATAATGGTCATTGCTGGTCTGAAGCACAAGTGAATGCATATTAGGGATACCTCTTCCATTCGTTTTGACCAAAGAGATTTTCTTTTCAGGCTCATTACAAGCTTTTTCTGGTGTTTCAGCTCAGTCTGTAACATCATCACACTCTCTGCAGATGTGAGGAAGAAAACTTAGTTTAGATGAAGCAAGAGATTTTACAAAATGAAAATTGAAGACAACAAAAATTAAAATTTGAACGGTGAAATACAATGTATAATAAGCTCTTGGTTCAATCAAATATTAGATTTATTGATTCAAATAAACAGCTAGTATGGACAGCAAGGAGCCTTTTATGACCGTGGTAGGGTAGACTTAAGGACTCTGATTCCTCAAGCTTCTGCCGACATTCATGTTCAAATCTGTCCAGAGCATTCAACTCGTGATATAATTCCTACATTGAAATAAAAGTTTTCTAATCAAGCATATACCCAATATCGAAATTCTAGTTCATAGGAAAGCAGCAAACAAGATACTTACAGCAGTATGTTGAGCCAAAACTGTCAAGCCATGCATTTTTTGTTCTGCGTCTTCTCTACGTAATCTGCAAGATGTAGTATCTGATTCGAGTCTGAGATATCAGAAATCAATTTTTCTGTTAGATTTCATAACGAACTTCAAAGAAATTTACTTTAACATATAAAATCTACCTTACTTTGAGAAAAATCGATGTAAATTGTGCCATTGTGGGTCTTTACACAGGTCTCCAAATCTAATTACTTCACGACAGAACAAATAAAGTTCCTCCCTGTATTACATAATATATGCCAAAGAAGAGTGAGTTCATATTTGAAGCCAATTTAAGATCAGTTGTAATATGATTGAAAATTGACCTTATATCTGCAGCTGCAATGCTTAGCAATACTTTGGTATCAGTAGAAACCAGGCAGTGAACTCCATCTGAGGAAAATATAGTCTGCTTTACGTGGCAAACATTCTCTCCAGAAAGAGACTGCATCAGGTTAGCTCCTTTGGTAATAGTATTTGCCACTTCGAAGGCCAAAATCGATATCTTGTTCCCTTTCACAGTCAAGCCAGAGGCAAACGCGCCAGAATTTGTGTTCATGTTCGCGACTCCACTACCTACTGCATCCAAAACTTCAACTGCCTTTTCTATTCCAGCCGCAATGCGAACTTTTCCTAGGAAAGACCTTTTCTGCAAGAACAAGTGAAAAATCGTTTTGTAAATGAATAAAAAAAGCTCGGATATTACTGGCCAAAAACAATATTTATTGCATAATGCGAAACGTAGGGTTCGTGTGCAATGAGGATGGATATCTTCTACTAACATTTATTTTATGCTTACAAATTAAAATTTCCATGAAGACGACCTTAGGGCGGAGACCAGATTAACTCAATTTTGTGCAGCGACTACAATCAGTAAGGATGAGCAAGTATAACGTACCCTGGTGTCACCTGACTTACGAGGCGGTGTACACGGAATGATTTGACACGGAAACGAAAAGCGTAGCTCGCCGGAATCATCCTTTTCTGGTGAATTCAGGTTTTGATCGGAAACCTCTCCTTTGTTCGCCTTTCTAAAGCTCCTAACAGTGTCGAATCTCTTCTTTGACTTCAATCCAGATCCATCTGCGGTCTTCCTCTGCTTAGGAATCGAACAGGCTACTCCCATCTTTCCTTCTCCTTTGAGTTGAAATGAAATCCACAATCTCCACAATCTGATTGAATTTGAACGAATTTTTTTGGATCGCCGATAGATTGAGCAAGATTATTTGTAATCGTCGCAAATGTCTTGGAAATCTTTTTGTTTATTGGATCCCGGGAAGCGTATTTATATTAATGGCTGAAGTTGGAAGGCCTACTTAAAGTCTTCAACCAAACCACTTAGGGTTTTTATTTTTTATATTGGTGTAAATCACAACAAACAACCAATTAAAAAAATATCTATCTCGTTAAAAAGCTAAGATTTAGCAGATTTTCTCTATAAAAAAGAAAAAAAATATAATAATTATTATTGACCTTAAATGTGATGAAATTTCAGTTAATTAGGTAGCATCGAAGATAGAGGTTCGGAATTGAATGTTTTACCAAGTCCAAAGAAAAGGAAAGCAAGTAGAAAAAGGGAATGGAAATTTGTTGAAGAATAAAAGTCTACGAAATCCAAATAATTACAATGGGAGTTGTGACAAGGCAAAAGAAGAATTAATTTAAAAGTCAATGGGAGTAAAAGTGGACGTCAACGACGCGGGTTGGTGACCTGTTTTTTTTATTGTATTTAAAAATCAAAGCACAAGTGTTTGTCCGTGTCTTAGTCTTAGGAAGGAAAGGCAACACACTATTGGTAGCCGTTGGATAGTCAAATTATATGGCGGTGTACAAACAAGATTTTGGTTGATTACGACTTGAAGGCCAATTGCTTTAACACGTCCACTTTTGAAAACAATCCCTCAATTCACTTGTGAATCGTACTCAATTCACTTGTGTACCAACTACTTTTTTTAATAAATATTATTTTACATTAACACCAGTAACTAAAAGTGAAATCAGATCATTCTTCAAAATGGGCTGATTTAAGTGTCAAATAAATTTAAAGGAGCATGGGCCCAAATGAGTAAACTGTCCACTTCCTCAAAAATAATCAAACCCACGAGTATTTGAGTTGGGTCTACCATTCTTGTTTGAATTGAATCAACCCCTTTGACAAGTCCACAAATCAATTCAAAGTTAATAAGTTGTGCATATCTGTGATTCTGAATGTACAACCGACATCTTTTACCACTATTATACTAGCGTAAACTTATTTTATAAATATACCCTATTTAACTCAATTCTTTCATATATGAGAGAATTATATATAGTTTAAATTAGAGGGTCTACAAAACAAAAGCTTATAAAAAAGAGCATATTTAACACAATCCTTGTACGAATTAATCTGATTAAAAGGCACGCCTGCGGGATACAATTTTCCATTGCATGCAATACCTTAATTTTCAGAAACCTAGGATGTCACGGGTTAGACCTCACAATGGGCCCCGAGCCTAACTTAACAACAATTTCATTAGATCTTAAAACAAGAAACAAATGTAAATAAAACAAATAAAAAACTTATAAAAATGATAATGACATAAATGCATAGAATAGGGTACCCGTGTAAGATGCAACTACTAACATCCTAAAATAATGTTGGTCTCTTTATATTTATGCAAAATTTGAAGGACACCCCAATCTATGAGTACGTGGGCCCGACTGACCATCCGCTCCGGATCACTCTACAACTTCCTTAACCTACAAGAACTCTAACAATCGTTAAATAACAATCCTAAGGCACATGCTAAGTACTAAAATAGCACAATCACACGTAAATGTTGAAATTAAACACATAATCATGCTTGCACACAAAATATCGTTATTATCTTCATATAGGTGATTCACTCTAGATTCAACTTACTGTTAGACGCGAGGGTCTCCCGAACCTCGCCTACGTCCCCGTATACCAACAGGAGTGATTCGATGCATCTCGCTATATACCATGTATTGGTTAGTTGCGAGGAATCTCTCAATCTCATGTCAGAGCTAGACAATGATGCCACGACCCGCTATACATACACTTGGGTCTCATATTAGTGGTTTCTTCCTACTCAAGTTATTATTATAATTCATCTAACACACACCACTATAATAGCACACACCAATGCGAGGAAAGCTAGCTAAGTAAGTTCATGAGACTTACTTGTACCGGTCAAAACTCGATTACCGCTATGTGATGGTCTCGCACGTATGTGACCGCAAATGTCTGGTCAATCGGAAAGACATCTCATCAACATACTTGCATCTTTTGGGAAGTTCTAAAAAGTCTTTTTGGATGGAAAGGACTACTCGGAGTTTATTTGCAAGACTAACCCGATCTATAAGGCAATTTACGAGGTTACCCCTAACGTTTCTCAAGATTATGAAAATGACCCAAAATATTGTTAACAACATAACTAAATGTACCGCCATATCAACAACAATTAGGCTTATCGGAATCCTTTGAAAGTTTTCCGATTCCCAAACATAAATGTGGTGTTATCTCTCCAAAAATTCTCAACCTCTTACAACCATACTTTGGTCATTCGATTAGGCCCTTTATTTGATCCATATAATTTACAGAAAATAAATCTCCTACAAACTGTCTTATATCCTTTCTCGAATCTTTCAAACGGAGTGTCTAAATATATTCCCAATTTTTATATAAAAATTCTCAAACAAGCTCTATGACCTCTAACTTCTATAATTGGTCGTATTCTCACTTTTCAATACTCACAAGATAATACTCTCAACTTCACCACCTAATAACTTTCAATCCCACCGTTGGATCTCAATGATTCCAACTCTATTAAAAACTAGAATACATGTTTTGTGTCATATCCAAAGTTGAACCGTTAAAGTCGAGTCTAACCTATCTAAAGTTTTTTGCAAAGTTGACGAGTAACACAAGCCCAAAAGATTCTAGAATTGTACCCAACATTCATTATTCTTTTCTTACAATCTAATTGTTGGATTTTCATAAAATTGTAGTAAACTATGATATCCAATATACAACCCATCAAGAGTTCAACCATAAAAGATATGTTTAACTTGTCCAATAATCAACACAAAAACCGGTAGTCTAACCTTAACAAGAATTTCCTACATTTTTCTCCCTACTTCAATGAATCATAACTTGTTATCCAACCGTAAGATCATCCCAACTTTTATACATGACAACTAGTATATTCCAACTATAATATAACCAAAAATAACCGTTAAAAATCAGTGTAATCTCATCAAACGAACACATAACCTACGCTCGACAGCTAGACAATAAAAAGGGATTTGAGACAAACTTGTAAAATTAATATCTAAAGATCTAAACATTGGATCGACCAGAAATTCATACAGAATGGACTACACATGTCCAGGAACAAAATACTAAAATTTCAGTCAAATTAGATATCGGATTCATATCTAAATTTGGTCCCGAAAAAGGCTACTAGAGGACTTTGAAGAAAAATCTTGAAAGGTGAGGATTCAAGTAACCCGATTTGTTGTTCATCTTGTAGCTCTTCTTGGGTCCTCATGTTCTTGTATACTGGACTGAAGAACAACAAAGAAAGACAATGGATAAGGGTCATTTGCTTGCTCAGGCCCGAGGGAGAAGTATGTAAAGCTTACTAGATCGACTTGAAGAGGGAAAAGAGAGATTGTTTGATGCGGGAATAAGCCGCAGTTCTCGATCTAGATTGAAAGTCCTTAATTGGAATAAAAGTTGGGTTGTTCTATAGAGAAAATCGTCCGATTTTCCTCAAGAACATGTCAATTTTTCGACAAACTCTTACCACGTATTAGTAGATGATGTGGAAAGATAAGAAGATGATTATGGAATGATAAATGACAAAAATATAGGATGATATGACTATTATAAGACTTCCAAAGAACCTTGAACTCAATTGGATCAAAACCCTTAACAAAAAATTACCTTTCACCCTTCCTTCTTTAACCTTACACAAGCCTTCTAAATAAGACAAGCACAAGGAGAGACTAGTTTGACTTGTAATACCAACCTTCAAAAAGATTAACACACACAAGAACAACCTAGCAAAGATTCACAACTTTTCAATCAAAACTCTCTTTTTGATTGAATAGAAATGATAAAATGCAAACAACGTGAGCGAAGTCACAAGTATCTCACAATAATGTGGAAAATATAATCACAACTTAGCTAACTAACAATCTCCCCCACTAAGGCTATTTATAAGGGAGATTTACCTATGAAATTGAAAAAGATATGCTTAAAGATATCTTGTAAAGATATATTTAAGATATATAAAATATAAAAATTACAAAGATAAAATCTAAACTAAATAATTCCTTCAAATAGTCTGAGAGTTTTAAGGAATCATAAAAAGATACAATTGCCAAGTTTAAAAGATCTTTGGCCGGATCTTCTAGATGGATCAACAAGGCAAAATTGACTGAGAAAATCGACCGAGTTTCTTCATGTGTAGGTCGATTTTTCTGTAGGATTCATCGACCGATTTTCTTCATATGTGTGGGTGAATTTCCAACTCTCCTTGATCTTCCTTGATGATGTCTCCTCTTGGATCCTTTTAGCCCTTGATCTAGTGATGGATCCTTGTATGATAGGTGTCGAGCATGGTCCCACATCAGATTCCCCTTCTTGAAAAGGATTCGTCCTCGAATCTCCATCTTGATCATCACTAGTCACATTGAAATTCAAGCTTTGTAGTGGTAGGGATTGCAGTACTCTTTGTCCTGGAGGATCTGCGGAGATTTATTAAACTCGTGCCTTAAAGACGAGTCGTGCAACACTCAACATCAATGCATCTCGGTCATCAAACATACATCTCAGGTGAGAGTTTGCTTCAAGAATGGCCAAAACATCTACTAAGTATCCGTATGTCGTTGTTGATGATGCTAACTTGGAAGGAACCGCAACTCCATTCTCTCCTAGTGGTTATTCCTTAAGATCTCCGTAATCAAGCAGTAACGTCATGCCCATTTGAACTCTTTTGTCTTCTCCTAAACTTCCTGCAAAGACACTTACTCGCTTCCCTAAAGGCAACGGTATAAGATCAAAATAAATTATGGAAAATAACTAAATCGAATAGTTATGACGATGGAAAGATAGAGAATAATGATAATTCCTAACTTTCTTAAGCACACATCCTTTAATGAATTCATCCAAAGACATGAATGATATAACCTGAAAATCCATGTTGTGCTCAATCTGTAGTGGTTCTAGATCAATTAGAGGAACCCTTGAAGGTGTTGCATATATTGGTGGCTATAAATGATCGACTTTTAGGAAAAATCGGATGATTCCTAGAAAAATAGACCGATTTGTTGCCAAGAACATGTCGTTTTTCTTCACTGGATTGTTGTTCGACCACTTCTTCGTCCAATGTTCGTTCCTTTCCTCCTTTCTTCTGCTTCTCATAGGTCTCAATAATCTGTAGAGGGGTTATAGGCTTCAGTTTTACCCCTTTTCCATTGAAGGTGAGCATGTATTTGTTGGTATGACCATCATGCTCTACTTTCCGATCATATTGCCATGGACGACATATAAAATATGACAAGCCTGCATAGGTACTACATCACATAAAATTTTATCAGTATAATGTCGTATTGTGATAGTTACCTTAACTTGCTTGTTGATTTTCAAAATACCACAATCATTCATCCATGTTAGTTTATAGGGTTTAGGGTGATAAAAAGTAAGAAGTTGCAACTTATTAACCATCTCAATGCTAGCAATATTACAACAACTACCTCCATCAATGATCATATTGCACACCTTTCCCTTAACAAGACATCTAGTATGAAAGAGATTATCTCATTGGTTATTTTCACTAAGAGAAAAATTAATATGCAAAGTCCTTCTAGCAATCAAAGATTCTCCATGTTCAAATTCACAACTCGCATCGCTCTCACTAGCATTGTTAGGATTTTCTTCACTTTCATATTCTTCGTGTTGATTAATGAATAAAAACTTGTTGTTAGGACAATCATTTTTATAATGACCTCTATCTTGACATTTAAAACACAAAATGTCTCTAGAATGCAAAAGTAGAGTTAGAAGTGCTCCCTTTAGGGTCCTTTGAAGGCTCATTCAAAGGTTTAGAAGGTTGGGGATTGGATGATGAAGCTTTCAAAACTCCTTGGCTTTTTCTCCTGCTTCGAGACTCTTTCTGGGAAGAAAATCGGTCAAAAGATCGGCCGATTTTCTCCTGAGTGGGCCGATTTTTGTTCTGGTTCCAATAGTTCGTATCTTGGTGCCGTCCTTGGAGCTTCTTTTCCACCCTAATAGCCAAGTGCAGTAAGTTAGTCATATTATCATATGTATATAGATCCATTTCATTAGCTAATGATGGATGTAAAATTCTTAAAAATTGAGTCATAGTTGACTCCTCATTCTCGTGGACATTAGCCTTGATCATCGCCATTTGCATGAAGGTGTAAGCTTCCTTTACGTTGCGGGTATCTTGCTTGAAAATTTCCAATCTTTTTCTTGCTTCCCTAGTGTAATAAGGAGGTAAGAATCTTGCTCTCATCAATGCCTTCATGTGTTCCCAAGTGTGGATCTCCAGCTCTAAAATTCATCTCCATTCTTTACGGAGGTGATCCCACCAAACTAGGGCATATCCTTGGAATTCCAACGTAGCAAGTTGGACCTTCCTTTGCTCGCTAAAAGTATGGCAAGACCAAATTTGTTTCAATTTTAGTCTCCCATTCCATGTAAACGTCCAGATCTACTTTGCCCTCAAAACTCGGAATCTTGACCTTCAACCTTCTCATTCCATCGTTGTCTTGGTACGGTCTATAAGGTTCCAAGTCTTGTCTTCTCCTAGGTTGCGGATTGCGCGTAGGGTAACTCCACCTCTCGTCATCAATATCCTCTTTTAATTCCTGAAATTCAGAAACAACATCGGTAGCATTAGGGGCATGGAAATTTGGAGTCGGATGATGCGTACCCGATCCTCTATGGCATCTTGGATCCGGGGCTGGAGGTAGGGGAGGGTTTCGTGAGCTTTCACCCATTCCAGAGGAGAAAATCGGATAGGGGTCTATTTTTTGGGTTGATTTTTCTTCTTTGGGACACGTTTCTAGCCGGTCCATCCATAGTTAATCCCGATACCATCTTTATGAGTTGAGAAAGTTGGTCATTGGTTTTGGAATTAGTTAGGTCACCCCTTGGTGATCCTTGTGAACTTTTAGACATCCTACACAAACACACAATGTAAAAACAAACGTGTGAAGTTAGCGGAAATGAGGGTTTCTTACTTGTTTTCTCTCACTTTCACACTATGTTGTGATATCGCAAGTTGGTTTGACGTAGTTGTCTTGGATGGATTAATGCTCCTTTACTAATCAATGCACTAGCGTACACTAGAACTTTCTTGGATGTCTCAAGTACTCAACTTGTGTTCGGAAGAAAGGTTCTTGTGTTGGAAGATAGCAAAAAGATTCTTGTCGTAGGTCTCTTCACATAAATGTTCAAGATAGAAAGAATATTGCAAGTATGACACAACTAGTATGATAGAAAGAACAAGTACTAACTAACACACCCAAAGAATTGACTCAATGTATTTAGAGTAGAAAGAGGCTAAAGAAAAGGCACACAAGAGATTAAGAAGAGAGAAGAACATACCTTGAGTTGCGAAGTTAAGAAAGAGAGTCAACCGGTTTGGATTTAGGATATGGCTAGAACTTTTTGATTGAATCAAGGTATATACCGGAACAATTCTGTTATAATACTCTTCCAAAGGATGCACTTCGATTCTACAAAGTATGCCTCAAAGATTTTTTAAAAAATTGGCAACAGTAGCAAAATCGGATGAAAAATCGGTCGATTTGCTGAAGAACATGTCGATTTTATTTGAGAAAAATCGACTCTTGGATTCGACGTTCAAGAACTTCTTTCTTCTCTTTTTTTTTGTATTGCCGAGGTTTTCAAGGTCAACGGTTGGCTTGTGTTTGGGTGATGGTGTTACTCTCTTCCTGAACTTACACAAATCAATGCATGTTAAACTCAAATAATCTCGCAAAGATGGCGAACAAGAAAAGACTCGACGTTTTTGACTTAAACAAGACTCAAATAAAAACAAACCTTTTTATGAACATTTAGACTTCAATCGTTAGCTTTGATACCACTTTGATGCGGGAATAAGTCGTAGTTCCCGATCTAGATTGAAAGTCCTTAATTGGAATAAAAGTTGGGTTGTTCTATAGAGAAAATCGGCCGATTTTCCTCAAGAACATGTCAATTTTTTTGGCAAACTCTTACCACGTATTAGTGGATGATGTGGAAAGATAAGGAGATGATTATGGAATGATAAATGACAAAAATATAGGAAGATATGACTATTATAAGACTTTCAAAGAACCTTGAACTCAATTGGATCAAAACCCTTAACAAAGAATTACCTTTCATCCTTCCTTCTTTAACCTTACACAAGCCTTCTAAATAAGACAAGTACAAGGAGAGACTAGTTTGACTTGTAATACCAACCTTCAAAAAGATTAACACACACAAGAACAACCTAGCAAAGATTCACAACTTTTCAACCAACACTCTCTTTTTGATTGAATAGAAATGATAAAATCCAAACAACGTGAGCGAAGTCACAATTATCTCACAATAATGTGGAAAATATAATCACAACTCAGGTAACTAACAATCTCCCCCACTAAGGCTATTTATAAGGGAGATTTAACTATGAAAATTAGGAAAAGATATGCTTAAAGATTATCTTGTAAAGATATCTTTAAGAAATATAAAATATAAAAACTACAAAGATAAAATCTAAACTAAATAATTCCTTAAGATAGTCTGAGAGTTTTAAGAATCATAAAAAGATATAATTGCCAAGTTTAAAAGATCTTTGGCCGGATCTTCTAGATGGGTCAACAAGGCAAAATTGACTGAAAAAATCGACCGAGTTTCTTCATGTGTAGGTCGATTTTCCTGTAGGATTCATCGACAGATTTTCTTCATATGTGTGGGTGAATTTCCAACTCTCCTTGATCTTCCTTGATGATGTCTCCTCTTGGATCCTTTTAGCCCTTGATCTAGTAATGGATCCTTTTATGATAGGTGTCGAGCATGGTCCCACATCAGACTCCCCTTCTTGAAAAGGATTTGTCCTCGAATCTCCATTTTGATCATCACTAGTCACATTGGAATTCAAGCTTTGTAGTGGTAGGGACTACATTACTCTCTCTCCTGGAGGATCTGTGGAGATTTGTGTAACACCCCAAATTTTACAACTTGGGGAGTTACTGGTTAGGACCGCACAGTGGGTCCCGACCTTAGTTTGACAACAACTTAACAAGATCTTACAACAAGGCACAGATAAGGAAAAAAAACCGGAAATCATAAATTAAGTCTTACAATGTATGAAAGGAACCAGAACAACCAACAGCCGGAAACATAAGATGACAAAGTACGGATAGAAAGAAAAGAACCAAGGTCCAACTGGAAATCCCACAAATAAAGAAACTGCAACATGTCCTAAAAGTACGACACCCCGGCTGACCACTACCATCCGGATCACTCAGCATCTGCTCTAACCTGTGGTACGTCTACACAACATAACAACTGTTAGCTAACTATCCAAATATAAGTAGAATAATAACAGCACAAACACACGCAGAATAATATAAACAAACATCATGCTGGCACACAATCGTTTATAATCTATTACTTAGGTGATTCATCTTATTCAATTTTACAGTTGTGGCACGAGAACTCTTAACAGTTCTCGCCTCCGTTCCTTATCCAACTGGGTGTAGGTCTAGCTGACCTCCGCCGGTAGCATCACTACAAACCGAGTATGGACTAGTCCCTAAAGAAACCCCCAGCGCCCTCAAGCTAACTGAGCAGAATGCCACCGCCCGTTACTCTTAGGCCAAGTATAGGTCGGTAATTATCTGTCACAACCTATAAGTCTAAACATTTCAATCACACACCACTATCATCATTCATGCTCATATTCAGAAGTCAGCTAAGTAAGCCCAAAGGACTTACCTGTTATAAATCTCGATTCTCTGTAAACCAAACTCGCTTTGTAAACTGTAGCAACTCAGTTGCCTGCCAAAGGAGATAAGTGCATTAGCATCCTCCAACGTAATTAGAAGTCTAAGACTTCTAAGATAGAAGATCGTAATAGGACATAACTAATTATAGTACTAATTTATGGTAAAATGACCATTTTACCCTTAGTCCCGAAACTTCCAAATTTTCCGAATTTCATGTCTAAACTCCTATTTGAGACTCTAAAGTCCTATTCTAACTCCTAAAGTTTAGTTTGGTTACAAACTGGCACTTTTCCTATTTTCCTATTTTCCGAAAAATCGTAAAGGTCCAACTTCGGTTTCAAATATAAAATTCGTAGAAGCTTATAAAAATTCCGAAATCTTTCTCTAGATCATCTATGATGTTCCATCTATCCTTAGGAGCAAGAATTTCTCAAAACTGTTCATCCATCATTTTTATAAAAATTCTCAAAGTTGGCTACTACACTTACAATTTCTATACTTAACCAAAAAAAACAAAGTTTACAAAAACTGCTTAACTACCCAACTTCGGAAGCTTATAACTTCTAATCCGACCGTTCATTTCTTTTCAAATTTTAATATACTAAACTACATATATCCACCTATTACCTATTAAAATTTCAACGGTGGATCTTCAACCTAACTCTCTAACATTGATCTACAACAGTACCCATTTCTAACTTACAAACTGAGATTAAACAAGGGCATTTCACTCTTATTTCTATTGCTCATTTTTTTTACAGCAGTCCAACCTTCCTATAGGTCTCTAGTTCGACTCTCACCGAACACATTAATCTATATATTCCAATTTACACATTCTAGGTTCTAATTCCATGGAGGTCACAATGTACATATACATAAGTTGCACCTATGTCATAAACAGGAGCAACATGAAGTGGATTTCTTACCGGACTGGGATTAGGCTTGGCTCGGTTTCACTGCTGTCCCAAGGGAGCCTCTAGTTTGTCTCGCTGCTACATCAGTGGGGAATCAGTCCGGCACAAAGAAGGAAGGTGTGAGAGTGCAGATAGATGGGGAAACAGTAGAAGAAGAAGGGAAAGAGGTTCACCCGTCAGCAGTAATGTCGTTGCCTATCCACAGAAGGAATCCGATCGAAGATGCTGTGCTTTCTACTCGGAAGAGCCTTGCTGCGCTGAAAAGCTTCGGATTAGAAATGCAGAACCACGTAGCACAGATTAGCAGAATAAGGAGGTTAAGGCTCTACCAGTTCCGTGTACCTGTTGTGCAGAAGGGAGGAAGGGGTAGGGTGCACTGCTACGGCTCCAAGGGCTCAGCGTCGGCCTCTGCGTCGTTGGAGGGCTGAACGTGTGCAGAAGGCTGGTGTGGTTCGCGCGAAGGAATGACTCACTGGTAGGATGCGGAGGTTCTTTGACTCGATACAGAAACGGAGGGATGGTGTAGCTTGCGTGAATCTGGACAGATTGCAAGCGGCTAAAAATGGAAGGAGATCACGCAAATCTCGGCTGTTACATTCCTTTGTAACGTTCAGCAATTGAACGTGGTATTGCAGGTGGGGTGGCGTGCTCCTGGGCTGCGCGCTGGGTTGAAGAGGTAAGGCAGCAGATGGGCTGAAGAAGGTAAAGCAGCATCACACGCTGCTGGGCTGGGCTGGCGCTGGCTGAAGCTGCGTTGGCATGCTGGGCTGGATTGGGCGCTGGCTGAAGCTGCGCTGGCATGCTGGGCTGGAGCTGGCACAAGGGAGCAGCAACCCGGTGCTAGCTGCAGTCCGGAAACGAGATCCCGACTAACGAGTGCACGGAATAGACGGATACAGATCATGTTATAGTTTAGGATTGGTTATAAGGATCCTATCATTTTATGTGAAGGGAAGCTACATAAAATGATAAATTTTTGAAATAAGGATCCTATCATTTTATGTGAAGGGAAGCTACATAAAATGATGAATTTTGAAACAATGTGTCTAACTAAGTAAACGGATATGGATCAACTGATCGAAATCCGATTTGTTTCGGAAATAAACTGAATAAAAAATTCCGGATATTACATCATTACCCCCTTAAAAATAAGTTTCGTCCCGAAACTTAAAATAAGGTATCTAGCCAAACAATTTCCCCTCAAGAGTTATATTCTAGTCTCACTTCAATTTATTTCACTTTTTCTTAGCATGCAAACTACTCACGCTATTAAGAACATAAACATAAACAATCACTTAAACATATAATCACAGAAACCATATAAAGTATCGTCTCAGTACTAACCCGTCGGTACTGGGGTGGCGGCTAACTCCGCAAAGAACTCAGGATAGTTACGTCTAATACTCTCCTCTGTCTCCCAGGTAGCCTCATCAGCTCCTCGTCTAGACCACTGGATCCTCAACATCGGTATCTCCTTAGAACGCATACGCCTAGTACTACGCTCTAGGATAGCTACTGGGTACTCCACAAAAGTGTGGTCTGGCTCGACTATCAGATCCTCATGACTGATGACGTGTTTGGGATCCGGTATGTACTCTCTCAGCTGAGATACATGAAAAACTGGATGTACTCCCTCCAATTTCGGTGGCAGTGCTAATCGGAAGGCAACCTCTCCGACTCTCTCTAAGATCTCAAATGGACCGACATATCGGGGACTCAGCTTCCCCTTAATGCCGAAACGCCGGACTCCTCTCGTCGGTGACACTCTCAACCACACCTGTGCACCTACTCTAAACTCCAAAGGTCGACGCCTTTTGTCGACGTAGGACTTCTGACGACTCTAAGCTGCTAACATCCGCTCCCGGACTAAGGCAATCCGGGCGATGTCATCCTGTATCTGGTCTGGTACTACCCCATCAGCCTTGCTAGGCTCATCCCAGCACAACGGTGTACGACATCTCCGCCCGTACAAAGCCTCATAAGGTGCCATCCCAATAGACGCGTGCCAGCTGTTATTATATGAGAACTCTACCAGTGGGAGATGATCTGGCCATACCTGTCCCCAATCTAGTACACATGCCCGCAACATGTCCTCTAAGGTCTGAATAGTCCTCTCAGACTGACCGTCTGTCTGTGGGTGATATGCAGTGGTAAAGTGGAGACTCGTCCCCAGAGCAGTATGTACCTGCTGCCAAAATCTCAAGGTAAAACGTCCATCCCTGTCGGAGATGATAGTCCTCGGTACTCCATGGAGTCTCACAATGAGTCTGGTGAACTCTTCAGCTAGACGACTTACCGGCCACGTTTCCCTAATCGGAATGAAACGTGCGGTCTTCGTCAGACGGTCTACCACTACCCAAATGGCATCAAAACCTCTGCTGAGCCTCAACCCTGTAACAAAATCCATAGATATATCCTCCCACTTCAAATGTGGTACTGGAAGTGGGTGGAGCTCACCTCCGGACCTACGATGCTCAATCTTGACCTGTTGACATGTCGCACACTGGGCTACATATCGGGCCACATCAGGCTTCAAACCGCCCCACCAGAAGGAACGTCTCACGTCCTTATACATCTTACTCGCTCCTGGTTGTACGGAGTAAGGGGTAGCATGAGCCTCACCTAGTATCCTCTGTCTCAACTCACTGTCTGATGGCACACAGATACGGTCCTGCCGTCTCATCACTCCATCGGCACCAATAGTGAACTGAGGTGCCTCATCTCGTGACATCCGGTCTCGGATCCGGGTCAAAGTAGGACAGGTCTCCTGCTTCTGTCGGATCTCACCCAACAGATCAAGAAGTAACTCTAAGGTGGCTAACTGATGAGCTGTATCGGGAAACTGGATCTCTACCTCCAACCAAGCTAAGTGTCTCTGTAACTGTGGCTCTATTGTCAACCGGGCTATCACCTTCTCCCGAGGCGTCTTCCGACTCAAAGTGTCAGCAACTACATTCGCCTTCCCGGGGTGGTAGAGAATCTCAAGGTCGTAATCCTTGATCAACTCTAGCCACCGCCTCTGACGGTTATTCAACTCCCGCTGAGTGAATATGTACTTCAGACTCTTATGGTCTGTGAAGATATGACAGGTCGCCCCATAGAGATAATGACGCCAAATCTTAAGGGCATGTACTATTGCAGCTAACTCCAGGTCATGGGTGGGGTAGTTCTCCTCATACGTCTTCAACTGTCGAGACGCATACGCTATGACCTTACCCCTCTACATCAAGACACACCCCAAGCCCAGCTTGGATGCGTCACTGTACACTACAAAATCCTCTGTATCCTCTGGCTGTGCTAAGATCGGAGCAGACGTCAATCTCCTCTTCAGCTCCTCAAAACTCTGCTGACACGGCTCAGACCAGACGAACCGAGTAGTCTTCCTCAAGAGACAAGTAAGTGGTCGAGCGATCAGGGAAAACCCTTCCACAAACCGGCGGTAATAACCTGCCAATCCAAGGAAGCTGCGAACCTCCTTAACATTCTTCGGAGGTTGCCAAGAAGACACTGACTCAATCTTCGCCGGGTCGACCTTAATCCCCTCAGCAGTCACTACATGGCCTAGGAAAGCCACCTCTGACATCCAGAACTCGCACTTGGATAGCTTAACATATAGCTGACTATCCTGTAGAATCTGTAATACTGTCCTCAAGTGTCCGGCATGCTCCTCTCGACTTCTAGAGTAAACTAGAATGTCGTCAATGAAGACCACTACAAACTGGTCTAAGAAGTCGATGAAAATCCCATTCATCAACTCCATAAATACTGTTGGCGCATTAGTGAGCCCGAATGGCATCACTACAAACTCATAGTGGCCATACCTAGTCCGGAATGCCGTCTTAGGTATGTCCTGGTCTCTCACTCTCAGCTGGTGATAACTCGATCTCAAGTCTATCCTCGAGAACACTGACGCTCCATGCAGCTGGTCCAGCAGATCATCTATGCGAGGCAGTGGATACTTATTCTTGATGGTGACCTTGTTCAACTCCCGGGAGTCAATACACAGCCTAATAGATCCATCCTTCTTCCTCACAAATAATACTGGTGCGCCTAGGGAGAAACACTAGGGCGTATGAAGCCCTTCTCTGCTAACTCCTCTAACTGCTTCTTCAGCTCGAGCAGCTCTATCGGTGCCATGCGGTACGGGGCCTTTGAGATCGGTCTCGTACCCGGTTCTAACTCAATGTTAAAATCAACACTCCTCTGTGGAGGTAGCCCTGGTAAGTCGTCACTGAATACCTCTGCAAACTCGCATGCAACTGGTATCTCCTCTACTGTCAGGCTCTTGCGCTCCTTCATGGTATAACACCAGAAGGCCTCGCAACCCTGTGCTATCAATCTGGCTGCTCTCACTGCGCTGATAACTGTGCCGGACTTTCCGAGGTCCCAACCTCGGAATATCACTCTGTGACCCTCCTCAGTGGCGACAGTCATAGTTCTCCCACCAATATCTAAGACTGCTCCATGTCTAGTCATCCCATCTATCCCCAATATCACGTCCTCATGTGCTAAGGGCATGACTAGAAAATTTACTAACCAAATCCGGCCTCCCAGATGAATAGGGCAGTCATAAATCTCTCGGGATCCTCTAACCTTACCCCCATCTGGTAACCCAACCACAAAAGGTACACCCTCTACTGTAGCTAAGGACAACCTATCTACGCATGCATCTGATATAAAGGAGTGCGTAGCACCCGTATCAAATAAAACTCGCACAGGTAAGTCATGGATCCAAATAGTACATGTGGTCGCAGGTGTTGTAGGCTGCTTGGTGCTCCTCAGCTCGAACACTCTTGATGGTCTTCCTCTGGTGTCAGTGGTACTACCACGTCCCCTGCCACGACCTGATCCCTGTGCCGTACTGTATGAAGCAGGATGTCCTGGAGCCCGATACTGTTGCTGCTGCTGACTCGGTGCTCGGTACTGAGGAGGTCTCTGTACACTCTTCTCAACACCTGCAGGAGAAGATCCCTGCTGTGAAGGGGCCCTACCCTGACGGCAGAAAGTAGCTCTGTGTCCCGGCTTCCCACACGTGAAGCAAGTGGTAGGTGGTCTCTGGCAATCTGTCTTAATGTGATCGCGACTACCACAGTTAAAGCACTGTCGATCTCTACTGGGAGTCTGGACTGTAGGGTGGTAGCTGGACCTCCCCTGAGTCTGTCCTCGACCATAACCTGCTACTGCTGCACTGCTACCAGCATGTCCTGTCCTCTGCCTCTTATCGGGCCCACTAGACTGAACTGCTTTCCTCGAAGCTGGCCTATCTCTCTCATATGCAGAGGCCCTATCCTGATAGTCAAACAAAGTCTCACAGCGGAACCCAGCCAGATATGATCGGGTACTCTCTCTCAATCTCCTGGAGAAAAGGTAAACATGCTACTCTTCTGGAGGTGCAGCTGGTCCAAGTAAGGTCAACTCTTTCTGAAACTTCTTTATGGCTGCAGCAATCGGGATATCCTCAAATCCCGCCTCAATGAAATCCTGGAATCTCTCCCTCCTCAGCGAGCAGGACAGTACCTGTCCCTAACAATGTTCCTCATCTGCTCCCAACTGGTGACTCGGCTACGAATGGTACGCCACCATGAATGAGCATCATCTGTGAAATAGGTCTGCACCAAATCCACCTGTCGATCCTCGGGGCAACGTATCGCCTCTAAAGCAGTCTCTATCTTCCCTATCCAGTGCTCCACCTCTAGCCCTATTTCTCCACTGAATGAGGGAACCTTTTGAGAGTTGAAAGTCTTCAACCACTCATCCGGTCTCGGTGCTCTAGACCTAGCAGGCGCTCTATCAGCATTAGCTCTCCTCTCAGGTACAGCCGGCACCTGAGACACTCCCTGTGTCACCTGAGCTAACCTAGCCGGTACCACCGGTGGTACCTGGGTAAGCCTCTCAACTCTAGCAGCCTCCTCCATACGCTCGACGCATGCTCTGTACTCTCTATACTCAGATGCTCCAATAGAAACACGTCCTGACTCAGTCGAACGTGCTCCCTGCGCTCCAAACCTAGCGGCGGTCTCATGCCTGACCTCGGGGCCTACACTCTCAGCTACCTCTTCCATAGCAGCCTCTGGTATGCTTGCTGTAGGTGGATCCTCTCGAGGAACTCGTTCTCGACCTCTCCCTAGTGGAGGTCTACCCCCACGACCACGCCCTCTAACAGCAGAGGTGCTATCAGCTCGATCCTGTCGGACTGGGGGAAGGGGGGACGACCCCTACCTCGGCCAGTCGCTGGTGTAGCCCTAGTACGTGCCATCTACACGAACGGTAACAACTACAATTATAATCTAACTAATCTATCATAAACAGTAAAAGTCTATAATAATAATACTAAGAATACCGAGATCCGCGAAGGTAGTGGTGGTCGTCCGTACTTTCTATCCCAACCCGACTATGCATGCATTTTAAAACCAAAATCTTCTTTGGAAAACTCAGACCCCTTTCGGGTTCTGTTTATTTACTTATATGACCTTTTTAGAAGATTTCAAGTGCCATTGTTGCCAACCTAGAGCTCTGATACCATGTTGTAACACCCCAAATTTTACAACTTGGGGAGTTACTGGTTAGGACCGCACAGTGGGTCCCGACCTTAGTTTGACAACAACTTAACAAGATCTTACAACAAGGCACAGATAAGGAAAAAAAACCGGAAATCATAAATTAAGTCTTACAATGTATGAAAGGGACCAGAACAACCAACAGCCGGAAACATAAGATGACAAAGTACGGATAGAAAGAAAAGAACCAAGGTCCAACTGGAAATCCCACAAATAAAGAAACTGCAACATGTCCTAAAAGTACGACACCCCGGCTGACCACTACCATCCGGATCACTCAGCATCTGCTCTAACCTGTAGTACATCTACACAACATAACAACTGTTAGCTAACTATCCAAATATAAGTAGAATAATAACAGCACAAACACACGCAGAATAATATAAACAAACATCATGCTGGCACACAATCGTTTATAATCTATTACTTAGGTGATTCATCTTATTCAATTTTACAGTTGTGGCACGAGAACTCTTAACAGTTCTCGCCTCCGTTCCTTATCCAACTGGGTGTAGGTCTAGCTGACCTCCGCCGGTAGCATCACTACAAACCGAGTATGGACTAGTCCCTAAAGAAACCCCCAGCGCCCTCAAGCTAACTGAGCAGAATGCCACCGCCCGTTACTCTTAGGCCAAGTATAGGTCGGTAATTATCTGTCACAACCTATAAGTCTAAACATTTCAATCACACACCACTATCATCATTCATGCTCATATTCAGAAGTCAGCTAAGTAAGCCCAAAGGACTTACCTGTTATAAATCTCGATTCTCTGTAAACCAAACTCGCTTTGTAAACTGTAGCAACTCAGTTGCCTGCCAAAGGAGATAAGTGCATTAGCACCCTCCAACGTAATTAGAAGTCTAAGACTTCTAAGATAGAAGATCGTAATAAGACATAACTAATTACAATACTAATTTATGGTAAAATGACCATTTTACCCTTAGTCCCAAAACTTCCAAATTTTCCGAATTTCATGTCTAAACTCCTATTTGAGACTCTAAAGTCCTATTCTAACTCCTAAAGTTTAGTTTGGTTACAAACTGGCACTTTTCCTATTTTCCTAATTTCCGAAAGATCGTAAAGGTCCAACTTCGGTTTCAAATATAAAATTCGTAGAAGCTTATAAAAATTCCGAAATCTTTCTCTAGATCATCTATGATGTTCCATCTATCCTTAGGAGCAAGAATTTCTCAAAACTGTTCATCCATCATTTTTATAAAAATTCTCAAAGTTGGCTACTACACTTACAATTTCTATACTTAACCAAAAAAAACAAAGTTTACAAAAACTGCTTAACTACCCAACTTCGGAAGCTTATAACTTCTAATCCGACCGTTCATTTCTTTTCAAATTTTAATATACTAAACTACATATATCCACCTATTACCTATTAAAATTTCAACGGTGGATCTTCAACCTAACTCTCTAACATTGATCTACAACAGTACCCATTTCTAACTTACAAACTGAGATTAAACAAGGGCATTTCACTCTTATTTCTATTGCTCATTTTTTTTACAGCAGTCCAACCTTCCTATAGGTCTCTAGTTCGACTCTCACCGAACACATTAATCTATATATTCCAATTTACACATTCTAGGTTCTAATTCCATGGAGGTCACAATGTACATATACATAAGTTGCACCTATGTCATAAACAGGAGCAACATGAAGTGGATTTCTTACCGGACTGGGATTAGGCTTGGCTCGGTTTCACTGCTGTCCCAAGGGAGCCTCTAGTTTGTCTCGCTGCTACATCATTGGGGAATCAGTCCGGCACAAAGAAGGAAGGTGTGAGAGTGCAGATAGATGGGGAAACAGTAGAAGAAGAAGGGAAAGAGGTTCACCCGTCAGCAGTAATGTCGTTGCCTATCCACAGAAGGAATCCGATCGAAGATGCTGTGCTTTCTACTCGGAAGAGCCTTGCTGCGCTGAAAAGCTTCGGATTAGAAATGCAGAACCACGTAGCACAGATTAGCAGAATAAGGAGGTTAAGGCTCTACCAGTTCCGTGTACCTGTTGTGCAGAAGGGAGGAAGGGGTAGGGTGCACTGCTACGGCTCCAAGGGCTCAGCGTCGGCCTCTGCGTCGTTGGAGGGCTGAACGTGTGCAGAAGGCTGGTGTGGTTCGCGCGAAGGAATGACTCACTGGTAGGATGCGGAGGTTCTTTGACTCGATACAGAAACGGAGGGATGGTGTAGCTTGCGTGAATCTGGACAGATTGCAAGCGGCTAAAAATGGAAGGAGATCACGCAAATCTCGGTTGTTACATTCCTTTGTAACGTTCAGCAATTGAACGTGGTATTGTAGGTGGGGTGGCGTGCTCCTGGGCTGAAGAGGTAAGGCAACAGATGGGCTGAAGAAGGTAAAGCAGCAGCACACGCTGCTGGGCTGGGCTGGCGCTGGCTGAAGCTGCGTTGGCATGCTGGGCTGGATTGGGCGCTGGCTGAAGCTGCGCTGGCATGTTGGGCTGGAGCTGGCACAAGGGAGCAGCAACCCGGTGCTAGCTGCAGTCCGGAAACGAGATCCCGACTAACGAGTGCACGGAATAGACGGATACGGATCATGTTATAGTTTAGGATTGGTTATAAGGATCCTATCATTTTATGTGAAGGGAAGCTACATAAAATGATAAATTTTTGAAATAAGGATCCTATCATTTTATGTGAAGGGAAGCTACATAAAATGATGAATTTTGAAACAATGTGTCTAACTAAGTAAACGGATATGGATCAACTGATCGAAATCCGATTTGTTTCGGAAATAAACTGAATAAAAAATTCCGGATATTACATCAGTACCCCCTTAAAAATAAGTTTCGTCCCGAAACTTAAAATAAGGTATCTACCCAAACAATTTCCCCTCAAGAGTTATATTCTAGTCTCACTTCAATTTATTTCACTTTTTCTTAGCATGCAAACTACTCACGCTATTAAGCACATAAACATAAACAATCACTTAAACATATAATCACAGAAATCATATAAAGTATCGTCTCAGTACTAACCCGTCGGTACTGGGGTGGCGGCTAACTCCGCAAAGAACTCAGGATAGTTACGTCTAATACTCTCCTCTGTCTCCCACGTAGCCTCATCAGCTCCTCGTCTAGACCACTGGATCCTCAACATCGGTATCTCCTTAGAACGCAGACGCCTAGTACTACACTCTAGGATGGCTAAAGGGTACTCCACAAAAGTGTGGTCTGGCTCGACTATCAGATCCTCATGACTGATGACGTGTCTGGGATCCGGTATGTACTCTCTCAGCTGAGATACATGAAAAACTGGATGTACTCCCTCCAATTTCGGTGGCAGTGCTAATCGGTAGGCAACCTCTCCGACTCTCTCTAAGATCTCAAATGGACCGACATATCGGGGACTCAGCTTCCCCTTAATGCCGAAACGCCGGACTCCTCTCGTCGGTGACACTCTCAACCACACTTGTGCACCTACTCTAAACTCCAAAGGTCGACGCCTTTTGTCGGCGTAGGACTTCTGACGACTCTGAGCTGACAACATCCGCTCCCGGACTAAGGCAATCCGGGCGATGTCATCCTGTATCTGGTCTGGTACTACCCCATCAGCCTTGCTAGGCTCATCCCAGCACAACGGTGTACGACATCTCCGCCCGTACAAAGCCTCATAAGGTGCCATCCCAATAGACGCGTGCCGGCTGTTATTATATGAGAACTCTACCAGTGGGAGATGATCTGGTCATACCTATCCCCAATCTAGTACACATGCCCGCAACATGTCCTCTAAGGTCTGAATGGTCCTCTCAGACTGACCGTCTGTCTGTGGGTGATAGGCAGTGGTAAAGTGGAGACTCGTCCCCAGAGCAGTATGTACCTGCTGCCAAAATCTCGAGGTAAAACGTCCATCCCTGTCGGAGACGATAGTCCTCGGTACTCCATGGAGTCTCACAATGTGTCTGGTGAACTCTTCAGCTAGACGACTTACCGGCCACGTTTCCCTAATCGGAATGAAACGTGCGGTCTTCGTCAGACGGTCTACCACTACCCAAATGACATCAAAACCTCTGCTGAGCCTCAACCCTGTAACAAAATCCATAGATATATCCTCCCACTTCCAATGTGGTACTGGAAGTGGGTGGAGCTCACCTCCGGACCTACGATGCTCAATCTTGACCTGCTGACAGGTCGCACACTAGGCTACATATCGGGCCACATCAGGCTTCAAACCGCCCCACCAGAAGGAACGTCTCACGTCCTTATACATCTTACTCGCTCCTGGATGTACGGAGTAAGGGGTAGCATGAGCCTCACCTAGTATCCTCTGTCTCAACTCACTGTCTGATGGCACACAGATACGGTCCTGCCGTCTCATCACTCCATCGACACCAATAGTGAACTGAGGTGCCTCATCTCGTGACATCCGGTCTCGGATCCGGGTCAAAGTAGGACAGGTCTCCTGCTTCTGTCGGATCTCACCCAACAGATCAGGAAGTAACTCTAAGGTGGCTAACTGACGAGTTGTATCGGGAAACTGGATCTCTACCTCCAACCAAGCTAAGTCTCTCTGTAACTGTGGCTCTACTGTCAACCGGGCTATCGCCTTCTCCCGAGGCGTCTTCCGACTCAAAGCGTCAGCAACTACATTCGCCTTCCCGGGGTGGTAGAGAATCTCAAGGTCGAAATCCTTGATCAACTCTAGCCACCGCCTCTGGCGGTTATTCAACTCCCGCTGAGTGAATATGTACTTCAGACTCTTATGGTCTGTGAAGATCTGACAGGTCGCCCCATAGAGATAATGACGCCAAATCTTAAGGGCATGTACTACTGCAGCTAACTCCAGGTCATGGGTGGGGTAGTTCTCCTCATACGTCTTCAACTGTCGAGACGCATACGCTACGACCTTACCCCTCTACATCAAGACACACCCCAAGCCCAGCTTGGATGCGTCACTGTACACTACAAAATCCTCTGTATCCTCTGGCTGTGCTAAGATCGGAGCAGACGTCAATCTCCTCTTCAGCTCCTCAAAACTCTGCTGACACGGCTCAGACCAGACGAACCGAGTAGTCTTCCTCAGGAGACAAGTAAGTGGTCGAGCGATCAGGGAAAACCCTTCCACAAACCGGCGGTAATAACCTGCCAATCCAAGGAAGCTGCGAACCTCCTTAACATTCTTCGGAGGTTGCCAAGAAGACACTGACTCAATCTTCGCCGGGTCGACCTTAATCCCCTCAGCAGTCACTACATGGCCTAGGAAAGCCACCTCTGACATCCAGAACTCGCACTTGGATAGCTTATCATATAGCTGACTATCTTGTAGAATCTGTAATACTGTCCTCAAGTGTCCGGCATGCTCCTCTCGACTTTTAGAGTAAACTAGAATGTCGTCAATGAAGACCACTACAAACTGGTCTAAGAAGTCGATGAAAATCCCATTCATCAACTCCATAAATACTGCTGGCGCATTAGTGAGCCCGAATGGCATCACTACAAACTCATAGTGGCCATACCTAGTCCGGAATGCCGTCTTAGGTATGTCCTGGTCTCTCACTCTCAGCTGGTGATAACCCGATCTCAAGTCTATCCTCGAGAACACTGACGCTCCATGCAGCTGGTCCAGCAGATCATCTATGCGAGGCAGTGGATACTTATTCTTGATGGTGACCTTGTTCAACTCCCGGTAGTCAATACACAGCCTCATAGATCCATCCTTCTTCCTCACAAATAATACTGGTGCGCCCTAGGGAGAAACACTAGGGCGTATGAAGCCCTTCTCTGCTAACTCCTCTAACTGCTTCTTCAGCTCGAGCAGCTCTATCGGTGCCATGCGGTACGGGGCCTTCGAGATCGGTCTCGTACCCGGTTCTAACTCAATGTTAAAATCAACACTCCTCTGTGGAGGTAGCCCTGGTAAGTCGTCACTGAATACCTCTGCAAACTCGCATGCAACTGGTATCTCCTCTACTGTCAGGCTCTTGCGCTCCTTCATGGCATAACACCAGAAGGCCTCGCAACCCTGTGCTATCAATCTGGCTGCTCTCACTGCGCTGATAACTGTGCCGGACTTTCCGAGGTCCCAACCTCGGAATATCACTCTGTGACCCTCCTCAGTGGCGACAATCACAGTTCTCCTACCAATATCTAAGACTGCTCCATGTCTAGTCATCCAATCTATCCCCAATATCACGTCCTCATGTGCTAAGGGCATGACTAGAAAATTTACTAACCAAATCCGGCCTCCCAGATGAATAGGGCAGTCATAAATCTCTCGGGATCCTCTAACCTTACCCCCATCTGGTAACCCAACCACAAAAGGTACACCCTCTACTGTAGCTAAGGACAACCTATCTACACATGCATCTGATATAAAGGAGTGCGTAGCACCCGTATCAAATAAAACTCGCACAGGTAAGTCATGGATCCAAATAGTACCTGTGGTCGCAGGTGTTGCAGGCTGCTCAGTGTTCCTCAGCTCGAACACTCTCGATGGTCCTCCTCTGGTGTCAGTGGTACTACTACGTCCTCTGCCACGACCTGATCCCTGTGCCGTACTGTATGAAGCAGGATGCCCTGGGGCCCGGTACTGTTGCTGCTGCTGACTAGGTGCTCGGTACTGAGGTGGTCTCTGTACACTCCTCTCAGCACCTGCAGGAGAAGATCCCTGCTGTGAAGGAGCCTTACCCTGACGGCAGAAAGTAGCTCTGTGTCCCGGCTTCCCACAAGTGAAGCAAGTGATAGGTGGTTTCTGGCAGTCTGTCTTAATGTGATCACGGCCACCACAGTTAAAGCACTGTCGACCTCCACCGGGGGTCTGAACTGTAGAGTGGTAGCTGGACCTCCCCTGAGTCTGTCCTCGACCATAACCTGCTACTGCTGCACTGCTACCAGCATGTCCTGTCCTCTGCCGCTTATCCGGCCCACTAGACTGAGCTGCTTTCCTAGAAGCTGGCCTATCTCTCTCATAAGCAGAGGCCCTATCCTGATAATCAGACAAGGTCTCACAGCGGAATCCAGCCAGGTAGGATCGGGTACTCTCTCTCAACCTCCTGGAGAAAAGGTAAACATGCTGCTCTTCTGGAGGTGCAGACGGTCCAAGCAAAGTCAACTCCTTCTGAAACTTCTTTATGGCTGCAGCAATCGGGATATCCTCGAATCCCGCCTCAATGAAATCCTGGAATCTCTCCCTCCTCAGCGAAACTGGACAGTACCTGTCTCTAACAATGGTCTTCATCTGCTCCCAGCTGGTGACTCGGCTACGAATGGTACGCCACCATGAATGAGCATCATCTGTGAAGCAGGTCTGTATCAAATCCACCTGTCGGTCCACGGGGCAACGTATTGCCTCCAAAGCAGTCTCAATCTTCCCTATCCAGTGCTCCACCTCTAGCCCTATCTCTCCGCTGAATGAGGGGACCTTCTGAGAGTTGAAAGCCTTCAACCACTCATCCGGTCTCGGTGCTCTGGCCCCAGTAGGTGCTCTATCAACAGCAGCCCTCCTCTCAGATACAGCCGGCACCTGAGACACTCCTTGTGTCACCTGAGCTGACCTAGCCGGCTCCACTGATGGTACCTGAGTAAGCCTCTCCACTCTGGCAGCTTCTTCTCTGCGCTCCACATAGGCTCTGAACTCTCTATACTCCGATGCTCCAATAGAGACACGTCCCGACTCAGTAGAACGAGCTCCCTGTGCTCCAGACCTAGCGGCGGGCACAGGCCTGACCTCGGGGCCTACACTCTCAGCTACTTCCTCTACAGCAACCTCTGGTACGTCTGCTGCAGGTGTGTCATCTCGAGGGACTCGTCCTCGACCTCTCCCTAGTGGAGGTCTACCCACACGACCACGCCCTCTGACAGTAGGGGTGCTATCAGCTCTATCCTGTCTGACTGGGGGAAGGGGGGGACGACCCCTACCTCGGCCAGTCACTTGTGCAGCCCTAGTACGTGCCATCTGCACGAATAGTAATCACTATAGTTATAACTAGCTAATCTATCGTAGCATTACAAGTCCATAAATATTCTAAGATTACCGAGATCCGCAGAGGTAGTGGTGGTCGTCCGTACTTTCTATCCCAACCCGACTCTGTATGCATTTAAAACCAAAATTTTTTCGTTGGAAAACTCAGACCCCTTTCGGGTTCTGTTTATTTACTTATACGACCTTTTTAGAAGATTCAAGTGCCATTGTTGCCAACCTAGAGCTCTGATACCATGTTGTAACACCCCAAATTTTACAACTTAGGGAGTTACTGGTTAGGACCGCACAGTGGGTCCCGACCTTAGTTTGACAACAACTTAACATGATCTTACAACAAGGCACCGATAAGGAAAAGCTAAAAATCATAAAATAGTTTTTATCAATGCATGAATGTGACCAGATCAACTACAGCCGGAAAAGCAATATATCAAGGTACGGAAGGAAACAATGTTCAACAGAAAAACCCACGAATGCAAAAAACTGCAAAAAGTCCTAAAGTACGACACCCCGGCTGACCACTATCAGATCCTCATGGCTGATGACGTGTCTCGGATCCGGAATATACTCCCGCAGCTGAGATACATGAAAAACTGGGTGTACTCCCTCTAGTCTCGGTGGCAGTGCTAGTCGGTAGGCAACTTCTCCAACTCTCTCTACGATCTCAAATGGTCCGACATACCGGGGACTCAGCTTCCCCTTAATGCCGAAACGTCTAACTCCCCTCGTAGGTGACACTCTCAACCACACCTGTGCACCTACTCTAAACTCCAAAGGTCGACGCCTCTTATCGGCGTAGGACTTCTGACGACTCTGAGCTGCTAACATCCTCTCCCGGACTAAGGCAATCCGGGCGATGTCGTCCTGTATCTGATCTGGTACTACTCCATCAGCCTTGCTAGGCTCATCCCAACATAGCGGTGTACGACATCTCCGGCCGTACAAAGCCTCATAAGGTGCCATCCCAATAGACGCATGCCAGCTGTTATTATATGAAAACTCTACTAATGGGAGGTGATCTGGCCATACCTGTCCCCAATCTAGCACACATGCCCGTAACATGTCCTCCAGGGTCTGGATGGTCCTCTCTGACTGACCGTCTGTCTGTGGGTGGTAGGCAGTGGTAAAGTGAAGACTCGTACCCAGAGCGGTATGTACCTGCTGCCAGAACCTCGAGGTAAAACGTCCATCCCTGTCGGATACGATAGTCCTCGGTACTCCATGGAGTCTCACAATGTGTCTGGTGAACTCCTCTGCTAGACGACTTACCGGCCACGTCTCCTTAATCGGAATGAAACGTGCGGTCTTCGTCAGACGGTCCACTACCACCCAAATGGCATCAAAGCCTCTACTGAGCCTCAATCCAGTGACGAAATCCATCGTAATGTCTTCCCACTTCCAGTGTGGTACTGGCAGTGGGTGTAGCTCTCCTCCGGATCTACGGTGTTCAATCTTGACCTGCTGACAGGTCGCACACTGAGCTACATAACGGGCCACATCAGGTGATAGCATGAATTATAGTCTATATTTTGGGGTTTGTTTGGACGTTTTATCTTTCATAATCTGCATGTTTGTATGTACATTATGTGATTTTACTACCATTTCATCTACCTTTGCGAGAATCGAGGTCTACACCTAGTTTCGTTGTAATTGCAGGTAATATGGTACGTTTTGCATCAAAAAGGAGCAAAAGGAGTCAAGAGTCATTTGGAGCTACATTCAGGAAGCATAGCCATGGATTAAAGATTTACTTTGGACCAGTTTTGAGAGATTCTACATTCAGTTATGAATCACCTCGGTTGCCCAGAGATTCATCTCGACCGAGGCGATCCAGAGACGCCGACTCGACCGAGGCGAACACCTAGGACGCGGCGAGAATATTTTATTCTTGGCTGAGATCTTTTAAAATTGGAAAGTGATCCTATATTTTTGGGCTGAGCTTCTAGAAGGAAGGAGATATGCAGAATCATATATTTTACCTATTTTTATGGGAATATATCTTCTTAAGATTTCTTATCTTTGGAGGGTTATTTTTCCTATAAAAAGGGTTGGATTTTCCACAAATCCGATCATGCTTAGAGGCTGCATACACCGCATACAATCAGCTATCAGCGCAGCAGCCGCATCCTACTCCAATTTGGGAGAGAGTTGAAGAACCTTTTTGAAGGTTGAAGGAAGATTGAAGACTATAGCTTTATAGCTTTTTGGAGGGTTTTGTAAGATTGTCTTCAATTCCTTTCCTTGTTGTCTTGTCTTATTGGATCATTATCCAAGGAACGATTTTGTGTGATATTTGATTCAGTTATTGAAGTGTTTTCATTAAATTCTTCTTTATTCAAATATTCACCTTCTTCCCATATATTTAATACTTTCATTATGATGATGAGTGGCTAATTTCCTTGTGTGATTCTAGGGTGATTGGCTGAAGGTTGTGGGAAAAACAATGATAGAATGATCTTAATCACAGTAGGATCCTGAAAGTTCGAGTCTTTAACCTTAACCCTAAGCATCTCGTTCAGTCGATGAACATCTCGTCCGGGGTGGAAACTGGCTGACCGAGGTGGCTTATCCGATCCTTAACTGAGAGTTAATGTGTTAGAGTTTGCCAAATCCTATTCTTATTATACCTTTCTGGTTCAAAGCAAGCTTAGGATGAGACTTACCCGGTAATTCCTTAGTTTGTATACTAACGATCATAAGTGTAGGTAATAAAGGCTTGTCCTTTATTGGGGTTTGAGTGTGCTTCCATCCCATCTTTGTGAGTTAACCTGAGACTTACCCGGTAAAGGTTGATTCTATTCCCTTAGATGGTGTGTTAGTTTGAGGTAATAGTTCTTTATCTTAATTCCTTGAGACTTACCCGGTAATAGGAGTTACAGTTTGGGATTAGTGTGTAGTGAGACTTACCCGGTGATCTACTCCACTTTAGAAACACCTTCCCCATGCAAAAATCTCAGCTTTGTCCGCTTATCTATAGATCTTGAGTTGGAACCACAACTAGATGCTTTAATCCCTAGAATTGCATGTTTGCTTATTTGACATCTTATTCATCTTTGATTGTATACTTGCTCTTGTGGTTAGCATTAACACTAGCATACCGTATTGGACTTTGTTTCACTAAGTCCCTGTGATCGACCCCTGGAATTTTCTTGCTTTTACTACGATTGACCCGTACACTGCGGGTTCGCATCCTTGTTTTAAGCTTAAGTCTAGGGTTATAAATTTAAAGCTTGCACACACCGTTTGAAGCGAACAAGTTTTTGGCGCCGTTGCCGGGGACTTGGTCTAGACCGAGCCGGTACGGTTTGCTCTTGGGGCATTTGCCCCGTGTTGTCTTACCACTCTACTTGAGTGACTTTTGCAGGTTCTTTCTTAGGTATATGCGAAGAACCCGCACTGGAAAGGAAATCGTTCCTTACGATCCCGAACCGGAAAAGACATACAAACGACGCTTAAGAGAAGCGAAGATGGCCCAACAAGACGATCACGATCTTTTGGCCCAATTGAGAGAGACGCAGGAGCAGCTACGTCTCAGTAAAGAAGAACTAAGGCAGGAAAAAGAAGAGAATCAGGCCAGGAATGCAGCAATCGAAGCTGAGATTGCAGCAATTCGGAACCAGATTCAACCTCGACCGATGCAGGATCCAGTAATTGATCCTCGACCGAGGCAAATCCCAGTTCCTGACGCCCCGGCCGATGTGCATCCACTTCGGATGCCAGTCCGAGATGTTCTTCTTGCAGGAATTCCACAAACCCTAGGTCAAAGGATGGACCCTAATCAACAGCTGAGGCGTCCAGGAGTGAACCTAGGAGATCCAGCGGACCATGACTACGAACTTCGACCACAAGTTCTAGCGATGATTCGCCAATGTCAATTCGGAGGGCTAGAGAAGGAGTCGCCGCATCAACATCTTCAAAACTACGAGATCTTGATGGAGACCTTGCGACCTCCCAGAATTGAAAATAACAACTACAAGCTAAGACCTTTCTACTTTTCTCTTAAAGATAGAGCTCTTACTTGGTATCAATCTCTTCCTGCAGGAAAGATCAGCACATGGGAAGAGATGACTACGGAATTCTTGACTAAATTCTTTCCCCCCTCAAAGACTGCTGAAATGAGAGGGAAGATCAATGCTTTCATCATGAAAGACAAGGAGAGTTTGTCCAAATCATGGGAGCGGTTCAAGGATATCCTTTTGGATTGCCCACATCATGGGATTCCAAAGATCGAGTTGTTGGAGATCTACTTCAAAGGGCTGGACGGAAACACCCAGTTTAATCTCCAACTACTCTCCGCCGGCACATTTATGGATATGGCGGTTGACGAGGCTTGGGATTTCATTGAGAAGCAAGCCTTGCACATGGAGAAGTACACCCACCAAGGAGCTGAAGGTGGAGTTAAAAGAGTCAACTTTCAAGAGACTCAAACCAACAACAACCAATTCACGTCCTTGAAGAACGACGTGAAGCAATTGAAGGAGCTATTGATGGCTCAAACTAAGCAGGAAGAGCAAGGGCAAAGGAACAACAACAACTACAACAAGAACGGGTACCGTAACAACAACAACGGACCCCGAAACAACAACTACAACAACAATAGAGGATCCAATAGCAACAATTGGAGAGCGAATAATAACCAAAACAACGGTAACAATTATTCAAACTCCAACTCTAATGATTCCTCTAACCCTTTCCTCTCTCCTCCTTCTTCTTCTTCTACTCCATTGAAGAGCCAAGGGCAAGGATCAAGTTCGTCTCAGCCGGAAAAGAAGGACGCAGTCCTGGAGGCGATCTTGATCAAGCTTAGTGCTATGGAGAATTCTATGACTTCATTTTCGAGGGCCCAAAAATCCTTCGAACAACAACTTGCTAATGTTCGCTCCAAACGGTGTGTGCAAGCTTTAAATTTATAACCCTAGACTTAAGCTTAAAACAAGGATGCGAACCCGCAGTGTACGGGTCAATCGTAGTAAAAGCAAGAAAATTCCAGGGGTCGATCACAGGGACTTAGTGAAACAAAGTCCAATACGGTATGCTAGTGTTAATGCTAACCACAAGAGCAAGTATACAATCAAAGATGAATAAGATGTCAAATAAGCAAACATGCAATTCTAGGGATTAAAGCATCTAGTTGTGGTTCCAACTCAAGATCTATAGATAAGCGGACAAAGCTGAGATTTTTGCATGGGGAAGGTGTTTCTAAAGTGGAGTAGATCACCGGGTAAGTCTCACTACACACTAATCCCAAACCGTAACTCCTATTACCGGGTAAGTCTCAAGGAATTAAGATAAAGAACTATTGCCTCAAACTAACACACCATCTAAGGGAATAGAATCAACCTTTACCGGGTAAGTCTCAGGCTAACTCACAAAGATGGGATGGAAGCAAACTCAAACCCCAATAAAGGATAAGCCTTTATTACCTACACTTATGATCGTTAGTATACAAACTAAGGAATTACCGGGTAAGTCTCATCCTAAGCTTGCTTTGAACCAGAAAGGTATAATAAGAATAGGATTTGGCAAACTCTAACACATTAACTCTCAGTTAAGGATCGGATAAGCCACCTCGGTCAGCCAGTTTCCACCCCGGCCGAGATGTTCATCGACTGAACGAGATGCTTAGGGTTAAGGTTAAAGACTCGAACTTTCAGGATCCTACTGTGATTAAGATCATTCTATCATTGTTTTTCCCACAACCTTCAGCCAATCACCCTAGAATCACACAAGGAAATTAGCCACTCATCATCATAATGAAAGTATTAAATATATGGGAAGAAGGTGAATATTTGAATAAAGAAGAATTTAATGAAAACACTTCAATAACTGAATCAAATATCACACAAAATCGTTCCTTGGATAATGATCCAACAAGACAAGACAACAAGGAAAGGAATTGAAGACAATCTTACAAAACCCTCCAAAAAGCTATAAAGCTATAGTCTTCAATCTTCCTTCAACCTTCAAAAAGGTTCTTCAACTCTCTCCCAAATTGGAGTAGGATGCGGCTGCTGCGCTGATAGCTGATTGTATGCGGTGTATGCAGCCTCTAAGCATGATCGGATTTGTGGAAAATCCAACCCTTTTTATAGGAAAAATAACCCTCCAAAGATAAGAAATCTTAAGAAGATATATTCCCATAAAAATAGGTAAAATATATGATTCTGCATATCTCCTTCCTTCTAGAAGCTCAGCCCAAAAATATAGGATCACTTTCCAATTTTAAAAGATCTCAGCCAAGAATAAAATATTCTCGCCGCGTCCTAGGTGTTCGCCTCGGTCGAGTCGGCGTCTCTGGATCGCCTCGGTCGAGATGAATCTCTGGGCAACCGAGGTGATTCATAACTGAATGTAGAATCTCTCAAAACTGGTCCAAAGTAAATCTTTAATCCATGGCTATGCTTCCTGAATGTAGCTCCAAATGACTCTTGACTCCTTTTGCTCCTTTTTGATGCAAAACGTACCATATTACCTGCAATTACAACGAAACTAGGTGTAGACCTCGATTCTCGCAAAGGTAGATGAAATGGTAGTAAAATCACATAATGTACATACAAACATGCAGATTATGAAAGATAAAACGTCCAAACAAACCCCAAAATATAGACTATAATTCATGCTATCACCTGATGTGGCCCGTTATGTAGCTCAGTGTGCGACCTGTCAGCAGGTCAAGATTGAACACCGTAGATCCGGAGGAGAGCTACACCCACTGCCAGTACCACACTGGAAGTGGGAAGACATTACGATGGATTTCGTCACTGGATTGAGGCTCAGTAGAGGCTTTGATGCCATTTGGGTGGTAGTGGACCGTCTGACGAAGACCGCACGTTTCATTCCGATTAAGGAGACGTGGCCGGTAAGTCGTCTAGCAGAGGAGTTCACCAGACATATTGTGAGACTCCATGGAGTACCGAGGACTATCGTATCCGACAGGGATGGACGTTTTACCTCGAGGTTCTGGCAGCAGGTACATACCGCTCTGGGTACGAGTCTTCACTTTACCACTGCCTACCACCCACAGACAGACGGTCAGTCAGAGAGGACCATCCAGACCCTGGAGGACATGTTACGGGCATGTGTGCTAGATTGGGGACAGGTATGGCCAGATCACCTCCCATTAGTAGAGTTTTCATATAATAACAGCTGGCATGCGTCTATTGGGATGGCACCTTATGAGGCTTTGTACGGCCGGAGATGTCGTACACCGCTATGTTGGGATGAGCCTAGCAAGGCTGATGGAGTAGTACCAGATCAGATACAGGACGACATCGCCCGGATTGCCTTAGTCCGGGAGAGGATGTTAGCAGCTCAGAGTCGTCAGAAGTCCTACGCCGATAAGAGGCGTCGACCTTTGGAGTTTAGAGTAGGTGCACAGGTGTGGTTGAGAGTGTCACCTACGAGGGGAGTTAGACGTTTCGGCATTAAGGGGAAGCTGAGTCCCCGGTATGTCGGACCATTTGAGATCGTAGAGAGAGTTGGAGAAGTTGCCTACCGACTAGCACTGCCACCGAGACTAGAGGGAGTACACCCAGTTTTTCATGTATCTCAGCTGCGGGAGTATATTCCGGATCCGAGACACGTCATCAGCCATGAGGATCTGATAGTGGTCAGCCGGGGTGTCGTACTTTAGGACTTTTTGCAGTTTTTTGCATTCGTGGGTTTTTCTGTTGAACATTGTTTCCTTCCGTACCTTGATATATTGCTTTTCCGGCTGTAGTTGATCTGGTCACATTCATGCATTGATAAAAACTATTTTATGATTTTTAGCTTTTCCTTATCGGTGCCTTGTTGTAAGATCATGTTAAGTTGTTGTCAAACTAAGGTCGGGACCCACTGTGCGGTCCTAACCAGTAACTCCCTAAGTTGTAAAATTTGGGGTGTTACAACATGGTATCAGAGCTCTAGGTTGGCAACAATGGCACTTGAATCTTCTAAAAAGGTCGTATAAGTAAATAAACAGAACCCGAAAGGGGTCTGAGTTTTCCAACGAAAAAATTTTGGTTTTAAATGCATACAGAGTCGGGTTGGGATAGAAAGTACGGACGACCACCACTACCTCTGCGGATCTCGGTAATCTTAGAATATTTATGGACTTGTAATGCTACGATAGATTAGCTAGTTATAACTATAGTGATTACTATTCGTGCAGATGGCACGTACTAGGGCTGCACAAGTGACTGGCCGAGGTAGGGGTCGTCCCCCCCTTCCCCCAGTCAGACAGGATAGAGCTGATAGCACCCCTACTGTCAGAGGGCGTGGTCGTGTGGGTAGACCTCCACTAGGGAGAGGTCGAGGACGAGTCCCTCGAGATGACACACCTGCAGCAGACGTACCAGAGGTTGCTGTAGAGGAAGTAGCTGAGAGTGTAGGCCCCGAGGTCAGGCCTGTGCCCGCCGCTAGGTCTGGAGCACAGGGAGCTCGTTCTACTGAGTCGGGACGTGTCTCTATTGGAGCATCGGAGTATAGAGAGTTCAGAGCCTATGTGGAGCGCAGAGAAGAAGCTGCCAGAGTGGAGAGGCTTACTCAGGTACCATCAGTGGAGCCGGCTAGGTCAGCTCAGGTGACACAAGGAGTGTCTCAGGTGCCGGCTGTATCTGAGAGGAGGGCTGCTGTTGATAGAGCACCTACTGGGGCCAGAGCACCGAGACCGGATGAGTGGTTGAAGGCTTTCAACTCTCAGAAGGTCCCCTCATTCAGCGGAGAGATAGGGCTAGAGGTGGAGCACTGGATAGGGAAGATTGAGACTGCTTTGGAGGCAATACGTTGCCCCGTGGACCGACAGGTGGATTTGATACAGACCTGCTTCACAGATGATGCTCATTCATGGTGGCGTACCATTCGTAGCCGAGTCACCAGCTGGGAGCAGATGAAGACCATTGTTAGAGACAGGTACTGTCCAGTTTCGCTGAGGAGGGAGAGATTCCAGGATTTCATTGAGGCGGGATTCGAGGATATCCCGATTGCTGCAGCCATAAAGAAGTTTCAGAAGGAGTTGACTTTGCTTGGACCGTCTGCACCTCCAGAAGAGCAGCATGTTTACCTTTTCTCCAGGAGGTTGAGAGAGAGTACCCGATCCTACCTGGCTGGATTCCGCTGTGAGACCTTGTCTGATTATCAGGATAGGGCCTCTGCTTATGAGAGAGATAGGCCAGCTTCTAGGAAAGCAGCTCAGTCTAGTGGGCCGGATAAGCGGCAGAGGACAGGACATGCTGGTAGCAGTGCAGCAGTAGCAGGTTATGGTCGAGGACAGACTCAGGGGAGGTCCAGCTACCACTCTACAGTTCAGACCCCCGGTGGAGGTCGACAGTGCTTTAACTGTGGTGGCCGTGATCACATTAAGACAGACTGCCAGAAACCACCTATCACTTGCTTCACTTGTGGGAAGCCGGGACACAGAGCTACTTTCTGCCGTCAGGGTAAGGCTCCTTCACAGCAGGGATCTTCTCCTGCAGGTGCTGAGAGGAGTGTACAGAGACCACCTCAGTACCGAGCACCTAGTCAGCAGCAGCAACAGTACCGGGCCCCAGGGCATCCTGCTTCATACAGTACGGCACAGGGATCAGGTCGTGGCAGAGGACGTAGTAGTACCACTGACACCAGAGGAGGACCATCGAGAGTGTTCGAGCTGAGGAACACTGAGCAGCCTGCAACACCTGCGACCACAGGTACTATTTGGATCCATGACTTACCTGTGCGAGTTTTATTTGATACGGGTGCTACGCACTCCTTTATATCAGATGCATGTGTAGATAGGTTGTCCTTAGCTACAGTAGAGGGTGTACCTTTTGTGGTTGGGTTACCAGATGGGGGTAAGGTTAGAGGATCCCGAGAGATTTATGACTGCCCTATTCATCTGGGAGGCCGGATTTGGTTAGTAAATTTTCTAGTCATGCCCTTAGCACATGAGGACGTGATATTGGGGATAGATTGGATGACTAGACATGGAGCCGTCTTAGATATTGGTAGGAGAACTGTGATTGTCGCCACTGAGGAGGGTCACAGAGTGATATTCCGAGGTTGGGACCTCGGAAAGTCCGGCACAGTTATCAGCGCAGTGAGAGCAGCCAGATTGATAGCACAGGGTTGCGAGGCCTTCTGGTGTTATGCCATGAAGGAGCGCAAGAGCCTGACAGTAGAGGAGATACCAGTTGCATGCGAGTTTGCAGAGGTATTCAGTGACGACTTACCAGGGCTACCTCCACAGAGGAGTGTTGATTTTAACATTGAGTTAGAACCGGGTACGAGACCGATCTCGAAGGCCCCGTACCGCATGGCACCGATAGAGCTGCTCGAGCTGAAGAAGCAGTTAGAGGAGTTAGCAGAGAAGGGCTTCATACGCCCTAGTGTTTCTCCCTAGGGCGCACCAGTATTATTTGTGAGGAAGAAGGATGGATCTATGAGGCTGTGTATTGACTACCGGGAGTTGAACAAGGTCACCATCAAGAATAAGTATCCACTGCCTCGCATAGATGATCTGCTGGACCAGCTGCATGGAGCGTCAGTGTTCTCGAGGATAGACTTGAGATCGGGTTATCACCAGCTGAGAGTGAGAGACCAGGACATACCTAAGACGGCATTCCGGACTAGGTATGGCCACTATGAGTTTGTAGTGATGCCATTCGGGCTCACTAATGCGCCAGCAGTATTTATGGAGTTGATGAATGGGATTTTCATCGACTTCTTAGACCAGTTTGTAGTGGTCTTCATTGACGACATTCTAGTTTACTCTAAAAGTCGAGAGGAGCATGCCGGACACTTGAGGACAGTATTACAGATTCTACAAGATAGTCAGCTATATGATAAGCTATCCAAGTGCGAGTTCTGGATGTCAGAGGTGGCTTTCCTAGGCCATGTAGTGACTGCTGAGGGGATTAAGGTCGACCCGGCGAAGATTGAGTCAGTGTCTTCTTGGCAACCTCCGAAGAATGTTAAGGAGGTTCGCAGCTTCCTTGGATTGGCAGGTTATTACCGCCGGTTTGTGGAAGGGTTTTCCCTAATCGCTCGACCACTTACTTGTCTCCTGAGGAAGACTACTCGGTTCGTCTGGTCTGAGCCGTGTCAGCAGAGTTTTGAGGAGCTGAAGAGGAGATTGACGTCTGCTCCGATCTTAGCACAGCCAGAGGATACAGAGGATTTTGTAGTGTACAGTGACGCATCCAAGCTGGGCTTGGGGTGTGTCTTGATGTAGAGGGGTAAGGTCGTAGCGTATGCGTCTCGACAGTTGAAGACGTATGAGGAGAACTACCCCACCCATGACCTGGAGTTAGCTGCAGTAGTACATGCCCTTAAGATTTGGCATCATTATCTCTATGGGGCGACCTGTCAGATCTTCACAGACCATAAGAGTCTGAAGTACATATTCACTCAGCGGGAGTTGAATAACCGCCAGAGGCGGTGGCTAGAGTTGATCAAGGATTTCGACCTTGAGATTCTCTACCACCCCGGGAAGGCGAATGTAGTTGCTGACGCTTTGAGTCGGAAGACGCCTCGGGAGAAGGCGATAGCCCGGTTGACAGTAGAGCCACAGTTACAGAGAGACTTAGCTTGGTTGGAGGTAGAGATCCAGTTTCCCGATACAACTCGTCAGTTAGCCACCTTAGAGTTACTTCCTGATCTGTTGGGTGAGATCCGACAGAAGCAGGAGACCTGTCCTACTTTGACCCGGATCCGAGACCGGATGTCACGAGATGAGGCACCTCAGTTCACTATTGGTGTCGATGGAGTGATGAGACGGCAGGACCGTATATGTGTGCCATCAGACAGTGAGTTGAGACAGAGGATACTAGGTGAGGCTCATGCTACCCCTTACTCCGTACATCCAGGAGCGAGTAAGATGTATAAGGACGTGAGACGTTCCTTCTGGTGGGGCGGTTTGAAGCCTGATGTGGCCCGATATGTAGCCTAGTGTGCGACCTGTCAGCAGGTCAAGATTGAGCATCGTAGGTCCGGAGGTGAGCTCCACCCACTTCCAGTACCACATTGGAAGTGGGAGGATATATCTATGGATTTTGTTACAGGGTTGAGGCTCAGCAGAGGTTTTGATGTCATTTGGGTAGTGGTAGACCGTCTGACGAAGACCGCACGTTTCATTCCGATTAGGGAAACGTGGCCGGTAAGTCGTCTAGCTGAAGAGTTCACCAGACACATTGTGAGACTCCATGGAGTACCGAGGACTATCGTCTCCGACAGGGATGGACGTTTTACCTCGAGATTTTGGCAGCAGGTACATACTGCTCTGGGGACGAGTCTCCACTTTACCACTGCCTATCACCCACAGACAGACGGTCAGTCTGAGAGGACCATTCAGACCTTAGAGGACATGTTGCGGGCATGTGTACTAGATTGGGGATAGGTATGACCAGATCATCTCCCACTGGTAGAGTTCTCATATAATAACAGCCGGCACGCGTCTATTGGGATGGCACCTTATGAGGCTTTGTACGGGCGGAGATGTCGTACACCGTTGTGCTGGGATGAGCCTAGCAAGGCTGATGGGGTAGTACCAGACCAGATACAGGATGACATCGCCCGGATTGCCTTAGTCCGGGAGCGGATGTTGTCAGCTCAGAGTCGTCAGAAGTCCTACGCCGACAAAAGGCGTCGACCTTTGGAGTTTAGAGTAGGTGCACAAGTGTGGTTGAGAGTGTCACCGACGAGAGGAGTCCGGCGTTTCGGCATTAAGGGGAAGCTGAGTCCCCGATATGTCGGTCCATTTGAGATCTTAGAGAGAGTCGGAGAGGTTGCCTACCGATTAGCACTGCCACCGAAATTGGAGGGAGTACATCCAGTTTTTCATGTATCTCAGCTGAGAGAGTACATACCGGATCCCAGACACGTCATCAGTCATGAGGATCTGATAGTCGAGCCAGACCACACTTTTGTGGAGTACCCTTTAGCCATCCTAGAGTGTAGTACTAGGCGTCTGCGTTCTAAGGAGATACCGATGTTGAGGATCCAGTGGTCTAGACGAGGAGCTGATGAGGCTACGTGGGAGACAGAGGAGAGTATTAGACGTAACTATCCTGAGTTCTTTGCGGAGTTAGCCGCCACCCCAGTACCGACGGGTTAGTACTGAGACGATACTTTATATGATTTCTGTGATTATATGTTTAAGTGATTGTTTATGTTTATGTGCTTAATAGCGTGAGTAGTTTGCATGCTAAGAAAAAGTGAAATAAATTGAAGTGAGACTAGAATATAACTCTTGAGGGGAAATTGTTTGGGTAGATACCTTATTTTAAGTTTCGGGACGAAACTTATTTTTAAGGGGGTACTGATGTAATATCCGGAATTTTTTATTCAGTTTCTTTCCGAAACAAATCGGATTTCGATCAGTTGATCCATATCCGTTTACTTAGTTAGACACATTGTTTCAAAATTCATCATTTTATGTAGCTTCCCTTCACATAAAATGATAGGATCCTTATTTCAAAAATTTATCATTTTATGTAGCTTCCCTTCACATAAAATGATAGGATCCTTATAACCAATCCTAAACTATAACATGATCCGTATCCGTCTATTCCGTGCACTCGTTAGTCGGGATCTCGTTTCCGGACTGCAGCTAGCACCGGGTTGCTGCTCCCTTGTGGCAGCTCCAGCCCAACATGCCAGCGCAGCTTCAGCCAGCGCCCAATCCAGCCCAGCATGCCAACGCAGCTTCAGCCAGCGCCAGCCCAGCCCAGCAGCGTGTGCTGCTGCTTTACCTTCTTCAGCCCATCTGTTGCCTTACCTCTTCAGCCCAGGAGCACGCCACCCCACCTACAATACCACGTTCAATTGCTGAACGTTACAAAGGAATGTAACAACCGAGATTTGCGTGATCTCCTTCCATTTTTAGCCGCTTGCAATCTGTCCAGATTCACGCAAGCTACACCATCCCTCCGTTTCTGTATCGAGTCAAAGAACCTCCGCATCCTACCAGTGAGTCATTCCTTCGCGTGAACCACACCAGCCTTCTGCACACGTTCAGCCCTCCAACGACGCAGAGGCCGACGCTGAGCCCTTGGAGCCGTAGCAGTGCACCCTACCCCTTCCTCCCTTCTGCACAACAGGTACACGGAACTGGTAGAGCCTTAACCTCCTTATTCTGCTAATCTGTGCTACGTGGTTCTGCATTTCTAATCCGAAGCTTTTCAGCGCAGCAAGGCTCTTCCGAGTAGAAAGCACAGCATCTTCGATCGGATTCCTTCTGTGGATAGGCAACGACATTACTGCTGACGGGTGAACCTCTTTCCCTTCTTCTTCTACTGTTTCCCCATCTATCTGCACTCTCACACCTTCCTTCTTTGTGCCGGACTGATTCCCCAATGATGTAGCAGCGAGACAAACTAGAGGCTCCCTTGGGACAACAGTGAAACCGAGCCAAGCCTAATCCCAGTCCGGTAAGAAATCCACTTCCTGTTGCTCCTGTTTATGACATAGGTGCAACTTATGTATATGTACATTGTGACCTCCATGGAATTAGAACCTAGAATGTGTAAATTGGAATATATAGATTAATGTGTTCGGTGAGAGTCGAACTAGAGACCTATAGGAAGGTTGGACTGCTGTAAAAAAAATGAGCAATAGAAATAAGAGTGAAATGCCCTTGTTTAATCTCAGTTTGTAAGTTAGAAATGGGTACTGTTGTAGATCAATGTTAGAGAGTTAGGTTGAAGATCCACCGTTGAAATTTTAATAGGTAATAGGTGGATATATGTAGTTTAGTATATTAAAATTTGAAAAAAAATAAACGGTCGGATTAGAAGTTATAAGCTTCCGAAGTTGGGTAGTTAAGCAGTTTTTGTAAACTTTGTTTTTTTTGGTTAAGTATAGAAATTGTAAGTGTAGTAGCCAACTTTGAGAATTTTTATAAAAATGATGGATGAACAGTTTTGAGAAATTCTTGATCCTAAGGATATATGGAACATCATAGATGATCTAGAGAAAGATTTCGGAATTTTTATAAGCTTCTACGAATTTTATATTTGAAACCGAAGTTGGACCTTTACGATCTTTCGGAAATTAGGAAAATAGGAAAAGTGCCAGTTTGTAACCAAACTAAACTTTAGGAGTTAGAATAGGACTTTAGAGTCTCAAATAGGAGTTTAGACATGAAATTCGGAAAATTTGGAAGTTTTGGGACTAAGGGTAAAATGGTCATTTTACCATAAATTAGTATTGTAATTAGTTATGTCTTATTACGATCTTCTATCTTAGAAGTCTTAGACTTCTAATTACGTTGGAGGGTGCTAATGCACTTATCTCCTTTGGCAGGCAACTGAGTTGCTACAGTTTACAAAGCGAGTTTGGTTTACAGAGAATCGAGATTTATAACAGGTAAGTCCTTTGGGCTTACTTAGTTGACTTCTGAATATGAGCATGAATGATGATAGTGGTGTGTGATTGAAATGTTTAGACTTATAGGTTGTGACAGATAATTACCGACCTATACTTGGCCTAAGAGTAACGGGCGGTGGCATTCTGCTCAGTTAGCTTGAGGGCGCTGGGGGTTTCTTTAGGGACTAGTCCATACTCGGTTTGTAGTGATGCTACCGGCGGAGGTCAGCTAGACCTACACCCAGTTGGATAAGGAACGGAGGCGAGAACTGTTAAGAGTTCTCGTGCCACAACTGTAAAATTGAATAAGATGAATCACTTAAGTAATAGATAATAAACGATTGTGTGCCAGCATGATGTTTATTTATATTATTCTGCGTGTGTTTGTGCTGTTATTATTCTACTTATATTTGGATAGTTAGCTAACAGTTGTTATGTTGTGTAGATGTACTACAGGTTAGAGCAGATGCTGAGTGATCCGGATGGTAGTGGTCAGCCGGGGTGTCGTACTTTTAGGACATGTTGCAGTTTCTTTATTTGTGGGATTTCCAGTTGGACCTTGGTTCTTTTCTTTCTATCCGTACTTTGTCATCTTATGTTTCCGGCTGTTGGTTGTTCTGGTCCCTTTCATACATTGTAAGACTTAATTTATGATTTCCGGTTTTTTTTCCTTATCTGTGCCTTGTTGTAAGATCTTGTTAAGTTGTTGTCAAACTAAGGTCGGGACCCACTGTGCGGTCCTAACCAGTAACTCCCCAAGTTGTAAAATTTGGGGTGTTACAACATGGTATCAGAGCTCTAGGTTGGCAACAATGGCACTTGAAATCTTCTAAAAAGGTCATATAAGTAAATAAACAGAACCCGAAAGGGGTCTGAGTTTTCCAAAGAAGATTTTGGTTTTAAAATGCATGCATAGTCGGGTTGGGATAGAAAGTACGGACGACCACCACTACCTTCGTGGATCTCGGTATTCTTAGTATTATTATTATAGACTTTTACTGTTTATGATAGATTAGTTAGATTATAATTGTAGTTGTTACCGTTCGTGCAGATGGCACGTACTAGGGCTACACCAACGACTGGCCGAGGTAGGGGTCGTCCCCCCTTCCCCCAGTCCAACAGGATCGAGCTGATAGCACCTCTGCTGTTAGAGGGCGTGGTCGTGGGGGTAGACCTCCACTAGGGAGAGGTCGAGAACGAGTTCCTCGAGAGGATCCACCTACAGCAAGCATACCAGAGGCTGCTATGGAAGAGGTAGCTGAGAGTGTAGGCCCCGAGGTCAGGCATGAGACCGCCGCTAGGTTTGGAGCGCAGGGAGCACGTTCGACTGAGTCAGGACGTGTTTCTATTGGAGCATCTGAGTATAGAGAGTACAGAGCATACGTCGAGCGTATGGAGGAGGCTGCCAGAGTTGAGAGGCTTACCCAGGTACCACCGGTGGTACCGGCTAGGTTAGCTCAGGTGACACAGGGAGTGTCTCAGGTGCCGGCTGTACCTGAGAGGAGAGCTAATGCTGATAGAGCGCCTGCTAGGTCTAGAGCACCGAGACCGGATGAGTGGTTGAAGACTTTCAACTCTCAGAAGGTTCCCTCATTCAGTGGAGAAATAGGGCTAGAGGTGGAGCACTGGATAGGGAAGATAGAGACTGCTTTAGAGGCGATACGTTGCCCCGAGGATCGACAGGTGGATTTGGTGCAGACCTATTTCACAGATGATGCTCATTCATGGTGGCGTACCATTCGTAGCCGAGTCACCAGTTGGGAGCAGATGAGGAACATTGTTAGGGACAGGTACTGTCCTGCTCGCTGAGGAGGGAGAGATTCCAGGATTTCATTGAGGCGGGATTTGAGGATATCCCGATTGCTGCAGCCATAAAGAAGTTTCAGAAAGAGTTGACCTTACTTGGACCAGCTGCACCTCCAGAAGAGTAGCATGTTTACCTTTTCTCCAGGAGATTGAGAGAGAGTACCCGATCATATCTGGCTGGGTTCCGCTGTGAGACTTTGTTTGACTATCAGGATAGGGCCTTTGCATATGAGAGAGATAGGCCAGCTTCGAGGAAAGCAGTTCAGTCTAGTGGGCCCGATAAGTGGCAGAGGACAGGACATGCTGGTAGCAGTGCAGCAGTAGCAGGTTATGGTCGAGGACAGACTCTGGGGAGGTCCAGCTACCACCCTACAGTCCAGACTCCCAGTAGAGATCGACAGTGCTTTAACTGTGGTAGTCGCGATCACATTAAGACAGACTACCAGAGACCACCTACCACTTGCTTCACGTGTGGGAAGCCGGGACACAGAGCTACTTTCTGCCGTCAGGGTAGGGCCCCTTCACAGCAGGGATCTTCTCCTGCAGGTGTTGAGAAGAGTGTACAGAGACCTCCTCAGTACCGAGCACCGAGTCAGCAGCAGCAACAGTATCGGGCTCCAGGACATCCTGCTTCATACAGTACGGCACAGGGATCAGGTCGTGGCAGGGGACGTGGTAGTACCACTGACACCAGAGGAAGACCATCAAGAGTGTTCGAGCTGAGGAGCACCAAGCAGCCTACAGCACTTGCGACCACATGTACTATTTGGATCCATGACTTACCTGTGCGAGTTTTATTTGATACGGGTGCTACGCACTCCTTTATATCAGATGCATGCGTAGATAGGTTGTCCTTAGCTACAGTAGAGGGTGTACCTTTTGTGGTTGGGTTACCAGATGGGGGTAAGGTTAGAGGATCCCGAGAGATTTATGACTGCCCTATTCATCTGGGAGGCCGGATTTGGTTAGTAAATTTTCTAGTCATGCCCTTAGCACATGAGGACGTGATATTGGGGATAGATTGGATGACTAGACATGGAGCAGTCTTAGATATTGGTGGGAGAACTATGACTGTCGCCACTGAGGAGGGTCACAGAGTGATATTCCGAGGTTGGAACCTCGGAAAGTCCGGCACAGTTATCAGCGCAGTGAGAGCAGCCAAATTGATAGCACAGGGTTGCGAGGCCTTCTGGTGTTATGCCATGAAGGAGCGCAAGAGCCTGACAGTAGAGGAGATACCAGTTGCATGCGAGTTTGCAGAGGTATTCAGTGACGACTTACCAGGGCTACCTCCACAGAGGAGTGTTGATTTTAACATTGAGTTAGAACCGGGTACGAGACCGATCTCGAAGGCCCCGTACCGCATGGCACCGATAGAGCTGCTCGAGCTGAAGAAGCAGTTAGAGGAGTTAGCAGAGAAGGGCTTCATACGCCCTAGTGTTTCTCCCTAGGGCGCACCAGTATTATTTGTGAGGAAGAAGGATGGATCTATGAGGCTGTGTATTGACTACCGGGAGTTGAACAAGGTCACCATCAAGAATAAGTATCCACTGCCTCGCATAGATGATCTGCTGGACCAGCTGCATGGAGCGTCAGTGTTCTCGAGGATAGACTTGAGATCGGGTTATCACCAGCTGAGAGTGAGAGACCAGGACATACCTAAGACGGCATTCCGGACTAAATATGGCCACAATGAGTTTGTAGTGATGCCATTCGGGCTCACTAATGCGCCAGCAGTATTTATGGAGTTGATGAATGGGATTTTCATCGACTTCTTAGACCAGTTTGTAGTGGTCTTCATTGACGACATTCTAGTTTACTCTAAAAGTCGAGAGGAGCATGCCGGACACTTGAGGACAGTATTACAGATTCTACAAGATAGTCAGCTATATGATAAGCTATCCAAGTGCGAGTTCTGGATGTCAGAGGTGGCTTTCCTAGGCCATGTAGTGACTGCTGAGGGGATTAAGGTCGACCCGGCGAAGATTGAGTCAGTGTCTTCTTGGCAACCTCCGAAGAATGTTAAGGAGGTTCGCAGCTTCCTTGGATTGGCAGGTTATTACCGCCGGTTTGTGGAAGGGTTTTCCCTGATCGCTCGACCACTTACTTGTCTCCTGAGGAAGACTACTCGGTTCGTCTAGTCTGAGCCGTGTCAGCAGAGTTTTGAGGAGCTGAAGAGGAGATTGACGTCTGCTCCGATCTTAGCACAGCCAGAGGATACAGAGGATTTTGTAGTGTACAATGACGCATCCAAGCTGGGCTTGGGGTGTGTCTTGATGCAGAGGGGTAAGGTCGTAGCGTATGCGTCTCGACAGTTGAAGACGTATGAGGAGAACTACCCCACCCATGACCTGGAGTTAGCTGCAGTAGTACATGCCCTTAAGATTTGGCATCATTATCTCTATGGGGCGACCTGTCAGATCTTCACAGACCATAAGAGTCTGAAGTACATATTCACTCAGCGGGAGTTGAATAACCGCCAGAGGCGGTGGCTAGAGTTGATCAAGGATTTCGACCTTGAGATTCTCTACCACCCCGGGAAGGCGAATGTAGTTGCTGACGCTTTGAGTCGGAAGACGCCTCGGGAGAAGGCGATAGCCCGGTTGACAGTAGAGCCACAGTTACAGAGAGACTTAGCTTGGTTGGAGGTAGAGATCCAGTTTCCCGATACAACTCGTCAGTTAGCCACCTTAGAGTTACTTCCTGATCTGTTGGGTGAGATCCGACAGAAGCAGGAGACCTGTCCTACTTTGACCCGGATCCGAGACCGGATGTCACGAGATGAGGCACCTCAGTTCACTATTGGTGTCGATGGAGTGATGAGACGGCAGGACCGTATCTGTGTGCCATCAGACAGTGAGTTGAGACAGAGGATACTAGGTGAGGCTCATGCTACCCCTTACTCCGTACATCCAGGAGCGAGTAAGATGTATAAGGACGTGAGACGTTCCTTCTGGTGGGGCGGTTTGAAGCCTGATATGGCCCGATATGTAGCCTAGTGTGCGACCTGTCAGCAGGTCAAGATTGAGCATCGTAGGTCCGGAGGTGAGCTCCACCCACTTCCAGTACCACATTGGAAGTGGGAGGATATATCTATGGATTTTGTTACAGGGTTGAGGCTCAGCAGAGGTTTTGATGTCATTTGGGTAGTGGTAGACCGTCTGACGAAGACCGCACGTTTCATTCCGATTAGGGAAACGTGGCCGGTAAGTCGTCTAGCTGAAGAGTTCACCAGACACATTGTGAGACTCCATGGAGTACCGAGGACTATCGTCTCCGACAGGGATGGACGTTTTACCTCGAGATTTTGGCAGCAGGTACATACTGCTCTGGGGACGAGTCTCCACTTTACCACTGCCTATCACCCACAGACAGACGGTCAGTCTGAGAGGACCATTCAGACCTTAGAGGACATGTTGCGGGCATGTGTGCGAGATTGGGGACAGGTGTGGCCAGATCATCTTCCACTGTTAGAGTTTTCATACAATAACAGCTGGCACGCGTCTATTGGGATGGCACCTTATGAGGCTTTGTACGGAGATGTCGTACACCGTTGTGTTGGGATGAGCCTAGCAAGGCTGATGGGGTAGTACCAGACCAGATACAGGATGACATCGCCCGGATTGCCTTAGTCCGGGAGCGGATGTTAGCAGCTCAGAGTCGTCAGAAGTCCTACGCCGACAAAAGGCGTCGACCTTTGGAGTTTAGAGTAGGTGCACAGGTGTGGTTGAGAGTGTCACCGACGAGAGGAGTCCGGCGTTTCGGCATTAAGGGGAAGCTGAGTCCCCGATATGTCGGTCCGTTTGAGATCTTAGAGAGAGTCGGAGAGGTTGCCTACCGATTAGCACTGCCACCGAGATTGGAAGGAGTCCATCCAGTTTTTCATGTATCTCAGCTGAGAGAGTACATACCGGATCCTAGACACGTCATCAGTCATGAGGATCTGATAGTCGAGCCAGACCACACTTTTGTGGAGTACCCAGTAGCCGTCCTAGAGCGTAGTACTAGGCGTATGCGTTCTAAGGAGATACCGATGTTGAGGATCCAGTGGTCTAGACGAGGAGCTGATGAGGCTACCTGGGAGACAGAGGAGAGTATTAGACGTAACTATCCTGAGTTCTTTGCGGAGTTAGCCGCCACCCCAGTACCGACGGGTTAGTACTGAGACGATACTTTATATGATTTCTGTGATTATATGTTTAAGTGATTGTTTATGTTTATGTGCTTAATAGCGTGAGTAGTTTGCATGCTAAGAAAAAGTGAAATAAATTGAAGTGAGACTAGAATATAACTCTTGAGGGGAAATTGTTTGGGTAGATACCTTATTTTAAGTTTCGGGACGAAACTTATTTTTAAGGGGGTACTGATGTAATATCCGGAATTTTTTATTCAGTTTATTTCCGAAACAAATCGGATTTCGATCAGTTGATCCATATCCGTTTACTTAGTTAGACACATTGTTTCAAAATTCATCATTTTATGTAGCTTCCCTTCACATAAAATGATAGGATCCTTATTTCAAAAATTTATCATTTTATGTAGCTTCCCTTCACATAAAATGATAGGATCCTTATAACCAATCCTAAACTATAACATGATCCGTATCCGTCTATTCCGTGCACTCGTTAGTCGGGATCTCGTTTCCGGACTGCAGCTAGCACCGGGTTGCTGCTCCCTTGTGCCAGCTCCAGCCCAACATGCCAGCGCAGCTTCAGCCAGCGCCCAGTCCAGCCCAGCATGCCAACGCAGCTTCAGCCAGCGCCAGCCCAGCCCAGCAGCGTGTGCTGCTGCTTTACCTTCTTCAGCCCATCTGTTGCCTTACCTCTTCAGCCCAGCGCGCAGCCCAGGAGCACGCCACCCCACCTACAATACCACGCTCAATTGCTGAACGTTACAAAGGAATGTAACAACCGAGATTTGCGTGATCTCCTTCCATTTTTAGCCGCTTGCAATCTGTCCAGATTCACGCAAGCTACACCATCCCTCCGTTTCTGTATCGAGTCAAAGAACCTCCGCATCCTACCAGTGAGTCATTCCTTCGCGCGAACCACACCAGCCTTCTGCACACGTTCAGCCCTCCAACGACGCAGAGGCCGACGCTGAGCCCTTGGAGCCGTAGCAGTGCACCCTACCCCTTCCTCCCTTCTGCACAACAGGTACACGGAACTGGTAGAGCCTTAACCTCCTTATTCTGCTAATCTGTGCTACGTGGTTCTGCATTTCTAATCCGAAGCTTTTCAGCGCAGCAAGGCTCTTCCGAGTAGAAAGCACAGCATCTTCGATCGGATTCCTTCTGTGGATAGGCAACGACATTACTGCTGACGGGTGAACCTCTTTCCCTTCTTCTTCTACTGTTTCCCCATCTATCTGCACTCTCACACCTTCCTTCTTTGTGCCGGACTGATTCCCCACTGATGTAGCAGCGAGACAAACTAGAGGCTCCCTTGGGACAACAGTGAAACCGAGCCAAGCCTAATCCCAGTCCGGTAAGAAATCCACTTCATGTTGCTCCTGTTTATGACATAGGTGCAACTTATGTATATGTACATTGTGACCTCCATGGAATTAGAACCTAGAATGTGTAAATTGGAATATATAGATTAATGTGTTCGGTGAGAGTCAAACTAGAGACCTATAGGAAGGTTGGACTGCTGTAAAAAAAATGAGCAATAGAAATAAGAGTGAAATGCCCTTGTTTAATCTCAGTTTGTAAGTTAGAAATGGGTACTGTTGTAGATCAATGTTAGAGAGTTAGGTTGAAGATCCACCGTTGAAATTTTAATAGGTAATAGGTGGATATATGTAGTTTAGTATATTAAAATTTGAAAAAAAATAAACGGTCGGATTAGAAGTTATAAGCTTCCGAAGTTGGGTAGTTAAGCAGTTTTTGTAAACTTTGTTTTTTTTGGTTAAGTATAGAAATCGTAAGTGTAGTAGCCAACTTTGAGAATTTTTATAAAAATGATGGATGAACAGTTTTGAGAAATTCTTGATCCTAAGGATATATGGAACATCATAGATGATCTAGAGAAAGATTTCGGAATTTTTATAAGCTTCTACGAATTTTATATTTGAAACCGAAGTTGGACCTTTACGATCTTTCGGAAATTAGGAAACTAGGAAAAGTGCCAGTTTGTAACCAAACTAAACTTTAGGAGTTAGAATAGGACTTTAGAGTCTCAAATCGGAGTTTAGACATGAAATTCGGAAAATTTGGAAGTTTCGGGACTAAGGGTAAAATGGTCATTTTACCATAAATTAGTACTGTAATTAGTTATGTCCTATTACGATCTTCTATCTTAGAAGTCTTAGACTTCTAATTACGTTGGAGGGTGCTAATGCACTTATCTCCTTTGGCAGGCAACTGAGTTGCTACAGTTTACAAAGCGAGTTTGGTTTACAGAGAATCGAGATTTATAACAGGTAAGTCCTTTGGGCTTACTTAGCTGACTTCTGAATATGAGCATGAATGATGATAGTGGTGTGTGATTGAAATGTTTAGACTTATAGGTTGTGACAGATAATTACCGACCTATACTTGGCCTAAGAGTAACGGGCGGTGGCATTCTGCTCAGTTAGCTTGAGGGCGTTGGGGGTTTCTTTAGGGACTAGTCCATACTCGGTTTGTAGTGATGCTACCGGCGGAGGTCAGCTAGACCTACACCCAGTTTGATAAGGAACGGAGGCGAGAACTGTTAAGAGTTCTCGTGCCACAACTGTAAAATTGAATAAGATGAATCACCTAAGTAATAGATAATAAACGATTGTGTGCCAGCATGATGTTTGTTTATATTATTCTGCGTGTGTTTGTGCTGTTATTATTCTACTTATATTTGGATAGTTAGCTAACAGTTGTTATGTTGTGTAGATGTACCACAGGTTAGAGCAGATGCTGAGTGATCCGGATGGTAGTGGTCAGCCGGGGTGTCGTACTTTTAGGACATGTTGCAGTTTCTTTATTTGTGGGATTTCCAGTTGGACCTTGGTTCTTTTCTTTCTATCCGTACTTTGTCATCTTATGTTTCCGGCTGTTGGTTGTTCTGGTCCCTTTCATACATTGTAAGACTTAATTTATGATTTCCGGTTTTTTTTTCCTTATCTGTGCCTTGTTGTAAGATCTTGTTAAGTTGTTGTCAAACTAAGGTCGGGACCCACTGTGCGGTCCTAACCAGTAACTCCCCAAGTTGTAAAATTTGGGGTGTTACAACATGGTATCAGAGCTCTAGGTTGGCAACAATGGCACTTGAAATCTTCTAAAAAGGTCATATAAGTAAATAAACAGAACCCGAAAGGGGTCTGAGTTTTCCAAAGAAGATTTTGGTTTTAAAATGCATGCATAGTCGGGTTGGGATAGAAAGTACGGACGACCACCACTACCTCCGCGGATCTCGGTATTCTTAGTATTATTATTATAGACTTTTACTGTTTATGATAGATTAGTTAAATTATAACTGTAGTTGTTACCGTTCGTGCAGATGGCACGTACTAGGGCTACACCAGCGACTGGCCGAGGTAGGGGTCGTCCCCCCTTCCCCCAGTCCGACAGGATCGAGCTGATAGCACCGAGCTAATACTGATAGAGCGCCTGCTGGGTCTAGAGCACCGAGACCGGATGAGTGGTTGAAGGCTTTCAACTCTCAGAAGGTTCCCTCATTCAGTGGAGAAATAGGGCTAGAGGTGGAGCACTGGATAGGGAAGATAGAGACTGCTTTAGAGGCGATACGTTGCCCCGAGGATCGACAGGTGGATTTGGTGCAGACCTGTTTCACAGATGATGCTCATTCATGGTGGCGTACCATTCGTAGCCGAGTCACCAGTTGGGAGCAGATGAGGAACATTGTTAGGGACAGGTATTGTCCTGTCTCGCTAAGGAGGGAGAGATTCCAGGATTTCATTGAGGCGGGATTTGAGGATATCCCGATTGCTGCAGCCATAAAGAAGTTTCAGAAAGAGTTTACCTTACTTAAACCAGCTGCACCTCCAGAAGAGCAGCATGTTTACCTTTTCTCCAGGAGATTGAGAGAGAGTACCCGATCATATCTGGCTGGATTCCGCTGTGAGACTTTATCTGACTATCAGGATAGGGCCTCTGCTTATGAGAGAGATAGGCCAGCTTCGAGGAAAGCAGTCCAGTCTAGTGGGCCGGATAAGAGGCAGAGGACAGGACATGCTGGTAGCAGTGCAGCAGTAGCAGGTTATGGTCGAGGACAGACTCAGGGGAGGTCCAGCTACCACCCTGCAGTCCAGACTCCCAGTAGAGATCGACAGTGCTTTAACTGTGGTAGTCGCGATCACATTAAGACAGATTGCCAGAGACCACCTACCACTTGCTTCACGTGTGGGAAGCCGGGACACAGAGCTACTTTCTGCCGTCAGGGTAGGGCCCCTTCACAGCAGGGATCTTCTCCTGCAGGTGCTGAGAAGAGTGTACAGAGACCTCCTCAGTACCGAGCACCGAGTCAGCAGCAGCAACAGTATCGGGCTCCAGGACATCCTGCTTCATACAGTACGACACAGGGATCAGGTCGTGGCAGGGGACGTGGTAGTACCACTGACACCAGAGGAGGACCATCAAGAGTGTTCGAGCTGAGGAGCACCGAGCAGCCTACAGCACCTACGACCACAGGTACTATTTGGATCCATGACTTACCTGTGCGAGTTTTATTTGATACGGGTGCTACGCACTCCTTTATATCAGATGCATGCGTAGATAGGTTGTCCTTAGCTACAGTAGAGGGTGTACCTTTTGTGGTTGGGTTACCAGATGGGGGTAAGGTTAGAGGATCCCGAGAGATTTATGACTGCCCTATTCATCTGGGAGGCCGGATTTGGTTAGTAAATTTTCTAGTCATGCCCTTAGCACATGAGGACGTGATATTGGGGATAGATTGGATGACTAGGCATGGAGCAGTCCTAGATATTGGTAGGAGAACTGTGACTGTCACCACTGAGGAGGGTCACAGAGTGATATTCCGAGGTTGGGACCTCGGAAAGTCCGGCACAGTTATCAGCGCAGTGAGAGTAGCCAGATTGATAGCATAGGGTTGCGAGGCCTTCTGGTGTTATGCCATGAAGGAGCGCAAGAGCCTGACAGTAGAGGAGATACCAGTTGCATGCGAGTTTGCAGAGGTATTCAGTGACAACTTACCAGGGCTACCTCCACAGAGGAGTGTTGATTTTAGCATTGAGTTAGAGCCGGGCACGAGACCGATCTCGAAGGCCCCGTACCGCATGGCACCGATAGAGCTGCTTGAGCTGAAGAAGCAGTTAGAGGAGTTAGCAGAGAAGGGCTTCATACGCCCTAGTGTTTCTCCCTGGGGCGCACCAGTATTATTTGTGAGGAAGAAGGATGGATCGATGAGGCTGTGTATTGACTACCGGGAGTTGAACAAGGTCACCATCAAGAATAAGTATCCACTGGCTCGCATAGATGATCTGCTGGACCAGCTGCATGGAGCGTCAGTGTTCTCGAGGATAGATTTGAGATCGGGTTATCACCAGCTGAGAGTGAGGGACCAGGACATACCTAAGACAGCATTTCGGACTAGGTATGGCCACTATGAGTTTGTAGTGATGCCATTCGGGCTCACTAATGCGCCAGCAGTATTTATGGAGTTGATGAATGGGATTTTCATCGACTTCTTAGACCAGTTTGTAGTGGTCTTCATTGACGACATTCTAGTTTACTCTAAAAGTCGAGAGGAGCATGCCGGACACTTGAGGACAGTATTACAGATTCTACAAGATAGTCAGCTATATGATAAGCTATCCAAGTGCGAGTTCTGGATGTCAGAGGTGGCTTTCCTAGGCCATGTAGTGACTGCTGAGGGGATTAAGGTCGACCCGGCGAAGATTGAGTCAGTGTCTTCTTGGCAACCTCCGAAGAATGTTAAGGAGGTTCGCAGCTTCCTTGGATTGGCAGGTTATTACCGCCGGTTTGTGGAAGGGTTTTCCCTAATCGCTCGACCACTTACTTGTCTCCTGAGGAAGACTACTCGGTTCGTCTGGTCTGAGCCGTGTCAGCAGAGTTTTGAGGAGCTGAAGAGGAGATTGACGTCTGCTCCGATCTTAGCACAGCCAGAGGATACAGAGGATTTTGTAGTGTACAGTGACGCATCCAAGCTGGGCTTGGGGTGTGTCTTGATGTAGAGGGGTAAGGTCGTAGCGTATGCGTCTCGACAGTTGAAGACGTATGAGGAGAACTACCCCACCCATGACCTGGAGTTAGCTGCAGTAGTACATGCCCTTAAGATTTGGCATCATTATCTCTATGGGGCGACCTGTCAGATCTTCACAGACCATAAGAGTCTGAAGTACATATTCACTCAGCGGGAGTTGAATAACCGCCAGAGGCGGTGGCTAGAGTTGATCAAGGATTTCGACCTTGAGATTCTCTACCACCCCGGGAAGGCGAATGTAGTTGCTGACGCTTTGAGTCGGAAGACGCCTCGGGAGAAGGCGATAGCCCGGTTGACAGTAGAGCCACAGTTACAGAGAGACTTAGCTTGGTTGGAGGTAGAGATCCAGTTTCCCGATACAACTCGTCAGTTAGCCACCTTAGAGTTACTTCCTGATCTGTTGGGTGAGATCCGACAGAAGCAGGAGACCTGTCCTACTTTGACCCGGATCCGAGACCGGATGTCACGAGATGAGGCACCTCAGTTCACTATTGGTGTCGATGGAGTGATGA
>BSUD01000003.1:49315387-49437003 GCA_033239045.1 Fagopyrum esculentum
ATATTTATGGAGTTGATGAATGGGATTTTCATCGACTTCTTAGACCAGTTTGTAGTGGTCTTCATTGACGACATTCTAGTTTACTCTAAAAGTCGAGAGGAGCATGCCGGACACTTGAGGACAGTATTACAGATTCTACAAGATAGTCAGCTATATGATAAGCTATCCAAGTGCGAGTTCTGGATGTCAGAGGTGGCTTTCCTAGGCCATGTAGTGACTGCTGAGGGGATTAAGGTCGACCCGGCGAAGATTGAGTCAGTGTCTTCTTGGCAACCTCCGAAGAATGTTAAGGAGGTTCGCAGCTTCCTTGGATTGGCAGGTTATTACCGCCGGTTTGTGGAAGGGTTTTCCCTAATCGCTCGACCACTTACTTGTCTCCTGAGGAAGACTACTCGGTTCGTCTGGTCTGAGCCGTGTCAGCAGAGTTTTGAGGAGCTGAAGAGGAGATTGACGTCTGCTCCGATCTTAGCACAGCCAGAGGATACAGAGGATTTTGTAGTGTACAGTGACGCATCCAAGCTGGGCTTGGGGTGTGTCTTGATGTAGAGGGGTAAGGTCGTAGCGTATGCGTCTCGACAGTTGAAGACGTATGAGGAGAACTACCCCACCCATGACCTGGAGTTAGCTGCAGTAGTACATGCCCTTAAGATTTGGCATCATTATCTCTATGGGGCGACCTGTCAGATCTTCACAGACCATAAGAGTCTGAAGTACATATTCACTCAGCGGGAGTTGAATAACCGCCAGAGGCGGTGGCTAGAGTTGATCAAGGATTTCGACCTTGAGATTCTCTACCACCCCGGGAAGGCGAATGTAGTTGCTGACGCTTTGAGTCGGAAGACGCCTCGGGAGAAGGCGATAGCCCGGTTGACAGTAGAGCCACAGTTACAGAGAGACTTAGCTTGGTTGGAGGTAGAGATCCAGTTTCCCGATACAACTCGTCAGTTAGCCACCTTAGAGTTACTTCCTGATCTGTTGGGTGAGATCCGACAGAAGCAGGAGACCTGTCCTACTTTGACCCGGATCCGAGACCGGATGTCACGAGATGAGGCACCTCAGTTCACTATTGGTGTCGATGGAGTGATGAGACGGCAGGACCGTATCTGTGTGCCATCAGACAGTGAGTTGAGACAGAGGATACTAGGTGAGGCTCATGCTACCCCTTACTCCGTACATCCAGGAGCGAGTAAGATGTATAAGGACGTGAGACGTTCCTTCTGGTGGGGCGGTTTGAAGCCTGATGTGGCCCGATATGTAGCCTAGTGTGCGACCTGTCAGCAGGTCAAGATTGAGCATCGTAGGTCCGGAGGTGAGCTCCACCCACTTCCAGTACCACATTGGAAGTGGGAGGATATATCTATGGATTTTGTTACAGGGTTGAGGCTCAGCAGAGGTTTTGATGTCATTTGGGTAGTGGTAGACCGTCTGACGAAGACCGCACGTTTCATTCCGATTAGGGAAACGTGGCCGGTAAGTCGTCTAGCTGAAGAGTTCACCAGACACATTGTGAGACTCCATGGAGTACCGAGGACTATCGTCTCCGACAGGGATGGACGTTTTACCTCGAGATTTTGGCAGCAGGTACATACTGCTCTGGGGACGAGTCTCCACTTTACCACTGCCTATCACCCACAGACAGACGGTCAGTCTGAGAGGACCATTCAGACCTTAGAGGACATGTTGCGGGCATGTGTACTAGATTGGGGATAGGTATGACCAGATCATCTCCCACTGGTAGAGTTCTCATATAATAACAGCCGGCACGCGTCTATTGGGATGGCACCTTATGAGGCTTTGTACGGGCGGAGATGTCGTACACCGTTGTGCTGGGATGAGCCTAGCAAGGCTGATGGGGTAGTACCAGACCAGATACAGGATGACATCGCCCGGATTGCCTTAGTCCGGGAGCGGATGTTGTCAGCTTAGAGTCGTCAGAAGTCCTACGCCGACAAAAGGCGTCGACCTTTGGAGTTTAGAGTAGGTGCACAAGTGTGGTTGAGAGTGTCACCGACGAGAGGAGTCCGGCGTTTCGGCATTAAGGGGAAGCTGAGTCCCCGATATGTCGGTCCATTTGAGATCTTAGAGAGAGTCGGAGAGGTTGCCTACCGATTAGCACTGCCACCGAAATTGGAGGGAGTACATCCAGTTTTTCATGTATCTCAGCTGAGAGAGTACATACCGGATCCCAGACACGTCATCAGTCATGAGGATCTGATAGTCGAGCCAGACCACACTTTTGTGGAGTACCCTTTAGCCATCCTAGAGTGTAGTACTAGGCGTCTGCGTTCTAAGGAGATACCGATGTTGAGGATCCAGTGGTCTAGACGAGGAGCTGATGAGGCTACGTGGGAGACAGAGGAGAGTATTAGACGTAACTATCCTGAGTTCTTTGCGGAGTTAGCCGCCACCCCAGTACCGACGGGTTAGTACTGAGACGATACTTTATATGATTTCTGTGATTATATGTTTAAGTGATTGTTTATGTTTATGTGCTTAATAGCGTGAGTAGTTTGCATGCTAGAATATAACTCTTGAGGGGAAATTGTTTGGGTAGATACCTTATTTTAAGTTTCGGGACGAAACTTATTTTTAAGGGGGTACTGATGTAATATCCGGAATTTTTTATTCAGTTTATTTCCGAAACAAATCGGATTTCGATCAGTTGATCCATATCCGTTTACTTAGTTAGACACATTGTTTCAAAATTCATCATTTTATGTAGCTTCCCTTCACATAAAATGATAGGATCCTTATTTCAAAAATTTATCATTTTATGTAGCTTCCCTTCACATAAAATGATAGGATCCTTATAACCAATCCTAAACTATAACATGATCCGTATCCGTCTATTCCGTGCACTCGTTAGTCGGGATCTCGTTTCCGGACTGCAGCTAGCACCGGGTTGCTGCTCCCTTGTGCCAGCTCCAGCCCAACATGCCAGCGCAGCTTCAGCCAGCGCCCAGTCCAGCCCAGCATGCCAACGCAGCTTCAGCCAGCGCCAGCCCAGCCCAGCAGCGTGTGCTGCTGCTTTACCTTCTTCAGCCCATCTGTTGCCTTACCTCTTCAGCCCAGCGCGCAGCCCAGGAGCACGCCACCCCACCTACAATACCACGCTCAATTGCTGAACGTTACAAAGGAATGTAACAACCGAGATTTGCGTGATCTCCTTCCATTTTTAGCCGCTTGCAATCTGTCCAGATTCACGCAAGCTACACCATCCCTCCGTTTCTGTATCGAGTCAAAGAACCTCCGCATCCTACCAGTGAGTCATTCCTTCGCGCGAACCACACCAGCCTTCTGCACACGTTCAGCCCTCCAACGACGCAGAGGCCGACGCTGAGCCCTTGGAGCCGTAGCAGTGCACCCTACCCCTTCCTCCCTTCTGCACAACAGGTACACGGAACTGGTAGAGCCTTAACCTCCTTATTCTGCTAATCTGTGCTACGTGGTTCTGCATTTCTAATCCGAAGCTTTTCAGCGCAGCAAGGCTCTTCCGAGTAGAAAGCACAGCATCTTCGATCGGATTCCTTCTGTGGATAGGCAACGACATTACTGCTGACGGGTGAACCTCTTTCCCTTCTTCTTCTACTGTTTCCCCATCTATCTGCACTCTCACACCTTCCTTCTTTGTGCCGGACTGATTCCCCACTGATGTAGCAGCGAGACAAACTAGAGGCTCCCTTGGGACAGCAGTGAAACCGAGCCAAGCCTAATCCCAGTCCGGTAAGAAATCCACTTCATGTTGCTCCTGTTTATGACATAGGTGCAACTTATGTATATGTACATTGTGACCTCCATGGAATTAGAACCTAGAATGTGTAAATTGGAATATATAGATTAATGTGTTCGGTGAGAGTCGAACTAGAGACCTATAGGAAGGTTGGACTGCTGTAAAAAAAATGAGCAATAGAAATAAGAGTGAAATGCCCTTGTTTAATCTCAGTTTGTAAGTTAGAAATGGGTACTGTTGTAGATCAATGTTAGAGAGTTAGGTTGAAGATCCACCGTTGAAATTTTAATAGGTAATAGGTGGATATATGTAGTTTAGTATATTAAAATTTGAAAAGAAATGAACGGTCGGATTAGAAGTTATAAGCTTCCGAAGTTGGGTAGTTAAGCAGTTTTTGTAAACTTTGTTTTTTTTGGTTAAGTATAGAAATTGTAAGTGTAGTAGCCAACTTTGAGAATTTTTATAAAAATGATGGATGAACAGTTTTGAGAAATTCTTGCTCCTAAGGATAGATGGAACATCATAGATGATCTAGAGAAAGATTTCGGAATTTTTATAAGCTTCTACGAATTTTATATTTGAAACCGAAGTTGGACCTTTACGATTTTTCGGAAAATAGGAAAATAGGAAAAGTGCCAGTTTGTAACCAAACTAAACTTTAGGAGTTAGAATAGGACTTTAGAGTCTCAAATAGGAGTTTAGACATGAAATTCGGAAAATTTGGAAGTTTCGGGACTAAGGGTAAAATGGTCATTTTACCATAAATTAGTACTATAATTAGTTATGTCCTATTACGATCTTCTATCTTAGAAGTCTTAGACTTCTAATTACGTTGGAGGATGCTAATGCACTTATCTCCTTTGGCAGGCAACTGAGTTGCTACAGTTTACAAAGCGAGTTTGGTTTACAGAGAATCGAGATTTATAACAGGTAAGTCCTTTGGGCTTACTTAGCTGACTTCTGAATATGAGCATGAATGATGATAGTGGTGTGTGATTGAAATGTTTAGACTTATAGGTTGTGACAGATAATTACCGACCTATACTTGGCCTAAGAGTAACGGGCGGTGGCATTCTGCTCAGTTAGCTTGAGGGCGCTGGGGGTTTCTTTAGGGACTAGTCCATACTCGGTTTGTAGTGATGCTACCGGCGGAGGTCAGCTAGACCTACACCCAGTTGGATAAGGAACGGAGGCGAGAACTGTTAAGAGTTCTCGTGCCACAACTGTAAAATTGAATAAGATGAATCACCTAAGTAATAGATTATAAACGATTGTGTGCCAGCATGATGTTTGTTTATATTATTCTGCGTGTGTTTGTGCTGTTATTATTCTACTTATATTTGGATAGTTAGCTAACAGTTGTTATGTTGTGTAGATGTACTACAGGTTAGAGCAGATGCTGAGTGATCCGGATGGTAGTGGTCAGCCGGGGTGTCGTACTTTTAGGACATGTTGCAGTTTCTTTATTTGTGGGATTTCCAGTTGGACCTTGGTTCTTTTCTTTCTATCCGTACTTTGTCATCTTATGTTTCCGGCTGTTGGTTGTTCTGGTCCCTTTCATACATTGTAAGACTTAATTTATGATTTCCGGTTTTTTTTCCTTATCTGTGCCTTGTTGTAAGATCTTGTTAAGTTGTTGTCAAACTAAGGTCGGGACCCACTGTGCGGTCCTAACCAGTAACTCCCCAAGTTGTAAAATTTGGGGTGTTACAACATGGTATCAGAGCTCTAGGTTGGCAACAATGGCACTTGAAATCTTCTAAAAAGGTCATATAAGTAAATAAACAGAACCCGAAAGGGGTCTGAGTTTTCCAAAGAAGATTTTGGTTTTAAAATGCATGCATAGTCGGGTTGGGATAGAAAGTACGGACGACCACCACTACCTTCGCGGATCTCGGTATTCTTAGTATTATTATTATAGACTTTTACTGTTTATGATAGATTAGTTAGATTATAATTGTAGTTGTTACCGTTCGTGTAGATGGCACGTACTAGGGCTACACCAGCGACTGGCCGAGGTAGGGGTCGTCCCCCCTTCCCCCAGTCCGACAGGATCGAGCTGATAGCACCTCTGCTGTTAGAGGGCGTGGTCGTGGGGGTAGACCTCCACTAGGGAGAGGTCGAGAACGAGTTCCTCGAGAGGATCCACCTACAGCAAGCATACCAGAGGCTGCTATGGAAGAGGTAGCTGAGAGTGTAGGCCCCGAGGTCAGGCATGAGACCGCCGCTAGGTTTGGAGCGCAGGGAGCACGTTCGACTGAGTCAGGACGTGTTTCTATTGGAGCATCTGAGTATAGAGAGTACAGAGCATGCGTCGAGCGTATGGAGGAGGCTGCTAGAGTTGAGAGGCTTACCCAGGTACCACCGGTGGTACCGGCTAGGTTAGCTCAGGTGACACAGGGAGTGTCTCAGGTGCCGGCTGTACCTGAGAGGAGAGCTAATGCTGATAGAGCGCCTGCTAGGTCTAGAGCACCGAGACCGGATGAGTGGTTGAAGACTTTCAACTCTCAGAAGGTTCCCTCATTCAGTGGAGAAATAGGGCTAGAGGTGGAGCACTGGATAGGGAAGATAGAGACTGCTTTAGAGGCGATACGTTGCCCCGAGGATCGACAGGTGGATTTGGTGCAGACCTATTTCACAGATGATGCTCATTCATGGTGGCGTACCATTCGTAGCCGAGTCACCAGTTGGGAGCAGATGAGGAACATTGTTAGGGACAGGTACTGTCCTGCTCGCTGAGGAGGGAGAGATTCCAGGATTTCATTGAGGCGGGATTTGAGGATATCCCGATTGCTGCAGCTATAAAGAAGTTTCAGAAAGAGTTGACCTTACTTGGACCAGCTGCACCTCCAGAAGAGTAGCATGTTTACCTTTTCTCCAGGAGATTGAGAGAGAGTACCCGATCATATCTGGCTGGGTTCCGCTGTGAGACTTTGTTTGACTATCAGGATAGGGCCTTTGCATATGAGAGAGATAGGCCAGCTTCGAGGAAAGCAGTTCAGTCTAGTGGGCCCGATAAGAGGCAGAGGACAGGACATGCTGGTAGCAGTGCAGCAGTAGCAGGTTATGGTCGAGGACAGACTCAGGGGAGGTCCAGCTACCACCCTGCAGTCCAGACTCCCAGTAGAGATCGACAGTGCTTTAACTGTGGTAGTCGCGATCACATTAAGACAGATTGCCAGAGACCACCTACCACTTGCTTCACGTGTGGGAAGCCGGGACACAGAGCTACTTTCTGCCGTCAGGGTAGGGCCCCTTCACAGCAGGGATCTTCTCCTGCAGGTGCTGAGAAGAGTGTACAGAGACCTCCTCAGTACCGAGCACCGAGTCAGCAGCAGCAACAGTATCGGGCTCCAGGACATCCTGCTTCATATAGTACGGCACAGGGAACAGGTCGTGGCAAGGGACGTGGTAGTACCATTGACACTAGAGGAGGACCATCGAGAGTGTTCGAGCTGAGGAGCACCAAGCAGCCTACAGCACCTGCGACCACATGTACTATTTGGATCCATGACTTACCTGTGCGAGTTTTATTTGATACGGGTGCTACGCACTCCTTTATATCAGATGCATGCGTAGATAGGTTGTCCTTAGCTACAGTAGAGGGTGTACCTTTTGTGGTTGGGTTACCAGGTGGGGGTAAGGTTAGAGGATCCCGAGAGATTTATGACTGCCCTATTCATCTGGGAGGCCGGATTTGGTTAGTAAATTTTCTAGTCATGCCCTTAGCACATGAGGACGTGATATTGGGGATAGATTGGATGACTAGACATGGAGCAGTCTTAGATATTGGTAGGAGAACTGTGATTGTCGCCACTGAGGAGGGTCACAGACGCATCCAAGTTGGGCTTGGGGTGTGTCTTGATGCAGAGGGGTAAGGTCGTAGCGTATGCGTCTCGACAGTTGAAGACGTATGAGGAGAACTACCCCACCCATGACCTGGAGTTAGCTGCAGTAGTACATGCCCTTAAGATTTGGCGTCATTATCTCTATGGGGCGACCTGTCAGATCTTCACAGACCATAAGAGTCTGAAGTACATATTCACTCAGCGGGAGTTGAATAACCGCCAGAGGCGGTGGCTAGAGTTGATCAAGGATTTCGACCTTGAGATTCTCTACCACCCCGGGAAGGCGAATGTAGTTGCTGACGCTTTGAGTCGGAAGACGCCTCGGGAGAAGGCGATAGCCCGGTTGACAGTAGAGCCACAGTTACAGAGAGACTTAGCTTGGTTGGAGGTAGAGATCCAGTTTCCCGATACAACTCGTCAGTTAGCCACCTTAGAGTTACTTCCTGATCTGTTGGGTGAGATCCGACAGAAGCAGGAGACCTGTCCTACTTTGACCCGGATCCGAGACCGGATGTCACGAGATGAGGCACCTCAGTTCACTATTGGTGTCGATGGAGTGATGAGACGGCAGGACCGTATCTGTGTGCCATCAGACAGTGAGTTGAGACAGAGGATACTAGGTGAGGCTCATGCTACCCCTTACTCCGTACATCCAGGAGCGAGTAAGATGTATAAGGACGTGAGACGTTCCTTCTGGTGGGGCGGTTTGAAGCCTGATGTGGCCCGATATGTAGCCTAGTGTGCGACCTGTCAGCAGGTCAAGATTGAGCATCGTAGGTCCGGAGGTGAGCTCCACCCACTTCCAGTACCACATTGGAAGTGGGAGGATATATCTATGGATTTTGTTACAGGGTTGAGGCTCAGCAGAGGTTTTGATGTCATTTGGGTAGTGGTAGACCGTCTGACGAAGACCGCACGTTTCATTCCGATTAGGGAAACGTGGCCGGTAAGTCGTCTAGCTGAAGAGTTCACCAGACACATTGTGAGACTCCATGGAGTACCGAGGACTATCGTCTCCGACAGGGATGGACGTTTTACCTCGAGATTTTGGCAGCAGGTACATACTGCTCTGGGGACGAGTCTCCACTTTACCACTGCCTATCACCCACAGACAGACGGTCAGTCTGAGAGGACCATTCAGACCTTAGAGGACATGTTGCGGGCATGTGTACTAGATTGGGGATAGGTATGACCAGATCATCTCCCACTGGTAGAGTTCTCATATAATAACAGCCGGCACGCGTCTATTGGGATGGCACCTTATGAGGCTTTGTACGGGCGGAGATGTCGTACACCGTTGTGCTGGGATGAGCCTAGCAAGGCTGATGGGGTAGTACCAGACCAGATACAGGATGACATCGCCCGGATTGCCTTAGTCCGGGAGCGGATGTTGTCAGCTTAGAGTCGTCAGAAGTCCTACGCCGACAAAAGGCGTCGACCTTTGGAGTTTAGAGTAGGTGCACAAGTGTGGTTGAGAGTGTCACCGACGAGAGGAGTCCGGCGTTTCGGCATTAAGGGGAAGCTGAGTCCCCGATATGTCGGTCCATTTGAGATCTTAGAGAGAGTCGGAGAGGTTGCCTACCGATTAGCACTGCCACCGAAATTGGAGGGAGTACATCCAGTTTTTCATGTATCTCAGCTGAGAGAGTACATACCGGATCCCAGACACGTCATCAGTCATGAGGATCTGATAGTCGAGCCAGACCACACTTTTGTGGAGTACCCTTTAGCCATCCTAGAGTGTAGTACTAGGCGTCTGCGTTCTAAGGAGATACCGATGTTGAGGATCCAGTGGTCTAGACGAGGAGCTGATGAGGCTACGTGGGAGACAGAGGAGAGTATTAGACGTAACTATCCTGAGTTCTTTGCGGAGTTAGCCGCCACCCCAGTACCGACGGGTTAGTACTGAGACGATACTTTATATGATTTCTGTGATTATATGTTTAAGTGATTGTTTATGTTTATGTGCTTAATAGCGTGAGTAGTTTGCATGCTAAGAAAAAGTGAAATAAATTGAAGTGAGACTAGAATATAACTCTTGAGGGGAAATTGTTTGGGTAGATACCTTATTTTAAGTTTCGGGACGAAACTTATTTTTAAGGGGGTACTGATGTAATATCCGGAATTTTTTATTCAGTTTCTTTCCGAAACAAATCGGATTTCGATCAGTTGATCCATATCCGTTTACTTAGTTAGACACATTGTTTCAAAATTCATCATTTTATGTAGCTTCCCTTCACATAAAATGATAGGATCCTTATTTCAAAAATTTATCATTTTATGTAGCTTCCCTTCACATAAAATGATAGGATCCTTATAACCAATCCTAAACTATAACATGATCCGTATCCGTCTATTCCGTGCACTCGTTAGTCGGGATCTCGTTTCCGGACTGCAGCTAGCACCGGGTTGCTGCTCCCTTGTGGCAGCTCCAGCCCAACATGCCAGCGCAGCTTCAGCCAGCGCCCAATCCAGCCCAGCATGCCAACGCAGCTTCAGCCAGCGCCAGCCCAGCCCAGCAGCGTGTGCTGCTGCTTTACCTTCTTCAGCCCATCTGTTGCCTTACCTCTTCAGCCCAGGAGCACGCCACCCCACCTACAATACCACGTTCAATTGCTGAACGTTACAAAGGAATGTAACAACCGAGATTTGCGTGATCTCCTTCCATTTTTAGCCGCTTGCAATCTGTCCAGATTCACGCAAGCTACACCATCCCTCCGTTTCTGTATCGAGTCAAAGAACCTCCGCATCCTACCAGTGAGTCATTCCTTCGCGTGAACCACACCAGCCTTCTGCACACGTTCAGCCCTCCAACGACGCAGAGGCCGACGCTGAGCCCTTGGAGCCGTAGCAGTGCACCCTACCCCTTCCTCCCTTCTGCACAACAGGTACACGGAACTGGTAGAGCCTTAACCTCCTTATTCTGCTAATCTGTGCTACGTGGTTCTGCATTTCTAATCCGAAGCTTTTCAGCGCAGCAAGGCTCTTCCGAGTAGAAAGCACAGCATCTTCGATCGGATTCCTTCTGTGGATAGGCAACGACATTACTGCTGACGGGTGAACCTCTTTCCCTTCTTCTTCTACTGTTTCCCCATCTATCTGCACTCTCACACCTTCCTTCTTTGTGCCGGACTGATTCCCCAATGATGTAGCAGCGAGACAAACTAGAGGCTCCCTTGGGACAACAGTGAAACCGAGCCAAGCCTAATCCCAGTCCGGTAAGAAATCCACTTCCTGTTGCTCCTGTTTATGACATAGGTGCAACTTATGTATATGTACATTGTGACCTCCATGGAATTAGAACCTAGAATGTGTAAATTGGAATATATTGATTAATGTGTTCGGTGAGAGTCGAACTAGAGACCTATAGGAAGGTTGGACTGCTGTAAAAAAAATGAGCAATAGAAATAAGAGTGAAATGCCCTTGTTTAATCTCAGTTTGTAAGTTAGAAATGGGTACTGTTGTAGATCAATGTTAGAGAGTTAGGTTGAAGATCCACCGTTGAAATTTTAATAGGTAATAGGTGGATATATGTAGTTTAGTATATTAAAATTTGAAAAAAAATAAACGGTCGGATTAGAAGTTATAAGCTTCCGAAGTTGGGTAGTTAAGCAGTTTTTGTAAACTTTGTTTTTTTTGGTTAAGTATAGAAATTGTAAGTGTAGTAGCCAACTTTGAGAATTTTTATAAAAATGATGGATGAACAGTTTTGAGAAATTCTTGATCCTAAGGATATATGGAACATCATAGATGATCTAGAGAAAGATTTCGGAATTTTTATAAGCTTCTACGAATTTTATATTTGAAACCGAAGTTGGACCTTTACGATCTTTCGGAAATTAGGAAAATAGGAAAAGTGCCAGTTTGTAACCAAACTAAACTTTAGGAGTTAGAATAGGACTTTAGAGTCTCAAATAGGAGTTTAGACATGAAATTCGGAAAATTTGGAAGTTTTGGGACTAAGGGTAAAATGGTCATTTTACCATAAATTAGTATTGTAATTAGTTATGTCTTATTACGATCTTCTATCTTAGAAGTCTTAGACTTCTAATTACGTTGGAGGGTGCTAATGCACTTATCTCCTTTGGCAGGCAACTGAGTTGCTACAGTTTACAAAGCGAGTTTGGTTTACAGAGAATCGAGATTTATAACAGGTAAGTCCTTTGGGCTTACTTAGTTGACTTCTGAATATGAGCATGAATGATGATAGTGGTGTGTGATTGAAATGTTTAGACTTATAGGTTGTGACAGATAATTACCGACCTATACTTGGCCTAAGAGTAACGGGCGGTGGCATTCTGCTCAGTTAGCTTGAGGGCGCTGGGGGTTTCTTTAGGGACTAGTCCATACTCGGTTTGTAGTGATGCTACCGGCGGAGGTCAGCTAGACCTACACCCAGTTGGATAAGGAACGGAGGCGAGAACTGTTAAGAGTTCTCGTGCCACAACTGTAAAATTGAATAAGATGAATCACTTAAGTAATAGATAATAAACGATTGTGTGCCAGCATGATGTTTATTTATATTATTCTGCGTGTGTTTGTGCTGTTATTATTCTACTTATATTTGGATAGTTAGCTAACAGTTGTTATGTTGTGTAGATGTACTACAGGTTAGAGCAGATGCTGAGTGATCCGGATGGTAGTGGTCAGCCGGGGTGTCGTACTTTTAGGACATGTTGCAGTTTCTTTATTTGTGGGATTTCCAGTTGGACCTTGGTTCTTTTCTTTCTATCCGTACTTTGTCATCTTATGTTTCCGGCTGTTGGTTGTTCTGGTCCCTTTCATACATTGTAAGACTTAATTTATGATTTCCGGTTTTTTTTCCTTATCTGTGCCTTGTTGTAAGATCTTGTTAAGTTGTTGTCAAACTAAGGTCGGGACCCACTGTGCGGTCCTAACCAGTAACTCCCCAAGTTGTAAAATTTGGGGTGTTACAACATGGTATCAGAGCTCTAGGTTGGCAACAATGGCACTTGAAATCTTCTAAAAAGGTCATATAAGTAAATAAACAGAACCCGAAAGGGGTCTGAGTTTTCCAAAGAAGATTTTGGTTTTAAAATGCATGCATAGTCGGGTTGGGATAGAAAGTACGGACGACCACCACTACCTTCGCGGATCTCGGTATTCTTAGTATTATTATTATAGACTTTTACTGTTTATGATAGATTAGTTAGATTATAATTGTAGTTGTTACCGTTCGTGTAGATGGCACGTACTAGGGCTACACCAGCGACTGGCCGAGGTAGGGGTCGTCCCCCCTTCCCCCAGTCCGACAGGATCGAGCTGATAGCACCTCTGCTGTTAGAGGGCGTGGTCGTGGGGGTAGACCTCCACTAGGGAGAGGTCGAGAACGAGTTCCTCGAGAGGATCCACCTACAGCAAGCATACCAGAGGCTGCTATGGAAGAGGTAGCTGAGAGTGTAGGCCCCGAGGTCAGGCATGAGACCGCCGCTAGGTTTGGAGCGCAGGGAGCACGTTCGACTGAGTCAGGACGTGTTTCTATTGGAGCATCTGAGTATAGAGAGTACAGAGCATGCGTCGAGCGTATGGAGGAGGCTGCTAGAGTTGAGAGGCTTACCCAGGTACCACCGGTGGTACCGGCTAGGTTAGCTCAGGTGACACAGGGAGTGTCTCAGGTGCCGGCTGTACCTGAGAGGAGAGCTAATGCTGATAGAGCGCCTGCTAGGTCTAGAGCACCGAGACCGGATGAGTGGTTGAAGACTTTCAACTCTCAGAAGGTTCCCTCATTCAGTGGAGAAATAGGGCTAGAGGTGGAGCACTGGATAGGGAAGATAGAGACTGCTTTAGAGGCGATACGTTGCCCCGAGGATCGACAGGTGGATTTGGTGCAGACCTATTTCACAGATGATGCTCATTCATGGTGGCGTACCATTCGTAGCCGAGTCACCAGTTGGGAGCAGATGAGGAACATTGTTAGGGACAGGTACTGTCCTGCTCGCTGAGGAGGGAGAGATTCTAGGATTTCATTGAGGCGGGATTTGAGGATATCCCGATTGCTGCAGCCATAAAGAAGTTTCAGAAAGAGTTGACCTTACTTGGACCAGCTGCACCTCCAGAAGAGTAGCATGTTTACCTTTTCTCCAGGAGATTGAGAGAGAGTACCCGATCATATCTGGCTGGGTTCCGCTGTGAGACTTTGTTTGACTATCAGGATAGGGCCTCTGCATATGAGAGAGATAGGCCAGCTTCGAGGAAAGCAGTTCAGTCTAGTGGGCCCGATAAGAGGCAGAGGACAGGACATGCTGGTAGCAGTGCAGCAGTAGCAGGTTATGGTCGAGGACAGACTCAGGGGAGGTCCAGCTACCACCCTACAGTCCAGACTCCCAGTAGAGATCGACAGTGCTTTAACTGTGGTAGTCGCGATCACATTAAGACAGATTGCCAGAGACCACCTACCACTTGCTTCACGTGTGGGAAGCCGGGACACAGAGCTACTTTCTGCCGTCAGGGTAGGGCCCCTTCACAGCAGGGATCTTCTCCTGCAGGTGTTGAGAAGAGTGTACAGAGACCTCCTCAGTACCGAGCACCGAGTCAGCAGCAGCAACAGTATCGGGCTCCAGGACATCCTGCTTCATACAGTACGGCACAGGGATCAGGTCGTGGCAGGGGACGTGGTAGTACCACTGACACCAGAGGAAGACCATCAAGAGTGTTCGAGCTGAGGAGCACCAAGCAGCCTACAACACCTGCGACCACATGTACTATTTGGATCCATGACTTACCTGTGCGAGTTTTATTTGATACGGGTGCTACGCACTCCTTTATATCAGATGCATGCGTAGATAGGTTGTCCTTAGCTACAGTAGAGGGTGTACCTTTTGTGGTTGGGTTACCAGATGGGGGTAAGGTTAGAGGATCCCGAGAGATTTATGACTGCCCTATTCATTTGGGAGGCCGGATTTGGTTAGTAAATTTTCTAGTCATGCCCTTAGCACATGAGGACGTGATATTGGGGATAGATTGGATGACTAGACATGGAGCAGTCTTAGATATTGGTAGGAGAACTGTGACTGTCGCCACTGAGGAGGGTCATAGAGTGATATTCCGAGGTTGGGACCTCGGAAAGTCCGGCACAGTTATCAGCGCAGTGAGAGCAGCCAGATTGATAGCACAGGGTTGCGAGGCCTTCTGGTGTTATGCCATGAAGGAGCGCAAGAGCCTGACAGTAGAGGAGATACCAGTTGCCTGCGAGTTTGCAGAGGTATTCAGTGACGACTTACCAGGGCTACCTCCACAGAGGAGTGTGGACTTTAGCATCGAGTTAGAGCCGGGCACGAGACCGATCTCGAAGGCCCCGTACCGCATGGCCCCGATAGAGCTGCTTGAGCTGAAGAAGCAGTTAGAGGAGTTAGCAGAGAAGGGCTTCATACGCCCTAGTGTTTCTCCCTGGGGCGCACCAGTGCTGTTTGTGAGGAAGAAGGATGGATCGATGAGACTGCGTATCGACTACAGAGAGTTGAACAAGGTCACCATCAAGAATAAGTATCCATTGCCTCGCATAGATGATCTGTTGGACCAGCTGCATGGAGCATCAGTGTTCTCGAGGATAGATTTGAGATCGGGTTATCACCAGCTGAGGGTGAGAGACCAGGACATACCTAAGACGGCATTCCGGACTAGGTATGGTCATTATGAGTTTGTAGTGATGCCATTCGGGCTCACTAATGCGCCAGCAGTATTTATGGAGTTGATGAATGGAATTTTCATCGACTTCTTAGACCAGTTTGTAGTGGTCTTCATCGACGACATTCTAGTTTACTCTAGAAGTCGAGAGGAGCATGCCGGACACTTGAGGACAGTGCTGCAGATTCTACAGGATAGTCAGCTATATGCTAAACTATCCAAGTGTGAGTTCTGGATGTCAGAGGTGGCATTCCTTGGCCATGTAGTGACTGCCGAGGGGATTAAGGTCGACCCGGCGAAGATTGAGTCAGTGTCTTCTTGGCAACCTCCGAAGAATGTGAAGGAGGTTCGCAGTTTCCTTGGATTGGCAGGGTATTACCGTCGGTTTGTGGAAGGGTTTTCCCTGATCGCCCGACCACTCACTTCCCTCCTAAGGAAGACTACTCGGTTCGTTTGGTCTGAGCCGTGTCAGCAGAGTTTTGATGAGCTGAAGAGGAGATTGACGTCTGCTCCGATCTTAGCACAGCCTGAGGGTACAGAGGACTTCGTAGTGTACAGTGATGCATCCAAGCTGGGCTTGGGATGTGTCTTGATGCAGAGGGGTAAGGTTATAGCATATGCGTCTCGACAGCTGAAGACGTATGAAGAGAACTACCCCACTCATGACCTAGAGTTAGCAGCAGTAGTGCACGCTCTTAAGATCTGGCGTCACTATCTCTATGGAGCGACCTGTCAGATCTTCACAGACCATAAGAGTCTGAAGTACATATTCACTCAGCGGGAGTTGAATAACCGCCAGAGGCGGTGGCTAGAGTTGATCAAGGATTTTGACCTTGAGATTCTTTACCACCCTGGAAGGGCGAATGTAGTTGCCGACGCTTTGAGTCGGAAGACGCCTCAGGAGAAGGCGATAGCCCGGTTGACAGTACAGCCACAGCTGCAGAGAGACTTGGCTTGGTTAGAGATTGAGATCCAGTTCCCGGATACAGCTCACCAGTTAGCCACCATAGAGTTACTCCCTGACCTGTTGGATGAGATCCGACAGAAGCAGGAGGCCTGTCCGATGTTGACCCGGATCCGAGACCGGATGGCACGAGATGAGGCACCTCAGTTCACTATTGGTGCCGATGGAGTGATGAGACGACAGGACCGTGTTTGTGTGCCATCAGACCGTGAGTTGAGACAGAGGATACTAGGTGAGGCTCATACTACCCCTTACTCCGTACATCCAGGAGCGAGTAAGATGTATAGGGACTTGAGACGTTCCTTCTGGTGGGGTGGTTTGAAGCCTGATGTTCGCTCCAAACGGTGTGTGCAAGCTTTAAATTTATAACCCTAGACTTAAGCTTAAAACAAGGATGCGAACCCGCAGTGTACGGGTCAATCGTAGTAAAAGCAAGAAAATTCCAGGGGTCGATCACAGGGACTTAGTGAAACAAAGTCCAGTACGGTATGCTAGTGTTGATGCTAACCACAAGAGCAAGTAATACAATCAAAGATGAATAAGATGTCAAATAAAGCAAACATGCAATTCTAGGGATTAAAGCATCTAGTTGTGGTTCCAACTCAAGATCTATAGATAAGCGGACAAAGCTGAGGTTTTTGCATGGGGAAGGTGTTTCTAAAGTGGAGTAGATCACCGGGTAAGTCTCACTACACACTAATCCCAAACCGTAACTCCTATTACCGGGTAAGTCTCAAGGAATTAAGATAAAGAACTATAACCTCAAACTAACACACCATCTAAGGGAATAGAATCAACCTTTACCGGGTAAGTCTCAGGCTAACTCACAAAGATGGGATGGAAGCACACTCAAACCCCAATAAAGGACAAGCCTTTATTACCTACACTTATGATCGTTGGTATACAAACTAAGGAATTACCGGGTAAGTCTCATCCTAAGCTTGCTTTGAACCAGAAAGGTATAATAAGAATAGGATTTGGCAAACTCTAACACATTAACTCTCAGTTAAGGGTCGGATAAGCCACCTCGGTCAGCCAGTTTCCACCCCGGCCGAGATGTTCATCGACTGAACGAGATGCTTAGGGTTAAGGTTAAAGACTCGAACTTTCAGGATCCTACTGTGATTAAGATCATTCTATCATTGTTTTTCCCACAACCTTCAGCCAATCACCCTAGAATCACACAAGGAAATTAGCCACTCATCATCATAATGAAAGTATTAAATATATGGGAAGAAGGTGAATATTTGAATAAAGAAGAATTTAATGAAAACACTTCAATAACTGAATCAAATATCACACAAAATCGTTCCTTGGATAATGATCCAACAAGACAAGACAATCAAGGAAAGGAATTGAAGACAATCTTACAAAACCCTCCAAAAAGCTATAAAGCTATAGTCTTCAAATCTTCCTTCAACCTTCAAAAAGGTTCTTCAACTCTCTCCCAAATTGGAGTATGATGCGGCTGCTGCGTATTCTTTGCTGTAATCGAGATCGTATGCGGTGTATGCAGCCTCTAAGCATGATCGGATTTGTGGAAAATCCAATCCTTTTTATAGGAAAAATAAACCTCCAAAGATAATAAATCTTAAGAAGATATATTCCCATAAAAATAGGTAAAATATATGATTCTGCATATCTCCTTCCTTCTAGAAGCTCAGCCCAAAAATATAAGATCACTTTCCAATTTTAAAAGATCTCAGCCAAGAATAAAATATTCTCGCCGCGTCCTAGGTGTTCGCCTCGGTCGAGTCGGCGTCTCTGGATCGCCTCGGTCGAGATGAATCTCTGGTCAACCGAGGTGACTCATAACTGAATGTAGAATCTCTCAAAACTGGTCCAAAGTAAATCTTTAATCCATGGTTGTGCTTCCTGAATGTAGCTCCAAATGACTCTTGACTCCTTTTGCTCCTTTTTGATGCAATACGTACCATATTACCTGCAATTACAACGAAACTAGGTGTAGACCTCGATTCTCGCAAAGGTAGATGAAATGGTAGTAAAATCACATAATGTACATACAAACATGCAGATTATGAAAGATAAAACGTCCAAACAAACCCCAAAATATAGACTATAATTCATGCTATCATCTACACGAGTTTTGGATGAATTGCAGGTAAATAGAGTTGAATTGGAAGCAAAAATGGAGCAAGGAGCACCTAGGGATGTTAAGGAAGCTAAAGGAGTCTTAGAAGGATCACAAAGAGCTAAGGAATTGCAAAGGAGAAGCATAGAAGACGAACCAAAGGAAGAGCACTTTCTGTTGAAGAAAATCGTGCCAATATATATATAAATCGGACGATTTTCATACCTTGAAATCGAACGGTTTTGCACCAAAATCGACTGGGTCGATTTTCTTCACGATTCGGCCAAATGGATAGACGACACAAAGCCCAATTATTTTGGGCTAGAGGAGAGTTTTGCCAAACGGCCCATCGGCAAGAAAGTATAGAAGAGAACCCTAGGAACGAAAACGAGGGGGTCGCACTGGATAATCTTTACACGTTTTGCAGAAATCGACGATTCTTGGAGAGAGATTGGAGAGCTTTTGCCGGAAAGTCATTCTTGATCTTTGATTGTGAGATTTCTTTATTCCATTGCGTTGTTTGTGGTTTGTGAACACGATATTGAGTTGTTTGAGAGATACATTGAACAGATTTGACGATTGTTTTACAGATTTGAAGGTTATTGAATTTTCCGTTCAAGATTTGGTTTCTTTGCGATATCTTCTTCAATAATTAATTTGATTCGATTTTGAAAATGGTTGGCTAAAACCCTTGTGATTCTGGGGAGAAGAGTTGATGATTAAGGCTTAGATGATGATAGACTGAACTCATTCAAACATTAGGACCCTGAGAATTTAGATTTTAGTTTTGCGACAAACAGGAAAATCGGACTGTTCTTGAGGAAAATCGGCCGATTTTTCGTATGAACAGCACGATTTATTCTTCTGACGAACTTTAATTGAATTAATCTTTAATCAAAACTAATCCTTGCCTAAACCCCAATCTTGATTAACCTTCCTACCCTCTAATTGAATGTATGAAGGCACTTCAAACCTGTTTCTACATTTAATAGATTAAGATCGCAAGATTTGGGTAATAAAGAGACTCAACATCCTTTATTAAGATTTTAAGTGTGCTTTCTATTCTTACTTTGGAGAGTCATATCCTGGAGTTTTAGATAGTTAGTTTGAACATAATTCTTGTCTTTAGATCTTTCTATATTGCAGCCTCAACAACCCTTATAGAGAGAACCTATAGATTAGTCATATAGGTTTCGGAACTTCATCGTACGAATCCTACCTTTGAACATTTAATCTTGGCAATATAAATTATGTCCTATATCTATAGAAGTGTCTTGAATCGAAAGCCTAAATCGGATACTTGAATCCTTGGAATCATTTCTCTCTTTATCATATCACAAAAGCTTTTATACTTTCGCTAGATAATTGAAATCGGAATTTTTCTCACCAAATCCCTGAGTTCGACTCTGGAATTCTTACCTTTCTACAGCTGATCCGTACACTGCGGGTTCGCTTTGCTTTTGAGTTCTAGATATAAATTTAAGACTTTGACGCACACCCTTTTGAGCGAACAATCTCTACCTCCAACCAAGCTAAGTCTCTCTGCAACTGTGGCTGTACTGTCAACCGAGCTATCGCCTTCTCCCGAGGCGTCTTCCGACTCAAAGCGTCAGCAACTACATTCGCCTTTCCGGGGTGGTAGAGAATCTCAAGGTCGAAATCCTTGATCAACTCTAGCCACCGCCTCTGGCGGTTATTCAACTCCCGCTGAGTGAATATGTACTTCAGACTCTTATGGTCTGTGAAGATCTGACAGGTCGCTCCATAGAGATAATGACGCCAGATCTTAAGAGCATGTACTACAGCAGCTAACTCTAGGTCGTGAGTGGGGTAGTTCTCCTCATACGTCTTCAGCTGCCGAGACGCATACGCTATGACCTTACCCCTCTGCATCAAAACACACCCCAAGCCCAGCTTGGATGCGTCACTGTACACCACAAAGTCCTCTGTACCCTCAGGCTGTGCTAAGATCGGAGCAGACGTCAATCTCCTCTTCAGCTCCTCAAAACTCTGCTGACACGGCTCAGACCAGACGAACCGAGTAGTCTTCCTTAGGAGAGAAGTAAGGGGTCGGGCGATCAGAGAAAACCCTTCCACAAACCGACGGTAATACCCTGCCAATCCAAGGAAGCTGCGAACCTCCTTCACATTCTTCGGAGGTTGCCAAGAAGACACTGACTCAATCTTCGCCGGGTCGACCTTAATCCCCTCAGCAGTCACTACATGGCCTAGGAACGCCACCTCTGACATCCAGAACTCACACTTGGATAGTTTAGCATATAGCTGACTATCCTGTAGAATCTGCAACACTGTCCTCAAGTGTCCGGCATGCTCCTCTCGACTTCTAGAGTAAACCAGAATGTCGTCAATGAAGACCACTACAAACTGGTCTAAGAAGTCGATGAAAATCCCATTCATCAACTCCATAAATACTGCTGGCGCATTAGTGAGCCCGAATGGCATCACTACAAACTCATAGTGGCCATACCTAGTCCGGAATGCCGTCTTAGGTATGTCCTGGTCTCTCACTCTCAGCTGGTGATAACCCGATCTCAAGTCTATCCTCGAGAACACTGACGCTCCATGCAGCTGGTCCAGCAGATCATCTATGCGAGGCAGTGGATACTTATTCTTGATGGTGACCTTGTTCAACTCCCGGTAGTCAATACACAGCCTCATAGATCCATCCTTCTTCCTCACAAATAATACTGGTGCGCCCTAGGGAGAAACACTAGGGCGTATGAAGCCCTTCTCTGCTAACTCCTCTAACTGCTTCTTCAGCTCGAGCAGCTCTATCGGTGCCATGCGGTACGGGGCCTTCGAGATCGGTCTCGTACCCGGTTCTAACTCAATGTTAAAATCAACACTCCTCTGTGGAGGTAGCCCTGGTAAGTCGTCACTGAATACCTCTGCAAACTCGCATGCAACTGGTATCTCCTCTACTGTCAGGCTCTTGCGCTCCTTCATGGCATAACACCAGAAGGCCTCGCAACCCTGTGCTATCAATCTGGCTGCTCTCACTGCGCTGATAACTGTGCCGGACTTTCCGAGGTCCCAACCTCGGAATATCACTCTGTGACCCTCCTCAGTGGCGACAGTCATAGTTCTCCCACCAATATCTAAGACTGCTCCATGTCTAGTCATCCAATCTATCCCCAATATCACGTCCTCATGTGCTAAGGGCATGACTAGAAAATTTACTAACCAAATCCGGCCTCCCAAATGAATAGGGCAGTCATAAATCTCTCGGGATCCTCTAACCTTACCCCCATCTGGTAACCCAACCACAAAAGGTACACCCTCTACTGTAGCTAAGGACAACCTATCTACGCATGCATCTGATATAAAGGAGTGCGTAGCACCCGTATCAAATAAAACTCGCACAGGTAAGTCATGGATCCAAATAGTACATGTGGTCGCAGGTGTTGTAGGCTGCTTGGTGCTCCTCAGCTCGAACACTCTTGATGGTCTTCCTCTGGTGTCAGTGGTACTACCACGTCCCCTGCCACGACCTGATCCCTGTGCCGTACTGTATGAAGCAGGATGTCCTGGAGCCCGATACTGTTGCTGCTGCTGACTCGGTGCTCGGTACTGAGGAGGTCTCTGTACACTCTTCTCAACACCTGCAGGAGAAGATCCCTGCTGTGAAGGGGCCCTACCCTGACGGCAGAAAGTAGCTCTGTGTCCCGGCTTCCCACACGTGAAGCAAGTGGTAGGTGGTCTCTGGCAATCTGTCTTAATGTGATCGCGACTACCACAGTTAAAGCACTGTCGATCTCTACTGGGAGTCTGGACTGTAGGGTGGTAGCTGGACCTCCCCTGAGTCTGTCCTCGACCATAACCTGCTACTGCTGCACTGCTACCAGCATGTCCTGTCCTCTGCCTCTTATCGGGCCCACTAGACTGAACTGCTTTCCTCGAAGCTGGCCTATCTCTCTCATATGCAAAGGCCCTATCCTGATAGTCAAACAAAGTCTCACAGCGGAACCCAGCCAGATATGATCGGGTACTCTCTCTCAATCTCCTGGAGAAAAGGTAAACATGCTACTCTTCTGGAGGTGCAGCTGGTCCAAGTAAGGTCAACTCTTTCTGAAACTTCTTTATAGCTGCAGCAATCGGGATATCCTCAAATCCCGCCTCAATGAAATCCTGGAATCTCTCCCTCCTCAGCGAGCAGGACAGTACCTGTCCCTAACAATGTTCCTCATCTGCTCCCAACTGGTGACTCGGCTACGAATGGTACGCCACCATGAATGAGCATCATCTGTGAAATAGGTCTGCACCAAATCCACCTGTCGATCCTCGGGGCAACGTATCGCCTCTAAAGCAGTCTCTATCTTCCCTATCCAGTGCTCCACCTCTAGCCCTATTTCTCCACTGAATGAGGGAACCTTCTGAGAGTTGAAAGTCTTCAACCACTCATCCGGTCTCGGTGCTCTAGACCTAGCAGGCGCTCTATCAGCATTAGCTCTCCTCTCAGGTACAGCCGGCACCTGAGACACTCCCTGTGTCACCTGAGCTAACCTAGCCGGTACCACCGGTGGTACCTGGGTAAGCCTCTCAACTCTAGCAGCCTCCTCCATACGCTCGACGCATGCTCTGTACTCTCTATACTCAGATGCTCCAATAGAAACACGTCCTGACTCAGTCGAACGTGCTCCCTGCGCTCCAAACCTAGCGGCGGTCTCATGCCTGACCTCGGGGCCTACACTCTCAGCTACCTCTTCCATAGCAGCCTCTGGTATGCTTGCTGTAGGTGGATCCTCTCGAGGAACTCGTTCTCGACCTCTCCCTAGTGGAGGTCTACCCCCACGACCACGCCCTCTAACAGCAGAGGTGCTATCAGCTCGATCCTGTCGGACTGGGGGAAGGGGGGACGACCCCTACCTCGGCCAGTCGCTGGTGTAGCCCTAGTACGTGCCATCTACACGAACGGTAACAACTACAATTATAATCTAACTAATCTATCATAAACAGTAAAAGTCTATAATAATAATACTAAGAATACCGAGATCCGCGAAGGTAGTGGTGGTCGTCCGTACTTTCTATCCCAACCCGACTATGCATGCATTTTAAAACCAAAATCTTCTTTGGAAAACTCAGACCCCTTTCGGGTTCTGTTTATTTACTTATATGACCTTTTTAGAAGATTTCAAGTGCCATTGTTGCCAACCTAGAGCTCTGATACCATGTTGTAACACCCCAAATTTTACAACTTGGGGAGTTACTGGTTAGGACCGCACAGTGGGTCCCGACCTTAGTTTGACAACAACTTAACAAGATCTTACAACAAGGCACAGATAAGGAAAAAAAACCGGAAATCATAAATTAAGTCTTACAATGTATGAAAGGGACCAGAACAACCAACAGCCGGAAACATAAGATGACAAAGTACGGATAGAAAGAAAAGAACCAAGGTCCAACTGGAAATCCCACAAATAAAGAAACTGCAACATGTCCTAAAAGTACGACACCCCGGCTGACCACTACCATCCGGATCACTCAGCATCTGCTCTAACCTGTAGTACATCTACACAACATAACAACTGTTAGCTAACTATCCAAATATAAGTAGAATAATAACAGCACAAACACACGCAGAATAATATAAATAAACATCATGCTGGCACACAATCGTTTATTATCTATTACTTAAGTGATTCATCTTATTCAATTTTACAGTTGTGGCACGAGAACTCTTAACAGTTCTCGCCTCCGTTCCTTATCCAACTGGGTGTAGGTCTAGCTGACCTCCGCCGGTAGCATCACTACAAACCGAGTATGGACTAGTCCCTAAAGAAACCCCCAGCGCCCTCAAGCTAACTGAGCAGAATGCCACCGCCCGTTACTCTTAGGCCAAGTATAGGTCGGTAATTATCTGTCACAACCTATAAGTCTAAACATTTCAATCACACACCACTATCATCATTCATGCTCATATTCAGAAGTCAACTAAGTAAGCCCAAAGGACTTACCTGTTATAAATCTCGATTCTCTGTAAACCAAACTCGCTTTGTAAACTGTAGCAACTCAGTTGCCTGCCAAAGGAGATAAGTGCATTAGCACCCTCCAACGTAATTAGAAGTCTAAGACTTCTAAGATAGAAGATCGTAATAAGACATAACTAATTACAATACTAATTTATGGTAAAATGACCATTTTACCCTTAGTCCCAAAACTTCCAAATTTTCCGAATTTCATGTCTAAACTCCTATTTGAGACTCTAAAGTCCTATTCTAACTCCTAAAGTTTAGTTTGGTTACAAACTGGCACTTTTCCTATTTTCCTAATTTCCGAAAGATCGTAAAGGTCCAACTTCGGTTTCAAATATAAAATTCGTAGAAGCTTATAAAAATTCCGAAATCTTTCTCTAGATCATCTATGATGTTCCATATATCCTTAGGATCAAGAATTTCTCAAAACTGTTCATCCATCATTTTTATAAAAATTCTCAAAGTTGGCTACTACACTTACAATTTCTATACTTAACCAAAAAAAACAAAGTTTACAAAAACTGCTTAACTACCCAACTTCGGAAGCTTATAACTTCTAATCCGACCGTTTATTTTTTTTCAAATTTTAATATACTAAACTACATATATCCACCTATTACCTATTAAAATTTCAACGGTGGATCTTCAACCTAACTCTCTAACATTGATCTACAACAGTACCCATTTCTAACTTACAAACTGAGATTAAACAAGGGCATTTCACTCTTATTTCTATTGCTCATTTTTTTTACAGCAGTCCAACCTTCCTATAGGTCTCTAGTTCGACTCTCACCGAACACATTAATCTATATATTCCAATTTACACATTCTAGGTTCTAATTCCATGGAGGTCACAATGTACATATACATAAGTTGCACCTATGTCATAAACAGGAGCAACAGGAAGTGGATTTCTTACCGGACTGGGATTAGGCTTGGCTCGGTTTCACTGTTGTCCCAAGGGAGCCTCTAGTTTGTCTCGCTGCTACATCATTGGGGAATCAGTCCGGCACAAAGAAGGAAGGTGTGAGAGTGCAGATAGATGGGGAAACAGTAGAAGAAGAAGGGAAAGAGGTTCACCCGTCAGCAGTAATGTCGTTGCCTATCCACAGAAGGAATCCGATCGAAGATGCTGTGCTTTCTACTCGGAAGAGCCTTGCTGCGCTGAAAAGCTTCGGATTAGAAATGCAGAACCACGTAGCACAGATTAGCAGAATAAGGAGGTTAAGGCTCTACCAGTTCCGTGTACCTGTTGTGCAGAAGGGAGGAAGGGGTAGGGTGCACTGCTACGGCTCCAAGGGCTCAGCGTCGGCCTCTGCGTCGTTGGAGGGCTGAACGTGTGCAGAAGGCTGGTGTGGTTCACGCGAAGGAATGACTCACTGGTAGGATGCGGAGGTTCTTTGACTCGATACAGAAACGGAGGGATGGTGTAGCTTGCGTGAATCTGGACAGATTGCAAGCGGCTAAAAATGGAAGGAGATCACGCAAATCTCGGTTGTTACATTCCTTTGTAACGTTCAGCAATTGAACGTGGTATTGTAGGTGGGGTGGCGTGCTCCTGGGCTGAAGAGGTAAGGCAACAGATGGGCTGAAGAAGGTAAAGCAGCAGCACACGCTGCTGGGCTGGGCTGGCGCTGGCTGAAGCTGCGTTGGCATGCTGGGCTGGATTGGGCGCTGGCTGAAGCTGCGCTGGCATGTTGGGCTGGAGCTGCCACAAGGGAGCAGCAACCCGGTGCTAGCTGCAGTCCGGAAACGAGATCCCGACTAACGAGTGCACGGAATAGACGGATACGGATCATGTTATAGTTTAGGATTGGTTATAAGGATCCTATCATTTTATGTGAAGGGAAGCTACATAAAATGATAAATTTTTGAAATAAGGATCCTATCATTTTATGTGAAGGGAAGCTACATAAAATGATGAATTTTGAAACAATGTGTCTAACTAAGTAAACGGATATGGATCAACTGATCGAAATCCGATTTGTTTCGGAAAGAAACTGAATAAAAAATTCCGGATATTACATCAGTACCCCCTTAAAAATAAGTTTCGTCCCGAAACTTAAAATAAGGTATCTACCCAAACAATTTCCCCTCAAGAGTTATATTCTAGTCTCACTTCAATTTATTTCACTTTTTCTTAGCATGCAAACTACTCACGCTATTAAGCACATAAACATAAACAATCACTTAAACATATAATCACAGAAATCATATAAAGTATCGTCTCAGTACTAACCCGTCGGTACTGGGGTGGCGGCTAACTCCGCAAAGAACTCAGGATAGTTACGTCTAATACTCTCCTCTGTCTCCCACGTAGCCTCATCAGCTCCTCGTCTAGACCACTGGATCCTCAACATCGGTATCTCCTTAGAACGCAGACGCCTAGTACTACACTCTAGGATGGCTAAAGGGTACTCCACAAAAGTGTGGTCTGGCTCGACTATCAGATCCTCATGACTGATGACGTGTCTGGGATCCGGTATGTACTCTCTCAGCTGAGATACATGAAAAACTGGATGTACTCCCTCCAATTTCGGTGGCAGTGCTAATCGGTAGGCAACCTCTCCGACTCTCTCTAAGATCTCAAATGGACCGACATATCGGGGACTCAGCTTCCCCTTAATGCCGAAACGCCGGACTCCTCTCGTCGGTGACACTCTCAACCACACTTGTGCACCTACTCTAAACTCCAAAGGTCGACGCCTTTTGTCGGCGTAGGACTTCTGACGACTCTGAGCTGACAACATCCGCTCCCGGACTAAGGCAATCCGGGCGATGTCATCCTGTATCTGGTCTGGTACTACCCCATCAGCCTTGCTAGGCTCATCCCAGCACAACGGTGTACGACATCTCCGCCCGTACAAAGCCTCATAAGGTGCCATCCCAATAGACGCGTGCCGGCTGTTATTATATGAGAACTCTACCAGTGGGAGATGATCTGGTCATACCTATCCCCAATCTAGTACACATGCCCGCAACATGTCCTCTAAGGTCTGAATGGTCCTCTCAGACTGACCGTCTGTCTGTGGGTGATAGGCAGTGGTAAAGTGGAGACTCGTCCCCAGAGCAGTATGTACCTGCTGCCAAAATCTCGAGGTAAAACGTCCATCCCTGTCGGAGACGATAGTCCTCGGTACTCCATGGAGTCTCACAATGTGTCTGGTGAACTCTTCAGCTAGACGACTTACCGGCCACGTTTCCCTAATCGGAATGAAACGTGCGGTCTTCGTCAGACGGTCTACCACTACCCAAATGACATCAAAACCTCTGCTGAGCCTCAACCCTGTAACAAAATCCATAGATATATCCTCCCACTTCCAATGTGGTACTGGAAGTGGGTGGAGCTCACCTCCGGACCTACGATGCTCAATCTTGACCTGCTGACAGGTCGCACACTAGGCTACATATCGGGCCACATCAGGCTTCAAACCGCCCCACCAGAAGGAACGTCTCACGTCCTTATACATCTTACTCGCTCCTGGATGTACGGAGTAAGGGGTAGCATGAGCCTCACCTAGTATCCTCTGTCTCAACTCACTGTCTGATGGCACACATATACGGTCCTGCCGTCTCATCACTCCATCGACACCAATAGTGAACTGAGGTGCCTCATCTCGTGACATCCGGTCTCGGATCCGGGTCAAAGTAGGACAGGTCTCCTGCTTCTGTCGGATCTCACCCAACAGATCAGGAAGTAACTCTAAGGTGGCTAACTGACGAGTTGTATCGGGAAACTGGATCTCTACCTCCAACCAAGCTAAGTCTCTCTGTAACTGTGGCTCTACTGTCAACCGGGCTATCGCCTTCTCCCGAGGCGTCTTCCGACTCAAAGCGTCAGCAACTACATTCGCCTTCCCGGGGTGGTAGAGAATCTCAAGGTCGAAATCCTTGATCAACTCTAGCCACCGCCTCTGGCGGTTATTCAACTCCCGCTGAGTGAATATGTACTTCAGACTCTTATGGTCTGTGAAGATCTGACAGGTCGCCCCATAGAGATAATGATGCCAAATCTTAAGGGCATGTACTACTGCAGCTAACTCCAGGTCATGGGTGGGGTAGTTCTCCTCATACGTCTTCAACTGTCGAGACGCATACGCTACGACCTTACCCCTCTACATCAAGACACACCCCAAGCCCAGCTTGGATGCGTCACTGTACACTACAAAATCCTCTGTATCCTCTGGCTGTGCTAAGATCGGAGCAGACGTCAATCTCCTCTTCAGCTCCTCAAAACTCTGCTGACACGGCTCAGACCAGACGAACCGAGTAGTCTTCCTCAGGAGACAAGTAAGTGGTCGAGCGATCAGGGAAAACCCTTCCACAAACCGGCGGTAATAACCTGCCAATCCAAGGAAGCTGCGAACCTCCTTAACATTCTTCGGAGGTTGCCAAGAAGACACTGACTCAATCTTCGCCGGGTCGACCTTAATCCCCTCAGCAGTCACTACATGGCCTAGGAAAGCCACCTCTGACATCCAGAACTCGCACTTGGATAGCTTATCATATAGCTGACTATCTTGTAGAATCTGTAATACTGTCCTCAAGTGTCCGGCATGCTCCTCTCGACTTTTAGAGTAAACTAGAATGTCGTCAATGAAGACCACTACAAACTGGTCTAAGAAGTCGATGAAAATCCCATTCATCAACTCCATAAATACTGCTGGCGCATTAGTGAGCCCGAATGGCATCACTACAAACTCATAGTGGCCATACTTAGTCGGAATGCCGTCTTAGGTATGTCCTGGTCTCTCACTCTCAGCTGGTGATAACCCGATCTCAAGTCTATCCTCGAAAACACTGACGCTCCATGCAGCTGGTCCAGCAGATCATCTATGCGAGGCAGTGGATACTTATTCTTGATGGTGACCTTGTTCAACTCCCGGTAGTCAATACACAGCCTCATAGATCCATCCTTCTTCCTCACAAATAATACTGGTGCGCCCTAGGGAGAAACACTAGGGCGTATGAAGCCCTTCTCTGCTAACTCCTCTAACTGCTTCTTCAGCTCGAGCAGCTCTATCGGTGCCATGCGGTACGGGGCCTTCGAGATCGGTCTCGTACCCGGTTCTAACTCAATGTTAAAATCAACACTCCTCTGTGGAGGTAGCCCTGGTAAGTCGTCACTGAATACCTCTGCAAACTCGCATGCAACTGGTATCTCCTCTACTGTCAGGCTCTTGCGCTCCTTCATGGCATAACACCAGAAGGCCTCGCAACCCTGTGCTATCAATCTGGCTGCTCTCACTGCGCTGATAACTGTGCCGGACTTTCCGAGGTCCCAACCTCGGAATATCACTCTGTGACCCTCCTCAGAGGCGACAATCACAGTTCTCCTACCAATATCTAAGACTGCTCCATGTCTAGTCATCCAATCTATCCCCAATATCACGTCCTCATGTGCTAAGGGCATGACTAGAAAATTTACTAACCAAATCCGGCCTCCCAGATGAATAGGGCAGTCATAAATCTCTCGGGATCCTCTAACCTTACCCCCATCTGGTAACCCAACCACAAAAGGTACACCCTCTACTGTAGCTAAGGACAACCTATCTACGCATGCATCTGATATAAAGGAGTGCGTAGCACCCGTATCAAATAAAACTCGCACAGGTAAGTCATGGATCCAAATAGTACTTGTGGTCGCAGGTGTTGTAGGCTGCTCGGTGCTCCTCAGCTCGAAAACTCTCGATGGTCCTTCTCTGGTGTCAGTGGTACTACCACGTCCCCTGCCACGACCTGATCCCTGTGCCGTACTGTATGAAGTAGGATGTCCTGGAGCCCGATACTGTTGCTGTTGCTGACTCGGTGCTCGGTACTGAGGAGGTCTCTGTACACTCTTCTCAGCACCTGCAGGAGAAGATCCCTGCTGTGAAGGGGCCCTACCCTGACGGTAAAAAGTAGCTCTGTGTCCCGGCTTCCCACACGTGAAGCAAGTGGTAGGTGGTCTCTGGAAATCGGTCTTAATGTGATCGCGGCTACCACAGTTAAAGCACTGTCGATCTCTACTGGAAGTCTGGACTGTAGGGTGGTAGCTGGACCTCCCCTGAGTCTGTCCTCGACCATAACCTGCTACTGCTGCACTGCTACCAGCATGTCCTGTCCTCTGCCGCTTATCCGGCCCACTAGACTGAACTGCTTTCCTCGAAGCTGGCCTATCTCTCTCATAAGCAGAGGCCCTATCCTGATAGTCAGACAAAGTCTCACAGCGGAATCCAGCCAGATATGATCGGGTACTCTCTCTCAATCTCCTGGAGAAAAGGTAAACATGCTGCTCTTCTGGAGGTGCAGCTGGTCCAAGTAAGGTCAACTCTTTCTGAAACTTCTTTATGGCTGCAGCAATCGGGATATCCTCAAATCCCGCCTCAATGAAATCCTGGAATCTCTCCTTCCTCAGCGAGACAGGACAATACCTGTCCCTAACAATGTTCCTCATCTGCTCCCAACTGGTGACTCGGCTACGAATGGTACGCCACCATGAATGAGCATCATCTGTGAAACAGGTCTGCACCAAATCCACCTGTCGATCCTCGGGGCAACGTATCGCCTCTAAAGCAGTCTCTATCTTCCCTATCCAGTGCTCCACCTCTAGCCCTATTTCTCCACTGAATGAGGGAACCTTCTGAGAGTTGAAAGCCTTCAACCACTCATCCGGTCTCGGTGCTCTAGACCCAGCAGGCGCTCTATCAGTATTAGCTCGGTGCTATCAGCTCGATCCTGTCGGACTGGGGGAAGGGGGGACGACCCCTACCTCGGCCAGTCGCTGGTGTAGCCCTAGTACGTGCCATCTGCACGAACGGTAACAACTACAGTTATAATTTAACTAATCTATCATAAACAGTAAAAGTCTATAATAATAATACTAAGAATACCGAGATCCGCGGAGGTAGTGGTGGTCGTCCGTACTTTCTATCCCAACCCGACTATGCATGCATTTTAAAACCAAAATCTTCTTTGGAAAACTCAGACCCCTTTCGGGTTCTGTTTATTTACTTATATGACCTTTTTAGAAGATTTCAAGTGCCATTGTTGCCAACCTAGAGCTCTGATACCATGTTGTAACACCCCAAATTTTACAACTTGGGGAGTTACTGGTTAGGACCGCACAGTGGGTCCCGACCTTAGTTTGACAACAACTTAACAAGATCTTACAACAAGGCACAGATAAGGAAAAAAAACCGGAAATCATAAATTAAGTCTTACAATGTATGAAAGGGACCAGAACAACCAACAGCCGGAAACATAAGATGACAAAGTACGGATAGAAAGAAAAGAACCAAGGTCCAACTGGAAATCCCACAAATAAAGAAACTGCAACATGTCCTAAAAGTACGACACCCCGGCTGACCACTACCATCCGGATCACTCAGCATCTGCTCTAACCTGTAGTACATCTACACAACATAACAACTGTTAGCTAACTATCCAAATATAAGTAGAATAATAACAGCACAAACACACGCAGAATAATATAAACAAACATCATGCTGGCACACAATCGTTTATAATCTATTACTTAGGTGATTCATCTTATTCAATTTTACAGTTGTGGCACGAGAACTCTTAACAGTTCTCGCCTCCGTTCCTTATCCAACTGGGTGTAGGTCTAGCTGACCTCCGCCGGTAGCATCACTACAAACCGAGTATGGACTAGTCCCTAAAGAAACCCCCAGCGCCCTCAAGCTAACTGAGCAGAATGCCACCGCCCGTTACTCTTAGGCCAAGTATAGGTCGGTAATTATCTGTCACAACCTATAAGTCTAAACATTTCAATCACACACCACTATCATCATTCATGCTCATATTCAGAAGTCAGCTAAGTAAGCCCAAAGGACTTACCTGTTATAAATCTCGATTCTCTGTAAACCAAACTCGCTTTGTAAACTGTAGCAACTCAGTTGCCTGCCAAAGGAGATAAGTGCATTAGCATCCTCCAACGTAATTAGAAGTCTAAGACTTCTAAGATAGAAGATCGTAATAGGACATAACTAATTATAGTACTAATTTATGGTAAAATGACCATTTTACCCTTAGTCCCGAAACTTCCAAATTTTCCGAATTTCATGTCTAAACTCCTATTTGAGACTCTAAAGTCCTATTCTAACTCCTAAAGTTTAGTTTGGTTACAAACTGGCACTTTTCCTATTTTCCTATTTTCCGAAAAATCGTAAAGGTCCAACTTCGGTTTCAAATATAAAATTCGTAGAAGCTTATAAAAATTCCGAAATCTTTCTCTAGATCATCTATGATGTTCCATCTATCCTTAGGAGCAAGAATTTCTCAAAACTGTTCATCCATCATTTTTATAAAAATTCTCAAAGTTGGCTACTACACTTACAATTTCTATACTTAACCAAAAAAAACAAAGTTTACAAAAACTGCTTAACTACCCAACTTCGGAAGCTTATAACTTCTAATCCGACCGTTCATTTCTTTTCAAATTTTAATATACTAAACTACATATATCCACCTATTACCTATTAAAATTTCAACGGTGGATCTTCAACCTAACTCTCTAACATTGATCTACAACAGTACCCATTTCTAACTTACAAACTGAGATTAAACAAGGGCATTTCACTCTTATTTCTATTGCTCATTTTTTTTACAGCAGTCCAACCTTCCTATAGGTCTCTAGTTCGACTCTCACCGAACACATTAATCTATATATTCCAATTTACACATTCTAGGTTCTAATTCCATGGAGGTCACAATGTACATATACATAAGTTGCACCTATGTCATAAACAGGAGCAACATGAAGTGGATTTCTTACCGGACTGGGATTAGGCTTGGCTCGGTTTCACTGCTGTCCCAAGGGAGCCTCTAGTTTGTCTCGCTGCTACATCAGTGGGGAATCAGTCCGGCACAAAGAAGGAAGGTGTGAGAGTGCAGATAGATGGGGAAACAGTAGAAGAAGAAGGGAAAGAGGTTCACCCGTCAGCAGTAATGTCGTTGCCTATCCACAGAAGGAATCCGATCGAAGATGCTGTGCTTTCTACTCGGAAGAGCCTTGCTGCGCTGAAAAGCTTCGGATTAGAAATGCAGAACCACGTAGCACAGATTAGCAGAATAAGGAGGTTAAGGCTCTACCAGTTCCGTGTACCTGTTGTGCAGAAGGGAGGAAGGGGTAGGGTGCACTGCTACGGCTCCAAGGGCTCAGCGTCGGCCTCTGCGTCGTTGGAGGGCTGAACGTGTGCAGAAGGCTGGTGTGGTTCGCGCGAAGGAATGACTCACTGGTAGGATGCGGAGGTTCTTTGACTCGATACAGAAACGGAGGGATGGTGTAGCTTGCGTGAATCTGGACAGATTGCAAGCGGCTAAAAATGGAAGGAGATCACGCAAATCTCGGTTGTTACATTCCTTTGTAACGTTCAGCAATTGAACGTGGTATTGTAGGTGGGGTGGCGTGCTCCTGGGCTGCGCGCTGGGCTGAAGAGGTAAGGCAACAGATGGGCTGAAGAAGGTAAAGCAGCAGCACACGCTGCTGGGCTGGGCTGGCGCTGGCTGAAGCTGCGTTGGCATGCTGGGCTGGACTGGGCGCTGGCTGAAGCTGCGCTGGCATGTTGGGCTGGAGCTGGCACAAGGGAGCAGCAACCCGGTGCTAGCTGCAGTCCGGAAACGAGATCCCGACTAACGAGTGCACGGAATAGACGGATACGGATCATGTTATAGTTTAGGATTGGTTATAAGGATCCTATCATTTTATGTGAAGGGAAGCTACATAAAATGATAAATTTTTGAAATAAGGATCCTATCATTTTATGTGAAGGGAAGCTACATAAAATGATGAATTTTGAAACAATGTGTCTAACTAAGTAAACGGATATGGATCAACTGATCGAAATCCGATTTGTTTCGGAAATAAACTGAATAAAAAATTCCGGATATTACATCAGTACCCCCTTAAAAATAAGTTTCGTCCCGAAACTTAAAATAAGGTATCTACCCAAACAATTTCCCCTCAAGAGTTATATTCTAGTCTCACTTCAATTTATTTCACTTTTTCTTAGCATGCAAACTACTCACGCTATTAAGCACATAAACATAAACAATCACTTAAACATATAATCACAGAAATCATATAAAGTATCGTCTCAGTACTAACCCGTCGGTACTGGGGTGGCGGCTAACTCCGCAAAGAACTCAGGATAGTTACGTCTAATACTCTCCTCTGTCTCCCACGTAGCCTCATCAGCTCCTCGTCTAGACCACTGGATCCTCAACATCGGTATCTCCTTAGAACGCAGACGCCTAGTACTACACTCTAGGATGGCTAAAGGGTACTCCACAAAAGTGTGGTCTGGCTCGACTATCAGATCCTCATGACTGATGACGTGTCTGGGATCCGGTATGTACTCTCTCAGCTGAGATACATGAAAAACTGGATGTACTCCCTCCAATTTCGGTGGCAGTGCTAATCGGTAGGCAACCTCTCCGACTCTCTCTAAGATCTCAAATGGACCGACATATCGGGGACTCAGCTTCCCCTTAATGCCGAAACGCCGGACTCCTCTCGTCGGTGACACTCTCAACCACACTTGTGCACCTACTCTAAACTCCAAAGGTCGACGCCTTTTGTCGGCGTAGGACTTCTGACGACTCTAAGCTGACAACATCCGCTCCCGGACTAAGGCAATCCGGGCGATGTCATCCTGTATCTGGTCTGGTACTACCCCATCAGCCTTGCTAGGCTCATCCCAGCACAACGGTGTACGACATCTCCGCCCGTACAAAGCCTCATAAGGTGCCATCCCAATAGACGCGTGCCGGCTGTTATTATATGAGAACTCTACCAGTGGGAGATGATCTGGTCATACCTATCCCCAATCTAGTACACATGCCCGCAACATGTCCTCTAAGGTCTGAATGGTCCTCTCAGACTGACCGTCTGTCTGTGGGTGATAGGCAGTGGTAAAGTGGAGACTCGTCCCCAGAGCAGTATGTACCTGCTGCCAAAATCTCGAGGTAAAACGTCCATCCCTGTCGGAGACGATAGTCCTCGGTACTCCATGGAGTCTCACAATGTGTCTGGTGAACTCTTCAGCTAGACGACTTACCGGCCACGTTTCCCTAATCGGAATGAAACGTGCGGTCTTCGTCAGACGGTCTACCACTACCCAAATGGCATCAAAACCTCTGCTGAGCCTCAACCCTGTAACAAAATCCATAGATATATCCTCCCACTTCCAATGTGGTACTGGAAGTGGGTGGAGCTCTCCTCCGGACCTACGATGCTCAATCTTGACCTGCTGACAGGTCGCACACTGGGCTACATATCGGGCCACATCAGGCTTCAAACCACCCCACCAGAAGGAATGTCTCACGTCCGTATACATCTTACTCGCTCCTGGATGTACGGAGTAAGGGGTAGCATGAGCCTCACCTAGTATCCTCTGTCTCAACTCACTGTCTGATGGCACACAGATACGATCCTGCCGTCTCATCACTCCATCGGCACCAATAGTGAACTAAGGTGCCTCATCTCGTGACATCCGGTCTCGGATCCGGGTCAAAGTCGGGCAGGTCTCCTGCTTCTGTCGGATCTCACCCAACAGGTCAGGAAGTAACTCTAAGGTGGCTAACTGATGAGCTGTATCGGGGAACTGGATCTCTACCTCCAACCAAGCTAAGTCTCTCTGTAACTGTGGCTGTACTGTCAACCGAGCTATCTCCTTCTCCCGAGGCGTCTTCCGACTCAAAGCGTCAACAACTACATTCGCCTTCCCGGGGTGGTAGAGAATCTCAAGGTCGAAAATCCTTGATCAACTCTAGCCACCGCCTCTGGCGGTTATTCAACTCCCGCTGAGTGAATATGTACTTCAGACTCTTATGGTCTGTGAAGATCTGACAGGTCGCTCCATAGAGATAATGACGCCAGATCTTAAGAGCATGTACTACCGCAGCTAACTCCAGGTCATGGGTGGGGTAGTTCTCCTCATATGTCTTCAGCTGTCGAGACGCATACGCTATGACCTTACCCCTCTGCATCAAGACACACCCCAAGCCCAGCTTGGATGCGTCACTGTACACTACAAAGTCCTCTGTACCCTCAGGCTGTGCTAAAATCGGAGCAGACGTCAATCTCCTCTTCAGCTCCTCAAAACTCTGCTGACACGGCTCAGACCAGACGAACCGAGTAGTCTTCCTCAGGAGACAAGTAAGTGGTCGGGCAATCAGGGAAAACCCTTCCACAAACAGGAGGTAATAACTTGCCAATCCAAGGAAGCTGCGAACCTCCTTAACATTCTTCGGAGGTTGCCAAGAAGACACTGACTCAATCTTCGCCGGGTCGACCTTAATCCCCTCAGCAGTTACTACATGGCCTAGGAAAGCCACCTCTGACATCCAGAACTCGCACTTCGATAGCTTAGCATATAGTTGGCTATCCTGTAGAATCTGTAATACTGTCCTCAAGTGTCCGGCATGCTCCTCTCGACTTCTAGAGTAAACTAGAATGTCGTCAATGAAGACCACTACAAACTGGTCTAAGAAGTCGATGAAAATTCCATTCATCAACTCCATAAATATTGCTGGCGCATTAGTGAGACCGAATGGCATTACTACAAACTCATAGTGGCCTTACCTAGCCCGGAATGCCGTCTTAGGTATGTCCTGGTCTCTCACTCTCAGCTGGTGATAACCCGATCTTCATTGGAAAACTCAGACCCTTTCGGGTTCTATTTATTTACTTATATGACCTTTTTAGAAGATTTCAAGTGCCATTGTTGCCAACCTAGAGCTCTGATACCATGTTGTAACACCCCAAATTTTACAACTTGGAGAGTTACTGGTTAGGACCTCACAGTGGGTCCCGACCTTAGTTTGACAACAACTTAACAAGATCTTACAACAAGGCACAGATAAGGAAAAACCGAAAATCATCAATTAAGTCTTAACAACGTATGAATGTGACCAGAACAACCAACAGCCGGAAAACATAAGATAACAACTACGGATAGAAAGAAAAGAACCAAGGTCCAACTGGAAATCCCACAAATAAAGAAACTGCAACACGTCCTAAAAGTACGACACCCCGGCTGACCACTACCATCCGGATCACTCGGCATCTGCTCTAACCTGTGGTACGTCTACACAACATAACAACTGTTAGCTAACCATCCAAATATAAGTAGAATAATAACAGCACAAACACACGTAGAATAATATAAACAAACATCATGCTGACACACAGTCGTTTATTATCTATTACTTAGGTGATTCATCTTATTCAATTTTACAGTTGTGGCACGAGAACTCTTAACAGTTCTCGCCTCCGTTCCTTATCCAACTGGGTGTAGGTCTAGCTGACCTCCGCCGGTAGCATCACTACAAACCGAGTATGGACTAGTCCCTAAAGAAACCCCCAGCGCCCTCAAGCTAACTGAGCAGAATGCCACCGCCCGTTACTCTTAGGCCAAGTATAGGTCGGTAATTATCTGTCACAACCTATAAGTCTAAACATTTCAATCACACACCACTATCATCATTCATGCTCATATTCAGAAGTCAACTAAGTAAGCCCAAAGGACTTACCTGTTATAAATCTCGATTCTCTGTAAACCAAACTCGCTTTGTAAACTGTAGCAACTCAGTTGCCTGCCAAAGGAGATAAGTGCATTAGCACCCTCCAACGTAATTAGAAGTCTAAGACTTCTAAGATAGAAGATCGTAATAAGACATAACTAATTACAATACTAATTTATGGTAAAATGACCATTTTACCCTTAGTCCCAAAACTTCCAAATTTTCCGAATTTCATGTCTAAACTCCTATTTGAGACTCTAAAGTCCTATTCTAACTCCTAAAGTTTAGTTTGGTTACAAACTGGCACTTTTCCTATTTTCCTAATTTCCGAAAGATCGTAAAGGTCCAACTTCGGTTTCAAATATAAAATTCGTAGAAGCTTATAAAAATTCCGAAATCTTTCTCTAGATCATCTATGATGTTCCATATATCCTTAGGATCAAGAATTTCTCAAAACTGTTCATCCATCATTTTTATAAAAATTCTCAAAGTTGGCTACTACACTTACAATTTCTATACTTAGCCAAAAAAACAAAGTTTACAAAAACTGCTTAACTACCCAACTTCGGAAGCTTATAACTTCTAATCCGACCGTTTATTTTTTTTCAAATTTTAATATACTAAACTACATATATCCACCTATTACCTATTAAAATTTCAACGGTGGATCTTCAACCTAACTCTCTAACATTGATCTACAACAGTACCCATTTCTAACTTACAAACTGAGATTAAACAAGGGCATTTCACTCTTATTTCTATTGCTCATTTTTTTTACAGCAGTCCAACCTTCCTATAGGTCTCTAGTTCGACTCTCACCGAACACATTAATCAATATATTCCAATTTACACATTCTAGGTTCTAATTCCATGGAGGTCACAATGTACATATACATAAGTTGCACCTATGTCATAAACAGGAGCAACAGGAAGTGGATTTCTTACCGGACTGGGATTAGGCTTGGCTCGGTTTCACTGTTGTCCCAAGGGAGCCTCTAGTTTGTCTCGCTGCTACATCATTGGGGAATCAGTCCGGCACAAAGAAGGAAGGTGTGAGAGTGCAGATAGATGGGGAAACAGTAGAAGAAGAAGGGAAAGAGGTTCACCCGTCAGCAGTAATGTCGTTGCCTATCCACAGAAGGAATCCGATCGAAGATGCTGTGCTTTCTACTCGGAAGAGCCTTGCTGCGCTGAAAAGCTTCGGATTAGAAATGCAGAACCACGTAGCACAGATTAGCAGAATAAGGAGGTTAAGGCTCTACCAGTTCCGTGTACCTGTTGTGCAGAAGGGAGGAAGGGGTAGGGTGCACTGCTACGGCTCCAAGGGCTCAGCGTCGGCCTCTGCGTCGTTGGAGGGCTGAACGTGTGCAGAAGGCTGGTGTGGTTCGCGCGAAGGAATGACTCACTGGTAGGATGCGGAGGTTCTTTGACTCGATACAGAAACGGAGGGATGGTGTAGCTTGCGTGAATCTGGACAGATTGCAAGCGGCTAAAAATGGAAGGAGATCACGCAAATCTCGGTTGTTACATTCCTTTGTAACGTTCAGCAATTGAACGTGGTATTGTAGGTGGGGTGGCGTGCTCCTGGGCTGAAGAGGTAAGGCAACAGATGGGCTGAAGAAGGTAAAGCAGCAGCACACGCTGCTGGGCTGGGCTGGCGCTGGCTGAAGCTGCGTTGGCATGCTGGGCTGGATTGGGCGCTGGCTGAAGCTGCGCTGGCATGTTGGGCTGGAGCTGCCACAAGGGAGCAGCAACCCGGTGCTAGCTGCAGTCCGGAAACGAGATCCCGACTAACGAGTGCACGGAATAGACGGATACGGATCATGTTATAGTTTAGGATTGGTTATAAGGATCCTATCATTTTATGTGAAGGGAAGCTACATAAAATGATAAATTTTTGAAATAAGGATCCTATCATTTTATGTGAAGGGAAGCTACATAAAATGATGAATTTTGAAACAATGTGTCTAACTAAGTAAACGGATATGGATCAACTGATCGAAATCCGATTTGTTTCGGAAATAAACTGAATAAAAAATTCCGGATATTACATCAGTACCCCCTTAAAAATAAGTTTCGTCCCGAAACTTAAAATAAGGTATCTACCCAAACAATTTCCCCTCAAGAGTTATATTCTAGTCTCACTTCAATTTATTTCACTTTTTCTTAGCATGCAAACTACTCACGCTATTAAGCACATAAACATAAACAATCACTTAAACATATAATCACAGAAATCATATAAAGTATCGTCTCAGTACTAACCCGTCGGTACTGGGGTGGCGGCTAACTCCGCAAAGAACTCAGGATAGTTACGTCTAATACTCTCCTCTGTCTCCCACGTAGCCTCATCAGCTCCTCGTCTAGACCACTGGATCCTCAACATCGGTATCTCCTTAGAACGCAGACGCCTAGTACTACACTCTAGGATGGCTAAAGGGTACTCCACAAAAGTGTGGTCTGGCTCGACTATCAGATCCTCATGACTGATGACGTGTCTGGGATCCGGTATGTACTCTCTCAGCTGAGATACATGAAAAACTGGATGTACTCCCTCCAATTTCGGTGGCAGTGCTAATCGGTAGGCAACCTCTCCGACTCTCTCTAAGATCTCAAATGGACCGACATATCGGGGACTCAGCTTCCCCTTAATGCCGAAACGCCGGACTCCTCTCGTCGGTGACACTCTCAACCACACTTGTGCACCTACTCTAAACTCCAAAGGTCGACGCCTTTTGTCGGCGTAGGACTTCTGACGACTCTGAGCTGACAACATCCGCTCCCGGACTAAGGCAATCCGGGCGATGTCATCCTGTATCTGGTCTGGTACTACCCCATCAGCCTTGCTAGGCTCATCCCAGCACAACGGTGTACGACATCTCCGCCCGTACAAAGCCTCATAAGGTGCCATCCCAATAGACGCGTGCCGGCTGTTATTATATGAGAACTCTACCAGTGGGAGATGATCTGGTCATACCTATCCCCAATCTAGTACACATGCCCGCAACATGTCCTCTAAGGTCTGAATGGTCCTCTCAGACTGACCGTCTGTCTGTGGGTGATAGGCAGTGGTAAAGTGGAGACTCGTCCCCAGAGCAGTATGTACCTGCTGCCAAAATCTCGAGGTAAAACGTCCATCCCTGTCGGAGACGATAGTCCTCGGTACTCCATGGAGTCTCACAATGTGTCTGGTGAACTCTTCAGCTAGACGACTTACCGGCCACGTTTCCCTAATCGGAATGAAACGTGCGGTCTTCGTCAGACGGTCTACCACTACCCAAATGACATCAAAACCTCTGCTGAGCCTCAACCCTGTAACAAAATCCATAGATATATCCTCCCACTTCCAATGTGGTACTGGAAGTGGGTGGAGCTCACCTCCGGACCTACGATGCTCAATCTTGACCTGCTGACAGGTCGCACACTAGGCTACATATCGGGCCACATCAGGCTTCAAACCGCCCCACCAGAAGGAACGTCTCACGTCCTTATACATCTTACTCGCTCCTGGATGTACGGAGTAAGGGGTAGCATGAGCCTCACCTAGTATCCTCTGTCTCAACTCACTGTCTGATGGCACACATATACGGTCCTGCCGTCTCATCACTCCATCGACACCAATAGTGAACTGAGGTGCCTCATCTCGTGACATCCGGTCTCGGATCCGGGTCAAAGTAGGACAGGTCTCCTGCTTCTGTCGGATCTCACCCAACAGATCAGGAAGTAACTCTAAGGTGGCTAACTGACGAGTTGTATCGGGAAACTGGATCTCTACCTCCAACCAAGCTAAGTCTCTCTGTAACTGTGGCTCTACTGTCAACCGGGCTATCGCCTTCTCCCGAGGCGTCTTCCGACTCAAAGCGTCAGCAACTACATTCGCCTTCCCGGGGTGGTAGAGAATCTCAAGGTCGAAATCCTTGATCAACTCTAGCCACCGCCTCTGGCGGTTATTCAACTCCCGCTGAGTGAATATGTACTTCAGACTCTTATGGTCTGTGAAGATCTGACAGGTCGCCCCATAGAGATAATGATGCCAAATCTTAAGGGCATGTACTACTGCAGCTAACTCCAGGTCATGGGTGGGGTAGTTCTCCTCATACGTCTTCAACTGTCGAGACGCATACGCTACGACCTTACCCCTCTACATCAAGACACACCCCAAGCCCAGCTTGGATGCGTCACTGTACACTACAAAATCCTCTGTATCCTCTGGCTGTGCTAAGATCGGAGCAGACGTCAATCTCCTCTTCAGCTCCTCAAAACTCTGCTGACACGGCTCAGACCAGACGAACCGAGTAGTCTTCCTCAGGAGACAAGTAAGTGGTCGAGCGATCAGGGAAAACCCTTCCACAAACCGGCGGTAATAACCTGCCAATCCAAGGAAGCTGCGAACCTCCTTAACATTCTTCGGAGGTTGCCAAGAAGACACTGACTCAATCTTCGCCGGGTCGACCTTAATCCCCTCAGCAGTCACTACATGGCCTAGGAAAGCCACCTCTGACATCCAGAACTCGCACTTGGATAGCTTATCATATAGCTGACTATCTTGTAGAATCTGTAATACTGTCCTCAAGTGTCCGGCATGCTCCTCTCGACTTTTAGAGTAAACTAGAATGTCGTCAATGAAGACCACTACAAACTGGTCTAAGAAGTCGATGAAAATCCCATTCATCAACTCCATAAATACTGCTGGCGCATTAGTGAGCCCGAATGGCATCACTACAAACTCATAGTGGCCATACTTAGTCGGAATGCCGTCTTAGGTATGTCCTGGTCTCTCACTCTCAGCTGGTGATAACCCGATCTCAAGTCTATCCTCGAGAACACTGACGCTCCATGTAGCTGGTCCAACAGATCATCTATGCGAGGCAGTGGATACTTATTCTTGATGGTGACCTTGTTCAACTCCCGGTAGTCAATACACAGCCTCATAGATCCATCCTTCTTCCTCACAAATAATACTGGTGCGCCCTAGGGAGAAACACTAGGGCGTATGAAGCCCTTCTCTGCTAACTCCTCTAACTGCTTCTTCAGCTCGAGCAGCTCTATCGGTGCCATGCGGTACGGGGCCTTCGAGATCGGTCTCGTACCCGGTTCTAACTCAATGTTAAAATCAACACTCCTCTGTGGAGGTAGCCCTGGTAAGTCGTCACTGAATACCTCTGCAAACTCGCATGCAACTGGTATCTCCTCTACTGTCAGGCTCTTGCGCTCCTTCATGGCATAACACCAGAAGGCCTCGCAACCCTGTGCTATCAATCTGGCTGCTCTCACTGCGCTGATAACTGTGCCGGACTTTCCGAGGTCCCAACCTCGGAATATCACTCTGTGACCCTCCTCAGTGGCGACAGTCATAGTTCTCCCACCAATATCTAAGACTGCTCCATGTCTAGTCATCCAATCTATCCCCAATATCACGTCCTCATGTGCTAAGGGCATGACTAGAAAATTTACTAACCAAATCCGGCCTCCCAAATGAATAGGGCAGTCATAAATCTCTCGGGATCCTCTAACCTTACCCCCATCTGGTAACCCAACCACAAAAGGTACACCCTCTACTGTAGCTAAGGACAACCTATCTACGCATGCATCTGATATAAAGGAGTGCGTAGCACCCGTATCAAATAAAACTCGCACAGGTAAGTCATGGATCCAAATAGTACATGTGGTCGCAGGTGCTGTAGGCTGCTTGGTGCTCCTCAGCTCGAACACTCTTGATGGTCTTCCTCTGGTGTCAGTGGTACTACCACGTCCCCTGCCACGACCTGATCCCTGTGCCGTACTGTATGAAGCAGGATGTCCTGGAGCCCGATACTGTTGCTGCTGCTGACTCGGTGCTCGGTACTGAGGAGGTCTCTGTACACTCTTCTCAACACCTGCAGGAGAAGATCCCTGCTGTGAAGGGGCCCTACCCTGACGGCAGAAAGTAGCTCTGTGTCCCGGCTTCCCACACGTGAAGCAAGTGGTAGGTGGTCTCTGGCAATCTGTCTTAATGTGATCGCGACTACCACAGTTAAAGCACTGTCGATCTCTACTGGGAGTCTGGACTGTAGGGTGGTAGCTGGACCTCCCCTGAGTCTGTCCTCGACCATAACCTGCTACTGCTGCACTGCTACCAGCATGTCCTGTCCTCTGCCTCTTATCGGGCCCACTAGACTGAACTGCTTTCCTCGAAGCTGGCCTATCTCTCTCATATGCAAAGGCCCTATCCTGATAGTCAAACAAAGTCTCACAGCGGAACCCAGCCAGATATGATCGGGTACTCTCTCTCAATCTCCTGGAGAAAAGGTAAACATGCTACTCTTCTGGAGGTGCAGCTGGTCCAAGTAAGGTCAACTCTTTCTGAAACTTCTTTATAGCTGCAGCAATCGGGATATCCTCAAATCCCGCCTCAATGAAATCCTGGAATCTCTCCCTCCTCAGCGAGCAGGACAGTACCTGTCCCTAACAATGTTCCTCATCTGCTCCCAACTGGTGACTCGGCTACGAATGGTACGCCACCATGAATGAGCATCATCTGTGAAATAGGTCTGCACCAAATCCACCTGTCGATCCTCGGGGCAACGTATCGCCTCTAAAGCAGTCTCTATCTTCCCTATCCAGTGCTCCACCTCTAGCCCTATTTCTCCACTGAATGAGGGAACCTTCTGAGAGTTGAAAGTCTTCAACCACTCATCCGGTCTCGGTGCTCTAGACCTAGCAGGCGCTCTATCAGCATTAGCTCTCCTCTCAGGTACAGCCGGCACCTGAGACACTCCCTGTGTCACCTGAGCTAACCTAGCCGGTACCACCGGTGGTACCTGGGTAAGCCTCTCAACTCTAGCAGCCTCCTCCATACGCTCGACGCATGCTCTGTACTCTCTATACTCAGATGCTCCAATAGAAACACGTCCTGACTCAGTCGAACGTGCTCCCTGCGCTCCAAACCTAGCGGCGGTCTCATGCCTGACCTCGGGGCCTACACTCTCAGCTACCTCTTCCATAGCAGCCTCTGGTATGCTTGCTGTAGGTGGATCCTCTCGAGGAACTCGTTCTCGACCTCTCCCTAGTGGAGGTCTACCCCCACGACCACGCCCTCTAACAGCAGAGGTGCTATCAGCTCGATCCTGTCGGACTGGGGGAAGGGGGGACGACCCCTACCTCGGCCAGTCGCTGGTGTAGCCCTAGTACGTGCCATCTACACGAACGGTAACAACTACAATTATAATCTAACTAATCTATCATAAACAGTAAAAGTCTATAATAATAATACTAAGAATACCGAGATCCGCGAAGGTAGTGGTGGTCGTCCGTACTTTCTATCCCAACCCGACTATGCATGCATTTTAAAACCAAAATCTTCTTTGGAAAACTCAGACCCCTTTCGGGTTCTGTTTATTTACTTATATGACCTTTTTAGAAGATTTCAAGTGCCATTGTTGCCAACCTAGAGCTCTGATACCATGTTGTAACACCCCAAATTTTACAACTTGGGGAGTTACTGGTTAGGACCGCACAGTGGGTCCCGACCTTAGTTTGACAACAACTTAACAAGATCTTACAACAAGGCACAGATAAGGAAAAAAAACCGGAAATCATAAATTAAGTCTTACAATGTATGAAAGGGACCAGAACAACCAACAGCCGGAAACATAAGATGACAAAGTACGGATAGAAAGAAAAGAACCAAGGTCCAACTGGAAATCCCACAAATAAAGAAACTGCAACATGTCCTAAAAGTACGACACCCCGGCTGACCACTACCATCCGGATCACTCAGCATCTGCTCTAACCTGTAGTACATCTACACAACATAACAACTGTTAGCTAACTATCCAAATATAAGTAGAATAATAACAGCACAAACACACGCAGAATAATATAAATAAACATCATGCTGGCACACAATCGTTTATTATCTATTACTTAAGTGATTCATCTTATTCAATTTTACAGTTGTGGCACGAGAACTCTTAACAGTTCTCGCCTCCGTTCCTTATCCAACTGGGTGTAGGTCTAGCTGACCTCCGCCGGTAGCATCACTACAAACCGAGTATGGACTAGTCCCTAAAGAAACCCCCAGCGCCCTCAAGCTAACTGAGCAGAATGCCACCGCCCGTTACTCTTAGGCCAAGTATAGGTCGGTAATTATCTGTCACAACCTATAAGTCTAAACATTTCAATCACACACCACTATCATCATTCATGCTCATATTCAGAAGTCAACTAAGTAAGCCCAAAGGACTTACCTGTTATAAATCTCGATTCTCTGTAAACCAAACTCGCTTTGTAAACTGTAGCAACTCAGTTGCCTGCCAAAGGAGATAAGTGCATTAGCACCCTCCAACGTAATTAGAAGTCTAAGACTTCTAAGATAGAAGATCGTAATAAGACATAACTAATTACAATACTAATTTATGGTAAAATGACCATTTTACCCTTAGTCCCAAAACTTCCAAATTTTCCGAATTTCATGTCTAAACTCCTATTTGAGACTCTAAAGTCCTATTCTAACTCCTAAAGTTTAGTTTGGTTACAAACTGGCACTTTTCCTATTTTCCTAATTTCCGAAAGATCGTAAAGGTCCAACTTCGGTTTCAAATATAAAATTCGTAGAAGCTTATAAAAATTCCGAAATCTTTCTCTAGATCATCTATGATGTTCCATATATCCTTAGGATCAAGAATTTCTCAAAACTGTTCATCCATCATTTTTATAAAAATTCTCAAAGTTGGCTACTACACTTACAATTTCTATACTTAACCAAAAAAAACAAAGTTTACAAAAACTGCTTAACTACCCAACTTCGGAAGCTTATAACTTCTAATCCGACCGTTTATTTTTTTTCAAATTTTAATATACTAAACTACATATATCCACCTATTACCTATTAAAATTTCAACGGTGGATCTTCAACCTAACTCTCTAACATTGATCTACAACAGTACCCATTTCTAACTTACAAACTGAGATTAAACAAGGGCATTTCACTCTTATTTCTATTGCTCATTTTTTTTACAGCAGTCCAACCTTCCTATAGGTCTCTAGTTCGACTCTCACCGAACACATTAATCTATATATTCCAATTTACACATTCTAGGTTCTAATTCCATGGAGGTCACAATGTACATATACATAAGTTGCACCTATGTCATAAACAGGAGCAACATGAAGTGGATTTCTTACCGGACTGGGATTAGGCTTGGCTCGGTTTCACTGCTGTCCCAAGGGAGCCTCTAGTTTGTCTCGCTGCTACATCAGTGGGGAATCAGTCCGGCACAAAGAAGGAAGGTGTGAGAGTGCAGATAGATGGGGAAACAGTAGAAGAAGAAGGGAAAGAGGTTCACCCGTCAGCAGTAATGTCGTTGCCTATCCACAGAAGGAATCCGATCGAAGATGCTGTGCTTTCTACTCGGAAGAGCCTTGCTGCGCTGAAAAGCTTCGGATTAGAAATGCAGAACCACGTAGCACAGATTAGCAGAATAAGGAGGTTAAGGCTCTACCAGTTCCGTGTACCTGTTGTGCAGAAGGGAGGAAGGGGTAGGGTGCACTGCTACGGCTCCAAGGGCTCAGCGTCGGCCTCTGCGTCGTTGGAGGGCTGAACGTGTGCAGAAGGCTGGTGTGGTTCGCGCGAAGGAATGACTCACTGGTAGGATGCGGAGGTTCTTTGACTCGATACAGAAACGGAGGGATGGTGTAGCTTGCGTGAATCTGGACAGATTGCAAGCGGCTAAAAATGGAAGGAGATCACGCAAATCTCGGTTGTTACATTCCTTTGTAACGTTCAGCAATTGAACGTGGTATTGTAGGTGGGGTGGCGTGCTCCTGGGCTGCGCGCTGGGCTGAAGAGGTAAGGCAACAGATGGGCTGAAGAAGGTAAAGCAGCAGCACACGCTGCTGGGCTGGGCTGGCGCTGGCTGAAGCTGCGTTGGCATGCTGGGCTGGACTGGGCGCTGGCTGAAGCTGCGTTGGCATGCTGGGCTGGAGCTGGCACAAGGGAGCAGCAACCCGGTGCTAGCTGCAGTCCGGAAACGAGATCCCGACTAACGAGTGCACGGAATAGACGGATACGGATCATGTTATAGTTTAGGATTGGTTATAAGGATCCTATCATTTTATGTGAAGGGAAGCTACATAAAATGATAAATTTTTGAAATAAGGATCCTATCATTTTATGTGAAGGGAAGCTACATAAAATGATGAATTTTGAAACAATGTGTCTAACTAAGTAAACGGATATGGATCAACTGATCGAAATCCGATTTGTTTCGGAAATAAACTGAATAAAAAATTCCGGATATTACATCAGTACCCCCTTAAAAATAAGTTTCGTCCCGAAACTTAAAATAAGGTATCTACCCAAACAATTTCCCCTCAAGAGTTATATTCTAGTCTCACTTCAATTTATTTCACTTTTTCTTAGCATGCAAACTACTCACGCTATTAAGCACATAAACATAAACAATCACTTAAACATATAATCACAGAAATCATATAAAGTATCGTCTCAGTACTAACCCGTCGGTACTGGGGTGGCGGCTAACTCCGCAAAGAACTCAGGATAGTTACGTCTAATACTCTCCTCTGTCTCCCACGTAGCCTCATCAGCTCCTCGTCTAGACCACTGGATCCTCAACATCGGTATCTCCTTAGAACGCAGACGCCTAGTACTACACTCTAGGATGGCTAAAGGGTACTCCACAAAAGTGTGGTCTGGCTCGACTATCAGATCCTCATGACTGATGACGTGTCTGGGATCCGGTATGTACTCTCTCAGCTGAGATACATGAAAAACTGGATGTACTCCCTCCAATTTCGGTGGCAGTGCTAATCGGTAGGCAACCTCTCCGACTCTCTCTAAGATCTCAAATGGACCGACATATCGGGGACTCAGCTTCCCCTTAATGCCGAAACGCCGGACTCCTCTCGTCGGTGACACTCTCAACCACACTTGTGCACCTACTCTAAACTCCAAAGGTCGACGCCTTTTGTCGGCGTAGGACTTCTGACGACTCTGAGCTGACAACATCCGCTCCCGGACTAAGGCAATCCGGGCGATGTCATCCTGTATCTGGTCTGGTACTACCCCATCAGCCTTGCTAGGCTCATCCCAGCACAACGGTGTACGACATCTCCGCCCGTACAAAGCCTCATAAGGTGCCATCCCAATAGACGCGTGCCGGCTGTTATTATATGAGAACTCTACCAGTGGGAGATGATCTGGTCATACCTATCCCCAATCTAGTACACATGCCCGCAACATGTCCTCTAAGGTCTGAATGGTCCTCTCAGACTGACCGTCTGTCTGTGGGTGATAGGCAGTGGTAAAGTGGAGACTCGTCCCCAGAGCAGTATGTACCTGCTGCCAAAATCTCGAGGTAAAACGTCCATCCCTGTCGGAGACGATAGTCCTCGGTACTCCATGGAGTCTCACAATGTGTCTGGTGAACTCTTCAGCTAGACGACTTACCGGCCACGTTTCCCTAATCGGAATGAAACGTGCGGTCTTCGTCAGACGGTCTACCACTACCCAAATGACATCAAAACCTCTGCTGAGCCTCAACCCTGTAACAAAATCCATAGATATATCCTCCCACTTCCAATGTGGTACTGGAAGTGGGTGGAGCTCACCTCCGGACCTACGATGCTCAATCTTGACCTGCTGACAGGTCGCACACTAGGCTACATATCGGGCCACATCAGGCTTCAAACCGCCCCACCAGAAGGAACGTCTCACGTCCTTATACATCTTACTCGCTCCTGGATGTACGGAGTAAGGGGTAGCATGAGCCTCACCTAGTATCCTCTGTCTCAACTCACTGTCTGATGGCACACATATACGGTCCTGCCGTCTCATCACTCCATCGACACCAATAGTGAACTGAGGTGCCTCATCTCGTGACATCCGGTCTCGGATCCGGGTCAAAGTAGGACAGGTCTCCTGCTTCTGTCGGATCTCACCCAACAGATCAGGAAGTAACTCTAAGGTGGCTAACTGACGAGTTGTATCGGGAAACTGGATCTCTACCTCCAACCAAGCTAAGTCTCTCTGTAACTGTGGCTCTACTGTCAACCGGGCTATCGCCTTCTCCCGAGGCGTCTTCCGACTCAAAGCGTCAGCAACTACATTCGCCTTCCCGGGGTGGTAGAGAATCTCAAGGTCGAAATCCTTGATCAACTCTAGCCACCGCCTCTGGCGGTTATTCAACTCCCGCTGAGTGAATATGTACTTCAGACTCTTATGGTCTGTGAAGATCTGACAGGTCGCCCCATAGAGATAATGATGCCAAATCTTAAGGGCATGTACTACTGCAGCTAACTCCAGGTCATGGGTGGGGTAGTTCTCCTCATACGTCTTCAACTGTCGAGACGCATACGCTACGACCTTACCCCTCTACATCAAGACACACCCCAAGCCCAGCTTGGATGCGTCACTGTACACTACAAAATCCTCTGTATCCTCTGGCTGTGCTAAGATCGGAGCAGACGTCAATCTCCTCTTCAGCTCCTCAAAACTCTGCTGACACGGCTCAGACCAGACGAACCGAGTAGTCTTCCTCAGGAGACAAGTAAGTGGTCGAGCGATTAGGGAAAACCCTTCCACAAACCGGCGGTAATAACCTGCCAATCCAAGGAAGCTGCGAACCTCCTTAACATTCTTCGGAGGTTGCCAAGAAGACACTGACTCAATCTTCGCCGGGTCGACCTTAATCCCCTCAGCAGTCACTACATGGCCTAGGAAAGCCACCTCTGACATCCAGAACTCGCACTTGGATAGCTTATCATATAGCTGACTATCTTGTAGAATCTGTAATACTGTCCTCAAGTGTCCGGCATGCTCCTCTCGACTTTTAGAGTAAACTAGAATGTCGTCAATGAAGACCACTACAAACTGGTCTAAGAAGTCGATGAAAATCCCATTCATCAACTCCATAAATACTGCTGGCGCATTAGTGAGCCCGAATGGCATCACTACAAACTCATAGTGGCCATACCTAGTCCGGAATGCCGTCTTAGGTATGTCCTGGTCTCTCACTCTCAGCTGGTGATAACCCGATCTCAAGTCTATCCTCGAGAACACTGACGCTCCATGCAGCTGGTCCAGCAGATCATCTATGCGAGGCAGTGGATACTTATTCTTGATGGTGACCTTGTTCAACTCCCGGTAGTCAATACACAGCCTCATAGATCCATCCTTCTTCCTCACAAATAATACTGGTGCGCCCTAGGGAGAAACACTAGGGCGTATGAAGCCCTTCTCTGCTAACTCCTCTAACTGCTTCTTCAGCTCGAGCAGCTCTATCGGTGCCATGCGGTACGGGGCCTTCGAGATCGGTCTCGTACCCGGTTCTAACTCAATGTTAAAATCAACACTCCTCTGTGGAGGTAGCCCTGGTAAGTCGTCACTGAATACCTCTGCAAACTCGCATGCAACTGGTATCTCCTCTACTGTCAGGCTCTTGCGCTCCTTCATGGCATAACACCAGAAGGCCTCGCAACCCTGTGCTATCAATCTGGCTGCTCTCACTGCGCTGATAACTGTGCCGGACTTTCCGAGGTCCCAACCTCGGAATATCACTCTGTGACCCTCCTCAGTGGCGACAGTCATAGTTCTCCCACCAATATCTAAGACTGCTCCATGTCTAGTCATCCAATCTATCCCCAATATCACGTCCTCATGTGCTAAGGGCATGACTAGAAAATTTACTAACCAAATCCGGCCTCCCAAATGAATAGGGCAGTCATAAATCTCTCGGGATCCTCTAACCTTACCCCCATCTGGTAACCCAACCACAAAAGGTACACCCTCTACTGTAGCTAAGGACAACCTATCTACGCATGCATCTGATATAAAGGAGTGCGTAGCACCCGTATCAAATAAAACTCGCACAGGTAAGTCATGGATCCAAATAGTACATGTGGTCGCAGGTGCTGTAGGCTGCTTGGTGCTCCTCAGCTCGAACACTCTTGATGGTCTTCCTCTGGTGTCAGTGGTACTACCACGTCCCCTGCCACGACCTGATCCCTGTGCCGTACTGTATGAAGCAGGATGTCCTGGAGCCCGATACTGTTGCTGCTGCTGACTCGGTGCTCGGTACTGAGGAGGTCTCTGTACACTCTTCTCAACACCTGCAGGAGAAGATCCCTGCTGTGAAGGGGCCCTACCCTGACGGCAGAAAGTAGCTCTGTGTCCCGGCTTCCCACACGTGAAGCAAGTGGTAGGTGGTCTCTGGCAATCTGTCTTAATGTGATCGCGACTACCACAGTTAAAGCACTGTCGATCTCTACTGGGAGTCTGGACTGTAGGGTGGTAGCTGGACCTCCCCTGAGTCTGTCCTCGACCATAACCTGCTACTGCTGCACTGCTACCAGCATGTCCTGTCCTCTGCCTCTTATCGGGCCCACTAGACTGAACTGCTTTCCTCGAAGCTGGCCTATCTCTCTCATATGCAAAGGCCCTATCCTGATAGTCAAACAAAGTCTCACAGCGGAACCCAGCCAGATATGATCGGGTACTCTCTCTCAATCTCCTGGAGAAAAGGTAAACATGCTACTCTTCTGGAGGTGCAGCTGGTCCAAGTAAGGTCAACTCTTTCTGAAACTTCTTTATAGCTGCAGCAATCGGGATATCCTCAAATCCCGCCTCAATGAAATCCTGGAATCTCTCCCTCCTCAGCGAGCAGGACAGTACCTGTCCCTAACAATGTTCCTCATCTGCTCCCAACTGGTGACTCGGCTACGAATGGTACGCCACCATGAATGAGCATCATCTGTGAAATAGGTCTGCACCAAATCCACCTGTCGATCCTCGGGGCAACGTATCGCCTCTAAAGCAGTCTCTATCTTCCCTATCCAGTGCTCCACCTCTAGCCCTATTTCTCCACTGAATGAGGGAACCTTCTGAGAGTTGAAAGTCTTCAACCACTCATCCGGTCTCGGTGCTCTAGACCTAGCAGGCGCTCTATCAGCATTAGCTCTCCTCTCAGGTACAGCCGGCACCTGAGACACTCCCTGTGTCACCTGAGCTAACCTAGCCGGTACCACCGGTGGTACCTGGGTAAGCCTCTCAACTCTGGCAGCCTCCTCCATACGCTCGACGTATGCTCTGTACTCTCTATACTCAGATGCTCCAATAGAAACACGTCCTGACTCAGTCGAACGTGCTCCCTGCGCTCCAAACCTAGCGGCGGTCTCATGCCTGACCTCGGGGCCTACACTCTCAGCTACCTCTTCCATAGCAGCCTCTGGTATGCTTGCTGTAGGTGGATCCTCTCGAGGAACTCGTTCTCGACCTCTCCCTAGTGGAGGTCTACCCCCACGACCACGCCCTCTAACAGCAGAGGTGCTATCAGCTCGATCCTGTCGGACTGGGGGAAGGGGGGACGACCCCTACCTCGGCCAGTCGTTGGTGTAGCCCTAGTACGTGCCATCTGCACGAACGGTAACAACTACAATTATAATCTAACTAATCTATCATAAACAGTAAAAGTCTATAATAATAATACTAAGAATACCGAGATCCGCGAAGGTAGTGGTGGTCGTCCGTACTTTCTATCCCAACCCGACTATGCATGCATTTTAAAACCAAAATCTTCTTTGGAAAACTCAGACCCCTTTCGGGTTCTGTTTATTTACTTATATGACCTTTTTAGAAGATTTCAAGTGCCATTGTTGCCAACCTAGAGCTCTGATACCATGTTGTAACACCCCAAATTTTACAACTTGGGGAGTTACTGGTTAGGACCGCACAGTGGGTCCCGACCTTAGTTTGACAACAACTTAACAAGATCTTACAACAAGGCACAGATAAGGAAAAAAAACCGGAAATCATAAATTAAGTCTTACAATGTATGAAAGGGACCAGAACAACCAACAGCCGGAAACATAAGATGACAAAGTACGGATAGAAAGAAAAGAACCAAGGTCCAACTGGAAATCCCACAAATAAAGAAACTGCAACATGTCCTAAAAGTACGACACCCCGGCTGACCACTACCATCCGGATCACTCAGCATCTGCTCTAACCTGTAGTACATCTACACAACATAACAACTGTTAGCTAACTATCCAAATATAAGTAGAATAATAACAGCACAAACACACGCAGAATAATATAAATAAACATCATGCTGGCACACAATCGTTTATTATCTATTACTTAAGTGATTCATCTTATTCAATTTTACAGTTGTGGCACGAGAACTCTTAACAGTTCTCGCCTCCGTTCCTTATCCAACTGGGTGTAGGTCTAGCTGACCTCCGCCGGTAGCATCACTACAAACCGAGTATGGACTAGTCCCTAAAGAAACCCCCAGCGCCCTCAAGCTAACTGAGCAGAATGCCACCGCCCGTTACTCTTAGGCCAAGTATAGGTCGGTAATTATCTGTCACAACCTATAAGTCTAAACATTTCAATCACACACCACTATCATCATTCATGCTCATATTCAGAAGTCAACTAAGTAAGCCCAAAGGACTTACCTGTTATAAATCTCGATTCTCTGTAAACCAAACTCGCTTTGTAAACTGTAGCAACTCAGTTGCCTGCCAAAGGAGATAAGTGCATTAGCACCCTCCAACGTAATTAGAAGTCTAAGACTTCTAAGATAGAAGATCGTAATAAGACATAACTAATTACAATACTAATTTATGGTAAAATGACCATTTTACCCTTAGTCCCAAAACTTCCAAATTTTCCGAATTTCATGTCTAAACTCCTATTTGAGACTCTAAAGTCCTATTCTAACTCCTAAAGTTTAGTTTGGTTACAAACTGGCACTTTTCCTATTTTCCTAATTTCCGAAAGATCGTAAAGGTCCAACTTCGGTTTCAAATATAAAATTCGTAGAAGCTTATAAAAATTCCGAAATCTTTCTCTAGATCATCTATGATGTTCCATATATCCTTAGGATCAAGAATTTCTCAAAACTGTTCATCCATCATTTTTATAAAAATTCTCAAAGTTGGCTACTACACTTACAATTTCTATACTTAACCAAAAAAAACAAAGTTTACAAAAACTGCTTAACTACCCAACTTCGGAAGCTTATAACTTCTAATCCGACCGTTTATTTTTTTTCAAATTTTAATATACTAAACTACATATATCCACCTATTACCTATTAAAATTTCAACGGTGGATCTTCAACCTAACTCTCTAACATTGATCTACAACAGTACCCATTTCTAACTTACAAACTGAGATTAAACAAGGGCATTTCACTCTTATTTCTATTGCTCATTTTTTTTACAGCAGTCCAACCTTCCTATAGGTCTCTAGTTCGACTCTCACCGAACACATTAATCTATATATTCCAATTTACACATTCTAGGTTCTAATTCCATGGAGGTCACAATGTACATATACATAAGTTGCACCTATGTCATAAACAGGAGCAACAGGAAGTGGATTTCTTACCGGACTGGGATTAGGCTTGGCTCGGTTTCACTGTTGTCCCAAGGGAGCCTCTAGTTTGTCTCGCTGCTACATCATTGGGGAATCAGTCCGGCACAAAGAAGGAAGGTGTGAGAGTGCAGATAGATGGGGAAACAGTAGAAGAAGAAGGGAAAGAGGTTCACCCGTCAGCAGTAATGTCGTTGCCTATCCACAGAAGGAATCCGATCGAAGATGCTGTGCTTTCTACTCGGAAGAGCCTTGCTGCGCTGAAAAGCTTCGGATTAGAAATGCAGAACCACGTAGCACAGATTAGCAGAATAAGGAGGTTAAGGCTCTACCAGTTCCGTGTACCTGTTGTGCAGAAGGGAGGAAGGGGTAGGGTGCACTGCTACGGCTCCAAGGGCTCAGCGTCGGCCTCTGCGTCGTTGGAGGGCTGAACGTGTGCAGAAGGCTGGTGTGGTTCACGCGAAGGAATGACTCACTGGTAGGATGCGGAGGTTCTTTGACTCGATACAGAAACGGAGGGATGGTGTAGCTTGCGTGAATCTGGACAGATTGCAAGCGGCTAAAAATGGAAGGAGATCACGCAAATCTCGGTTGTTACATTCCTTTGTAACGTTCAGCAATTGAACGTGGTATTGTAGGTGGGGTGGCGTGCTCCTGGGCTGAAGAGGTAAGGCAACAGATGGGCTGAAGAAGGTAAAGCAGCAGCACACGCTGCTGGGCTGGGCTGGCGCTGGCTGAAGCTGCGTTGGCATGCTGGGCTGGATTGGGCGCTGGCTGAAGCTGCGCTGGCATGTTGGGCTGGAGCTGCCACAAGGGAGCAGCAACCCGGTGCTAGCTGCAGTCCGGAAACGAGATCCCGACTAACGAGTGCACGGAATAGACGGATACGGATCATGTTATAGTTTAGGATTGGTTATAAGGATCCTATCATTTTATGTGAAGGGAAGCTACATAAAATGATAAATTTTTGAAATAAGGATCCTATCATTTTATGTGAAGGGAAGCTACATAAAATGATGAATTTTGAAACAATGTGTCTAACTAAGTAAACGGATATGGATCAACTGATCGAAATCCGATTTGTTTCGGAAATAAACTGAATAAAAAATTCCGGATATTACATCAGTACCCCCTTAAAAATAAGTTTCGTCCCGAAACTTAAAATAAGGTATCTACCCAAACAATTTCCCCTCAAGAGTTATATTCTAGTCTCACTTCAATTTATTTCACTTTTTCTTAGCATGCAAACTACTCACGCTATTAAGCACATAAACATAAACAATCACTTAAACATATAATCACAGAAATCATATAAAGTATCGTCTCAGTACTAACCCGTCGGTACTGGGGTGGCGGCTAACTCCGCAAAGAACTCAGGATAGTTACGTCTAATACTCTCCTCTGTCTCCCACGTAGCCTCATCAGCTCCTCGTCTAGACCACTGGATCCTCAACATCGGTATCTCCTTAGAACGCAGTTGCCTAGTACTACACTCTAGGATGGCTAAAGGGTACTCCACAAAAGTGTGGTCTGGCTCGACTATCAGATCCTCATGACTGATGACGTGTCTGGGATCCGGTATGTACTCTCTCAGCTGAGATACATGAAAAACTGGATGTACTCCCTCCAATTTCGGTGGCAGTGCTAATCGGTAGGCAACCTCTCCGACTCTCTCTAAGATCTCAAATGGACCGACATATCGGGGACTCAACTTCCCCTTAATGCCGAAACGCCGGACTCCTCTCGTCGGTGACACTCTCAACCACACTTGTGCACCTACTCTAAACTCCAAAGGTCGACGCCTTTTGTCGGCGTAGGACTTCTGACGACTCTGAGCTGACAACATCCGCTCCCGGACTAAGGCAATCCGGGCGATGTCATCCTGTATCTGGTCTGGTACTACCCCATCAGCCTTGCTAGGCTCATCCCAGCACAACGGTGTACGACATCTCCGCCCGTACAAAGCCTCATAAGGTGCCATCCCAATAGACGCGTGCCGGCTGTTATTATATGAGAACTCTACCAGTGGGAGATGATCTGGTCATACCTATCCCCAATCTAGTACACATGCCCGCAACATGTCCTCTAAGGTCTGAATGGTCCTCTCAGACTGACCGTCTGTCTGTGGGTGATAGGCAGTGGTAAAGTGGAGACTCGTCCCCAGAGCAGTATGTACCTGCTGCCAAAATCTCGAGGTAAAACGTCCATCCCTGTCGGAGACGATAGTCCTCGGTACTCCATGGAGTCTCACAATGTGTCTGGTGAACTCTTCAGCTAGACGACTTACCGGCCACGTTTCCCTAATCGGAATGAAACGTGCGGTCTTCGTCAGACGGTCTACCACTACCCAAATGACATCAAAACCTCTGCTGAGCCTCAACCCTGTAACAAAATCCATAGATATATCCTCCCACTTCCAATGTGGTACTGGAAGTGGGTGGAGCTCACCTCCGGACCTACGATGCTCAATCTTGACCTGCTGACAGGTCGCACACTAGGCTACATATCGGGCCACATCAGGCTTCAAACCGCCCCACCAGAAGGAACGTCTCACGTCCTTATACATCTTACTCGCTCCTGGATGTACGGAGTAAGGGGTAGCATGAGCCTCACCTAGTATCCTCTGTCTCAACTCACTGTCTGATGGCACACAGATACGGTCCTGCCGTCTCATCACTCCATCGACACCAATAGTGAACTGAGGTGCCTCATCTCGTGACATCCGGTCTCGGATCCGGGTCAAAGTAGGACAGGTCTCCTGCTTCTGTCGGATCTCACCCAACAGATCAGGAAGTAACTCTAAGGTGGCTAACTGACGAGTTGTATCGGGAAACTGGATCTCTACCTCCAACCAAGCTAAGTCTCTCTGTAACTGTGGCTCTACTGTCAACCGGGCTATCGCCTTCTCCCGAGGCGTCTTCCGACTCAAAGCGTCAGCAACTACATTCGCCTTCCCGGGGTGGTAGAGAATCTCAAGGTAGAAATCCTTGATCAACTCTAGCCACCGCCTCTGGCGGTTATTCAACTCCCGCTGAGTGAATATGTACTTCAGACTCTTATGGTCTGTGAAGATCTGACAGGTCGCCCCATAGAGATAATGATGCCAAATCTTAAGGGCATGTACTACTGCAGCTAACTCCAGGTCATGGGTGGGGTAGTTCTCCTCATACGTCTTCAACTGTCGAGACGCATACGCTACGACCTTACCCCTCTACATCAAGACACACCCCAAGCCCAGCTTGGATGCGTCACTGTACACTACAAAATCCTCTGTATCCTCTGGCTGTGCTAAGATCGGAGCAGACGTCAATCTCCTCTTCAGCTCCTCAAAACTCTGCTGACACGGCTCAGACCAGACGAACCGAGTAGTCTTCCTCAGGAGACAAGTAAGTGGTCGAGCGATCAGGGAAAACCCTTCCACAAACCGGCGGTAATAACCTGCCAATCCAAGGAAGCTGCGAACCTCCTTAACATTCTTCGGAGGTTGCCAAGAAGACACGGACTCAATCTTCGCCGGGTCGACCTTAATCCCCTCAGCAGTCACTACATGGCCTAGGAAAGCCACCTCTGACATCCAGAACTCGCACTTGGATAGCTTATCATATAGCTGACTATCTTGTAGAATCTGTAATACTGTCCTCAAGTGTCCGGCATGCTCCTCTCGACTTTTAGAGTAAACTAGAATGTCGTCAATGAAGACCACTACAAACTGGTCTAAGAAGTCGATGAAAATCCCATTCATCAACTCCATAAATACTGCTGGCGCATTAGTGAGCCCGAATGGCATCACTACAAACTCATAGTGGCCATACTTAGTCCGGAATGCCGTCTTAGGTATGTCCTGGTCTCTCACTCTCAGCTGGTGATAACCCGATCTCAAGTCTATCCTCGAGAACACTGACGCTCCATGTAGCTGGTCCAACAGATCATCTATGCGAGGCAGTGGATACTTATTCTTGATGGTGACCTTGTTCAACTCCCGGTAGTCAATACACAGCCTCATAGATCCATCCTTCTTCCTCACAAATAATACTGGTGCGCCCTAGGGAGAAACACTAGGGCGTATGAAGCCCTTCTCTGCTAACTCCTCTAACTGCTTCTTCAGCTCGAGCAGCTCTATCGGTGCCATGCGGTACGGGGCCTTCGAGATCGGTCTCGTACCCGGTTCTAACTCAATGTTAAAATCAACACTCCTCTGTGGAGGTAGCCCTGGTAAGTCGTCACTGAATACCTCTGCAAACTCGCATGCAACTGGTATCTCCTCTACTGTCAGGCTCTTGCGCTCCTTCATGGCATAACACCAGAAGGCCTCGCAACCCTGTGCTATCAATCTGGCTGCTCTCACTGCGCTGATAACTGTGCCGGACTTTCCGAGGTCCCAACCTCGGAATATCACTCTGTGACCCTCCTCAGTGGCGACAGTCATAGTTCTCCCACCAATATCTAAGACTGCTCCATGTCTAGTCATCCAATCTATCCCCAATATCACGTCCTCATGTGCTAAGGGCATGACTAGAAAATTTACTAACCAAATCCGGCCTCCCAAATGAATAGGGCAGTCATAAATCTCTCGGGATCCTCTAACCTTACCCCCATCTGGTAACCCAACCACAAAAGGTACACCCTCTACTGTAGCTAAGGACAACCTATCTACGCATGCATCTGATATAAAGGAGTGCGTAGCACCCGTATCAAATAAAACTCGCACAGGTAAGTCATGGATCCAAATAGTACATGTGGTCGCAAGTGCTGTAGGCTGCTTGGTGCTCCTCAGCTCGAACACTCTTGATGGTCTTCCTCTGGTGTCAGTGGTACTACCACGTCCCATGCCACGACCTGATCCCTGTGCCGTACTGTATGAAGCAGGATGTCCTGGAGCCCGATACTGTTGCTGCTGCTGACCGGTGCTCGGTACTGAGGAGGTCTCTGTACACTCTTCTCAACACCTGCAGGAGAAGATCCCTGCTGTGAAGGGGCCCTACCCTGACGGCAGAAAGTAGCTCTGTGTCCCGGCTTCCCACACGTGAAGCAAGTGGTAGGTGGTCTCTGGCAATCTGTCTTAATGTGATCGCGACTACCACAGTTAAAGCACTGTCGATCTCTACTGGGAGTCTGGACTGTAGGGTGGTAGTTGGACCTCCCCTGAGTCTGTCCTCGACCATAACCTACTACTGTTGCACTGCTACCAGCATGTCCTGTCCTCTGCCTCTTATCGGGCCCACTAGACTGAACTGCTTTCCTCGAAGCTGGCCTATCTCTCTCATATGCAAAGGCCCTATTCTGATAGTCAAACAAAGTCTCACAGCGGAACCCAGCCACATATGATCGGGTACTCTCTCTCAATCTCCTGGAGAAAAGGTAAACATGCTACTCTTCTGGAGGTGCAGCTGGTCCAAGTAAGGTCAACTCTTTCTGAAACTTCTTTATGGCTGCAGCAATCGGGATATCCTCAAATCCCGCCTCAATGAAATCCTGGAATCTCTCCCTCCTCAGCGAGCAGGACAGTACCTGTCCCTAACAATGTTCCTCATCTGCTCCCAACTGGTGACTCGGCTACGAATGGTACGCCACCATGAATGAGCATCATCTGTGAAATAGGTCTGCACCAAATCCACCTGTCGATCCTCGGGGCAACGTATCGCCTCTAAAGCAGTCTCTATCTTCCCTATCCAGTCCTCCACCTCTAGCCCTATTTCTCCACTGAATGAGGGAACCTTCTGAGAGTTGAAAGTCTTCAACCACTCATCCGGTCTCGGTGCTCTAGACCTAGCAGGCGCTCTATCAGCATTAGCTCTCCTCTCAGGTACAGCCGGCACCTGAGACACTCCCTGTGTCACCTGAGCTAACCTAGCCGGTACCACCGGTGGTACCTGGGTAAGCCTCTCAACTCTGGCAGCCTCCTCCATACGCTCGACGTATGCTCTGTACTCTCTATACTCAGATGCTCCAATAGAAACACGTCCTGACTCAGTCGAACGTGCTCCCTGCGCTCCAAACCTAGCGGCGGTCTCATGCCTGACCTCGGGGCCTACACTCTCAGCTACCTCTTCCATAACAGCCTCTGGTATGCTTGCTGTAGGTGGATCCTCTCGAGGAACTCGTTCTCGACCTCTCCCTAGTGGAGGTCTACCCCCACGACCACGCCCTCTAACAGCAGAGGTGCTATCAGCTCGATCCTGTCGGACTGGGGGAAGGGGGGACGACCCCTACCTCGGCCAGTCGTTGGTGTAGCCCTAGTACGTGCCATCTGCACGAACGGTAACAACTACAATTATAATCTAACTAATCTATCATAAACAGTAAAAGTCTATAATAATAATACTAAGAATACCGAGATCCACGAAGGTAGTGGTGGTCGTCCGTACTTTCTATCCCAACCCGACTATGCATGCATTTTAAAACCAAAATCTTCTTTGGAAAACTCAGACCCCTTTCGGGTTCTGTTTATTTACTTATATGACCTTTTTAGAAGATTTCAAGTGCCATTGTTGCCAACCTAGAGCTCTGATACCATGTTGTAACACCCCAAATTTTACAACTTGGGGAGTTACTGGTTAGGACCGCACAGTGGGTCCCGACCTTAGTTTGACAACAACTTAACAAGATCTTACAACAAGGCACAGATAAGGAAAAAAAACCGGAAATCATAAATTAAGTCTTACAATGTATGAAAGGGACCAGAACAACCAACAGCCGGAAACATAAGATGACAAAGTACGGATAGAAAGAAAAGAACCAAGGTCCAACTGGAAATCCCACAAATAAAGAAACTGCAACATGTCCTAAAAGTACGACACCCCGGCTGAGGTTCTTTGACTCGATACAGAAACGGAGGGATGGTGTAGCTTGCGTGAATCTGGACAGATTGCAAGCGGCTAAAAATGGAAGGAGATCACGCAAATCTCGGCTGTTACATTCCTTTGTAACGTTCAGCAATTGAACGTGGTATTGCAGGTGGGGTGGCGTGCTCCTGGGCTGCGCGCTGGGCTGAAGAGGTAAGGCAGCAGATGGGCTGAAGATGGCTGAAGAAGGTAAAGCAGCAGCACACGCTGCTGGGCTGGGCTGGCGCTGGCTGAAGCTGCGCTGGCATGCTGGGCTGGACTGGGCACTGGCTGAAGCTGCGCTGGCATGCTGGGCTGGAGCTGGCACAAGGGAGCAGCAGCCCGGTGCTAGCTGCAGTCCGGAAACGAGATCCCGACTAACGAGTGCACGGAATAGACGGATACGGATCATGTTATAGTTTAGGATTGGTTATAAGGATCCTATCATTTTATGTGAAGGGAAGCTACATAAAATGATAAATTTTTGAAACAAGGATCCTATCATTTTATGTGAAGGGAAGCTACATAAAATGATGAATTTTGAAACAATGTGTCTAACTAAGTAAACGGATATGGATCAACTGATCGAAATCCGATTTGTTTCGGAAATAAACGGAATAAAAAATTCCGGATATTACAATTTGTAAAACTCGTGCCTTGAAGACGAGTCATACAACACTCAACATCAATGCATCTCGGTCATCATTCATATATCTCGGGTGAGAGTTTGCTTCAATAATGGCCGAAACATCTACTAAGTATCCGTATGTCGCTGTTGAGGATGCTAACTGGGAAGGAACTGCAACTCCATTATCTCCTAGTGGTGATTCTTTAAGATCTCCGGAATCAAATAGTAACGTCATGCCCATTGAACTCTTTTGTCCTCTCCTAAACTTCCTGCAAGGACACTTACTCGCTTCCCTAAAGAAAACGGAATAAGAACAAAAGAAGTTAAGGAAAGTAATTGAATCAAATAGTCATGACAACGGAAAGATAGAGAATAATGATAATTTCTATCTTTATTAAGCACACATACTTCAATGAATTCATCGAAAGACATCAATGATATCTATACTATATTAAAAAGGGACTTCCCTCAATAAACAGTTCATTCCCCTTTTTACCCTTTTCTTTTTTCTTTTTTCTTTTTTAGACGTGGCAAATATTGATGATACGTGTTAATGTTTGATATCAAAATCATACGTGTCGCTTTTCATAGCCTCCTCTCCCATTTCCTTCTCTGCCGTCATAGCCTCCTCTGTCTCATTTCCTTCTCTTCTGTCTAAGGAGCACCGCCATCCAATACCTAAAATCCCTCTTTCCACTCCTCTTAACCCAAATCTGCAACATTTTTCCTCCTAATCGCAGGCAACTCCGCTTGTTTCACCATCATCTTCTTTTTCTCAACCTTAATTGGAACCCTACCCACCTGGTTTCACCTGGCTTTACTTGGCTTCTTTGATCTTCAAGGAAAGGTTTTGTACAAACCTAAGCAGGTTTGTCTTCTTCCCTCTACGTTTCCCGAATGCTCAATTGACATCCAGGTATTTCTGTTAGTTTGTTTTTGCTTCAAGTCTGAAGCTTTTATCTTACTTTTCTCTCAATTTCTCTTAGTTTCTTTTTGCTTCAAAGCTGAAGCTTTTATCTTGGTTCGCAATTTTAGGGTTTGCTGAAATCCAAGCCAATACAAGGAGCTGGAAAGCGGATTCAAAAATTGGCTCTCCAAGCAGTCTATTCTTATTGAAGTTGCCATCGTCACCGTCACCAGCACCATCCAGGGCATTGCTATTGGTAGCCTTATAGGAACTCTCACATATGATGCTTCCACTTCCTTTCCTACTCCTCCGGCTACTGATAACTTTAGTTACGGTTTCAATTTTGTTAGGGTTTCAATTTTATTAGTGTTATAACATTCAACATTTATACACGCAGCAAATATACTCATGTTTAGCCAATCTTCATGCTCTCACTTGATCCTTTGTCGGTCTCACAATTTCCGCTAACATCAACCCGCTCAAGGTTGAATCGTTGCTTCTTTCTTTCATTTTGTTTATCTTCTTCTTCCTTTTTTCTACTTTCTTTTCCTTTTGGTTCATCTAATTTATCGTTATAAAGCATGAACTTAAGCATGCTAGGATGTGGGATTTGGATTGAAAATACTTAGATTTTCTTTTAACAAAGTGATTCATTTGAAAGATAATTTCAGAGTGGTGTGAGTTTTTGTTCTTCCAACTGTTGATTGGAAAAGGTTACTTTACCTACTGATTGTAATCTTAATCCATCTTTCTCCACATGCTGATTTTGTTTTTCAAGTTACAGGTTGCTTGGGTCGAAGAAGATGAATTGTAGTGTCCTTCCAATCCGTTCGCACAGGTAACGATTTCAATTACTGAACTTGATTAGCACCAATGTGTAGGACTGCATATCCATTTTCTATTTGATTTTTTAATATCACACTAGTATGAACAATTCACAGGTGACAAGGTTATGTTTCCTTTCTTCCTAATTCCTCATTGTTACACTCGCAACTCTGATTTTCTTCTTATTGTGTCATCTTCCTTCCTTTCACGTGCTTATAAAAAAATCCTACACTCGAAGAATAATGATTTCTTCATTTAAAGCTTTTGGTTTTAGAAGTTGATTGAAGACTGATGCGAAACAACATTCTCAATCACAATGGATTTTTGCTGAATGTATGAATGCTATATATCTTCATAGTGTATGTTTAACAAAGGTGTTTTTTTATTACTAAGACCAAAGTGAAAGTGGAGTATGTACCAGAGAAGGCAAAACTTGAGGATGAGTTGTTAGAGGAGTTTAAGAAGGTTTTGGAGAAATTTAATTTCCATAATCCTGCAAACTCAAAGGTAAATGTCATGTTCTTGGATTATGTGTTTTTATGAAGTTATTTCTGATACGTTGCTATGCTTATAATGTTATCTTTGTGCTTTTCTAAAAACAATGACAAAAAGGATGAGGCTGGACAAGATGCAATAGATAAGAAGGCTGACTTAAATTCTGATGATGATGAAGAACAAGATAATCAGCAAAAAGAAAAAGGAATACCAAACAAAAAGAAAAAGGTTATAACATTGCATTTATACACGCAGCAAATATACTCATGTTTAGGCAATCTTCATGCCCTTTGGCCCAGTTTTCAGGTCTATTTTGGTAAACTGATTTTTTTTCTGCAACTTTAACAACGTATGAAGATTGTTGAGCTAAAGCATATTTGCAGACTTATTAGGTAAAGCCTGGTCTAAATATACTAATCCAAGGTTGAAATTTTGTTTAGTAAGCTTTTCTTGCTTAACATCCCTTCCTTATAGTATTGCTTTTAGTGTTGTGCTTTAAGACATCACCTTTTTTGTTTGTTTCCGTATAGGGATGTTGTACTGGTTGTTGTTCAGCCTGAGAAGCCTTGCGTGACCTACTGCATAAAGAGGGTAATTTAACGCGATTCCATATCGGACTGATTTTGTAGTGTGTTGATAAAATTGTCGTTCTACTAATTATGTTACTTTGATGATGTGGCAATGTGGTACATTCCAAATCATAACCAATTGTACACCTTTCTATGAGTCCGGAATCCAGATTTAATTAAAGTAGTATTGGATCCTATATACTAAGTTACTAACACAACAAGCAAGTCCAGATGTCAAGTATAGATTTTGTCGGGTCCCTTAGGTTTTCGGGTTAGAACAAGGGGACTGATCATGATGGTCTACTACTGAAAATGGAAGTATTAGTGTAGCATAGAGTCAAGAAATACAGCGAGCGACTGTGATTCAGTTTTGACTGAATAACCATGGCTTGAGACTGCTGAATCTTCTATGTTAGTTGTATGCTTTGAGTCTACACAAGAGTTTTTGCCACTGATTGGATAACCATGCCATTGATTATCTAATATTTGTCTCTGCAGGAAAAAGAGTTGATCCAATTGAAGATACAAGGTAAGTTGAAAGGAGTGTTCTGTATTGAACTTGAAGATGGGCTTCTTCATGCAGAATTGTCACTGTTCGAGGAAAAACACTCTGCATCAACAACTTACAAAAAGTAACTTACAAGTGCAAAAAAGAAGATGAGTACATGAAATCTGAATGAGTCAGAATGAGAAGCTTCTACATCTGGAAGAAGAAGAAGAGTATGTAAGGACAACTGCCTAGATGCCCAGTGCGTATAAAATTTGATTTCACTTCCCTCCTAATTATGTATTTCAATTTGATTCGCTGTAACATTCGCTGCTCGAAAATAAAATAATCACATCCGTATGAGTTCATAATAGTTATTTAACTCCCGATGTAATCTATAACAAATTACCCAATCGAACCAGCGGCGCGCGTGCGTAACACGCGCGTCCTGCTTAGTAACCTAAAAATCAATGGGATTATACTCAATCTACAGTGGTTTTAGATCAACCAGAGGAGCCATTGAAGGTGTTGCATTGGTGGCTGCAGTGGATCGACTTTTAGGAAAAAGCATATTCCCAAAAAAATCTACTGATTTGTTGCCAACCGACTTAGCTTGTGTGTGTGTATATATATATATATATATAAAAGTTATATGTAAAAGGTGTGATGCTTATTTAGTGTAATGTTATAGAGTGAGAGTGCGATCCTAAAGACTTATACACAAAGTAAGGTTAGCAAGTGTGAGTGCGTAACAAATACCCACTTATATATACTCGGTTTCCCAACAACTGGTATTAGAGCCGAGGTTACGGTGGTGGTGATCGGGTAATCTTTGTTGATTAGAGAATCTCGTGTTTGGCGTGATGACGGCCGAGGCGATGAGGCGTTCGACATTCCACTTTTTGATGGGAATATCAACTTCACTTTGTGGCAGAGTACGATTCAAAACGTATTGGTGCAACGGGGTCTTGACCAGATTTGGAGGAGGTGAAGCCTGTATCGATGAGCGAGGAAAAGTGGAGAAACATCCAAAGGAAGGCGGTAAGTACAATTTGGTTGGCGTTGGCTCCCGAGATTAAACACGGTGTGTTGAAGGAGACCACAACGAAGGCGTTGTTTGAGAAGTTCAAAAGCATCTACACGTCGAAGTTGTTATCCCACCGTTTGTGCTTGAAGATGGACCTTTACTCGCTCAAGATGGAGCAAGGAGGTAATATTCATGACTACATTAACTCGTTTAATCAACTAGTGTGCCAATTATTGAATACAGATGATAAGGTTGGAGAAGAAGAGCAATCATTATTGTTGTTCGCATCATTACCGAAGTCTAACAAGTATTTGGTGCAGACGTTAATAGTAGGAAGAAAGTCACTTGTAAAATCCGGAATTTTTTTATTCCGTCTTTGTACGTTATAAAATAGATCTCGATCTATTAATTCATATCCGTCTACTTAGTTAGACAGATTAGGATAAAAATTATCATTTTATGTAGACCTCTTTCACATAAAATGATGGAACTTTTTATAAGTCTATCATTTTATGTGACTTACCTTCACATAAAATGATAGAACTCGTAACTAAACCTAAACCGTAAAACAGTCCGTACCCGGTTATTCCGCACATAAATTTCAGATTCTCGATTCCGAACTACAAATGAGTACCGGGCTACGTCTACCTTCGTCCAACAAGTTCAGTCCGGGAGCTGCTGGCCAGCAGCCCAGTAGCTCGGCAGCTTTGCCGTCCCAGCCAGCAGCCCAGCCCAACCTTCCGCCTGCTTCAGCCAGCACCACTCCAGCCCACTGTTGCGCCAGCCGTGAGCCAGTCCGGAGTTGCCAGCCCAGCGTCGCAGCCCAGTCCGGAACGCGCCAGCCTGTAGATGCCTACCTTCCTTGCTGAGTGTTGCTATACGTAACAGCCAAATCTGGCAGTTTCCTTCCACATAAATGCCGATTTAATAGGGGAAGGAGATTCCGTAACTGCCTAAATTAAACTACGTCAGTGCACCGTCTGATCTTCTGCCTTATACGCCGCTCACGTTCATTCTGCATCCCTTCCTTGTACACGCACGTTCCAACCTTCGCCCTTCTGCGCTTTATTTTTCTGCCGATCTGCGTCCCTTGCTGCTGCATCGCTTCTGCTCCGACCTACTGCACGCCTTCATCGAACCATTGGACCTCGACCTGCTGCAGATTTCGGCCCTACTGAAATCAGGTGAGTGCAGCGTTTTTATTTGTTTTCCGTCTTCAATTCAATCTCTGTGCTGACCCATCTGCGCACAACCTCACCATCCTTCTCTTCTCGTCTCTTCGATCGACGTTGCTGTGCCCCAAACTGCAGCCACGGAAGCGAGTCTCCAGTTGCTTAGGACGAGACAAGACCTTACGGAGACCTTCTGCATACACTCTCCGGTAGGTCTTTCTCTACTCGCCTTTCCTCACTTTTAATCAATCGGAGTAGTGATCTCCCTTCTTTTGTTTCGCTTCAGGAACGTAGTCCATTGTGAGGGTGCGAGTCAGGAATCAAAGAACGCTGAGCCAATCTACTGCAGCGAGTAAACATTTCTGTATGTTGGTTGTTGCTCCCTTTACAACTAGATTGTAATGTCTCTAGCTATATTGATTCAGAATGTTATGTAGGCTACTGTTGTTTGGCCTTCAGCTTAGATAAAATAGAGTTAAGTAACTGCTGGAATTTCACATAAAATGATAAGACAAAAGGCTGCTGTAATTCGTTTAATTTCTTTCAGCTTTTAGGTTCCGAACAGACCATCTTGTCGATCAATTATAAAACGTTTGGGTAAAGATCCACCGTTGAATTTTGGATATGTTGTAGACGGATATATGTAGTTTAGCATATTAAAATTTGAAGAGAAATGAACGGTCGGATTGAAAGTTATGAGCTCCCGAAGTTAGGTAGTTGAGCAGTTTTAATAAACTTAAAATTTAGCTAAGTATAGGAAAGTAGAGTGAAGAACCGACTTTGGGAATTATTATATAAATATCGGCTGAACAGTTTGGAGAAATTCTTTCTTCTAAGGCTAGATAGAACCTCATAGATGATCTAGATATTTAATTCGGAAATTTTATAAGCTGTTAAGAATTTTATATTTAGAGCCGAAGTTAAACCTTTTTCGATTCTTCCGGAAAATAGAAACATAGGAAAATGTCAGTTTCGAACCAAATAAAATTCTAAGAGTTAGGATATAATTTTAGAACTTCAAATAGGGGTTTGGACATGAATTTTAGGATTTTTGAGAAAATCGGAACCAAGGGTAAAATGGTCATTTTACCCTAAAACTAATACTGTAATTAGTACGTCTTAATACTTTTTGATCTTAGAAGTTTTAGACTTCTATCTACGTGAAAGTGTGCTAACACACTTATCGCCTTTGACAGGCAACTGAGTGAGTACAGTTTACAGAGCGAGTGGTTATTAAAGAGTCGAGCGTTATAACAGGTAAGTCCTTTGGGCTTACTTAGCTGACTACTAAATATGAGTATAAATGATGATGGTGGTGTGTGATTGACATGTTAGAGAGATAGGTTGCGATATATAATTACCGACCTATGTTTTGACCTAAGAGTAACGGGCGGTGGCATTCTGCTCAGTAGCTCGCGGGGCGCTGGGGGTTTCTTTCGGGACTAGTCCACACATGGTTTGTAGTGATGCTACCAAAGGAAGTCAGCTAGACCTACACCAGTTGGATAAGGAACGGAGGCGAGAACTAATAATAGTTCTCGTGCCACAACTTAAATTGAATAATGTGAATCACTTAAATAATAGATAATAATTGGTTGAGTGCCAGCATGATGTTTGTTTATTTTATTTCTGCTTGTGTTTGTGCTGTTATCATTTTGCTTATATTTGGTTAGTTAGCTAACTGTTGATATGTTGTTTAGATTTGACACAGGTTAGAGCAGATGCCGAGTGATCCAGATGGTAGTGGTCAGCCGGGGTGTCGTACTTTAGGACGTTTTGCAGTTTTTGCATTTGTGGGTTTTACAGTTGAACATTGTTTCCTTTCGTACTTTGTTTTATTACTTTTCCGGCTGTAGTTGATCTGGTCACATTCATGCATTTATAAAAACTATTTTATGATTTCTTGTTTTTCCTCATCTTGTGCCTTGTTGTAAGATCATGTTAAGTTGTTGTCAAACTAAGGTCGGGACCCACTGTGCGGTCCTAACCAGTAACTCCCTAAGTTGTACAATTTGGGGTGTTACAACATGGTATCAGAGCTCTAGGTTGGCAACAATGGCACTTGAATCTTCTAAAAAGGTCGTATAAGTAAATAAACAGAACCCGAAAGGGGTCTGAGTTTTCCAACGAAAAATTTTGGTTTTAAAATGCATACAGAGTCGGGTTGGGATAGAAAGTACGGACGACCACCACTACCTCTGCGGATCTCGGTAATCTTAGAATAATTATGGACTTGTACTGTTATGATAAATTAGCTAGCTTATAACTGTAGTTAATACTATTCGTGCAGATGGCACGTACTAGGGCTGCACAAGTGACTGGTCGAGGTAGGGGTCGTCCCCCCCTTCCCCCAGTCAGACAGGATCGAGCTGATAGCACCCCTACTGTTAGAGGGCGTGGTCGTGTGGGTAGACCTCCACTAGGGAGAGGTCGAGGACGAGTCCCTCGAGATGACCCACCTGCAGCAAGCGTACCAGAGGTTGCTGTAGAGGAAGTAGCTGAGAGTGTAGGCCCCGAGGTCAGGCCTGGGACCGCCGCTAGGTCTGGAGCGCAGGGAGCTCGTTCTACTGAGTCGGGACGTGTCTCTATTGGAGCATCGGAGTATAGAGAGTTCAGAGCCTATGTTGAGCGCAGGGAGGAAGCTGCCAGAGTGGAGAGGCTTACTCAGGTACCACCAGTGGCGCCGGCTAGGTCAGCTCAGGTGACACAGGGAGTGTCTCAGGCGCCGGCTGTATCTGAGAGGAGGGCTGATGTCGATAGACACCTACTGGGGTCAGAGCACCGAGACCGGATGAGTGGTTGAAGGCTTTCAACTCTTAGAAGGTCCCCTCATTCAGCGGAGAGATAGGGCTAGAGGTGGAGCACTGGATAGGGAAGATTGAGACTGCTTTGGAGGCAATACGTTGCCCCGTGGACCGACAGGTAGATTTGATATAGACTTGTTTCACAGATGATGCTCATTCATGGTGGCGTACCATTCGTGGCCGAGTCACCAGCTGGGAGCAGATGAAGAACATTGTTAGAGACAGGTACTGCCCAGTTTCGCTGAGGAGGGAGAGATTCCAGGATTTCATTGAGGCGGGATTCGAGGATATCCCGATTGCTGAAGCCATAAAGAAATTTCAGAAGGAGTTGACTTTGCTTGGACCATCTGCACCTCCAGAAGAGCAGCATGTCTATCTTTTCTCCAGGAGGTTGAGAGAGAGTACCCGATCCTACCTGGCTGGATTCCGCTGTGAGACCTTGTCTGATTATCAGGATAGGGCCTCTGCTTATGAGAGAGATAGGCCAGCTTCTAGGAAGGCAGCACAGTCTAGTGGGCCGGATAAGCGGCAGAGGACAGGACATGCTGGTAGCAGTGGGGCAGTAGCAGGCTATAGTAGAGGACAGACTCAGGGGAGGTCCAGCTACCACTCTACAGTTCGGACTCCCAGTGGAGATCGACAGTGCTTTAACTATGGTGGCCGTGATCACATTAAGCCGGACTGCCCGAAACCACCGGTCACTTGCTTCACTTGTGGGAAGCCGGGACACAGGGCTACTTTCTGCCGTCAGGGCAAGGCTTCTTCTCATCAGGGATCTTCTCCTGCAGGTGCTGAGAAGAGTGTACAGAGACCCCCTCAATACCGAGCTCCGAGTCAGCAGCAACAGCAGTACCGGGCTCCAGGACATCCTGCCTCATACAGTACTGCACAGGGTGCAGGTCGTGGCAGAGGACGTGGTAGTACCACTGACACCAGAGGAGGACCATCGAGAGTGTTTGAGCTGAGGAACACTGAGCAGCCTGCAACACCTGCGACCACAGGTACTATTTGGATCCATGACTTACCTGTACGCGTTTTATTTGATACGGGTGCCACGCATTCCTTTATATCAGATGCATGTGTAGATAGGTTGTCCTTAGCTACAGTAGAGGGTGTACCTTTTGTGGTTGGGTTACCAGATGGGGGTAAGGTTAGAGGATCTCGAGATATTTATGACTGCCCTATTCACCTGGGAGGCCAAATTTGGTTAGTAAATTTTCTAGTCATGCCCCTAGCACATGAGGACGTAATATTAGGGATAGATTGGATGACTAGACATGGAGCCGTCTTGGATATTGGTAGGAGGACTGTGATTGTCGCCACAGAGGAGGGCCACAGAGTTATATTCCGAGGTTGGGACCTCGGAAAGTCCGGCACCGTTATCAGTGCAGTGAGAGCAGCCAGACTGATAGCACAGGGTTGCGAGGCCTTCTGGTGTTATGCCCTGAAGGAGCGCAAGAGCCTGACAGTAGAGGAGATACCAGTCGCATGCGAGTTTGCAGAGGTCTTCAGGGACGACTTACCAGGGCTACCTCCACAGAGGAGTGTAGACTTTAGCATCGAGCTAGAGCCGGGCACGAGACCGATCTCGAAGGCCCCGTACCGCATGGCCCCGATAGAGCTGCTTGAGCTGAAGAAGCAGTTGGAGGAGTTAGCAGAGAAGGGCTTCATACGCCCTAGTGTTTCTCCCTGGGGCGCACCAATTTTGTTTGTGAGAAAGAAGGATGGATCGATGAGACTGTGTATCGACTACCGGGAGTTGAACAAGGTCACCATCAAGAATAAGTACCCACTACCTCGCATAGATGATCTGCTGGACCAGCTGCATGGAGCGTCAGTGTTCTCGAGGATAGATTTGAGATCGGGCTATCACCAGCTGAGGGTGAGAGATCAGGACATACCTAAGACGGCATTCCGGACTAGGTATGGTCATTATGAGTTTGTAGTGATGCCATTCGGGCTCACTAATGCGCCAGCAGTATTTATGGAGTTGATGAATGGGATTTTCATCGACTTCTTAGACCAGTTTGTAGTGGTCTTCATCGACGACATTCTAGTTTACTCTAGAAGTCGAGAGGAGCATGCCGGACACTTGAGGACCGTGCTGCAGATTCTACAGGATAGTCAGCTATATGCTATACTATCCAAGTGTGAGTTCTGGATGTCCGAGGTGGCATTCCTTGGCCATGTGGTGACTGCTGAGGGGATTAAGGTCGACCCGGCGAAGATTGAGTCAGTGTCTTCTTGGCAACCTCCGAAGAATGTGAAGGAGGTTCGCAGTTTCCTTGGATTGGCAGGGTATTACCGTCGGTTTGTGGAAGGGTTTTCCCTGATCGCCCGACCACTTACTTCCCTCCTAAGGAAGACTACTCGGTTCGTCTGGTCTGAGCCGTGTCAGCAGAGTTTTGATGAGCTGAAGAGGAGATTAACGTCTGCTCCGATCTTAGCACAGCCTGAGGGTACAGAGGACTTCGTAGTGTACAGTGACGCATCCAAGCTGGGCTTGGGGTGTGTCTTGATGTAGAGGGGTAAGGTTATAGCATATGCGTCTCGACAGCTGAAGACGTATGAAGAGAACTACCCCACTCATCACCTAGAGTTAGCAGCAGTAGTGCACGCTCTTAAGATCTGGCGTCATTATCTCTATGGAGCGACCTGTCAGATCTTCACAGACCATAAGAGTCTGAAGTACATATTCACTCAGCGGGAGTTGAATAACCGCCAGAGACGGTGGCTAGAGTTGATCAAGGATTTCGACCTTGAGATACTTTACCACCCCGGAAAGGCGAATGTAGTTGCTGACGCTTTGAGTCGGAAGACGCCTCAGGAGAAGGCGATAGCTCGGTTGACAGTACAGCCACAGTTACAGAGAGACTTAGCTTGGTTGGAGGTAGAAATCCAGTTCCCCGATACAGCTCATCAATTAGCCACCTTAGAGTTACTTCCTGACCTGTTGGGTGAGATCCGACAGAAGCAGAAGACCTGTCCGATGTTGACCCGGATCCGAGACCGGATGTCACGAGATGAGGCGCCTCAGTTCACTATTGGTGCCGATGGAGTGATGAGACGACAAGACCGTGTCTGTGTACCATCAGACAGTGAGCTGAGACAGAGGATACTAGGTGATGCTCATGCTACCCCGTACTCCGTACATCCAGGAGCGAGTAAGATGTATAAGGACGTGAGACGTTCCTTCTGGTGGGGCGGGTTGAAGCCCGATGTGGCCCGTTATGTAGCTCAGTGTGCGACCTGTCAGCAGGTCAAGATTGAGCACCGTAGATCTGGAGGAGAGCTACACCCACTTCCAGTACCACACTGGAAGTGGGAAGACATTTCTATGGATTTCGTCACTGGATTGAGGCTCAGCAGAGGTTTTGATGCCATTTGGGTAGTAGTAGACCGTCTGACGAAGACCGCACGTTTCATTCCGATTAAGGAAATGTGGCCGGTAAGTCGACTAGCAGAGGAGTTCACCAGGCATATCGTGAGACTCCATGGAGTACCGAGGACTATCGTCTCCGACAGGGATGGACGTTTTACCTCGAGGTTCTGGCAGCAGGTACATACTGCTCTGGGTACGAGTCTTCACTTTACCACTGCCTACCACCCACAGATAGACGGACAGTCAGAGAGGACCATCCAGACCTTAGAGGACATGTTGCGGGCATGTGTGCTAGATTGGGGACAGGTATGGCCAGACCACCCCCCACTAGTAGAGTTTTCATATAATAACAGCTGGCATGCGTCTATCGGGATGGCACCTTATGAGGCTTTGTACGGGCGGAGATGTCGTACACCGTTATGTTGGGATGAGCCTAGCAAGGCTGATGGAGTAGTACCAGATCAGATACAGGACGACATCGCCCGGATTTCCTTAGTCCGGGAGAGGATGTTAGCAGCTCAGAGTCGTCAGAAGTCCTATGCCGACAAAAGGCGTCGACCTTTAGAGTTTAGAGTAGGTGCACAGGTATGGTTGAGAGTGTCACCTACGAGAGGAGTTAGACGTTTCGGCATTAAGGGGAAACTGAGTCCCCGGTATGTCGGCCCATTTGAGATCGTAGAGAGAGTCGGAGAGGTTGCCTACCGACTAGCACTGCCACCGAGACTAGAGGGAGTACACCCAGTTTTTCATGTATCTCAGCTGCGAGAGTACATACCTGACCCTAGACACATCATCAGTCATGAGGATTTGATAGTGGAGCCAGACCACACTTTTGTGGAGTATCCAGTAGCCGTCCTAGAGCGTAGCGTTAGGCACCTACGTTCTAAGGAAATACCGATGCTGAGGATTCAGTGGTCTAGACGAGGAGTTGATGAGGCTACCTGGGAGACAGAGGAGAGCATTAGACGTAATTATCCTGAGTTCTTTGCGGAGTTAGCCGCTACCTCAGTACCGACGGGTTAGTACTAAGACGAGACCTTATATGATTTCTGTGGTTATATGTTTACATAATTATTTATATGCTTGATGAAGTGAGTAGCTGCTTGCTAGAATATATTACTCGAAGGGAAAGGTATGGGGTAGGTATCTTATCCCAAGTTTCGGGACGAAACTTTTTTTTAGGGGGTACTGATGTAAAATCCGGAATTTTTTTATTCGGTCTTTGTACGTTATAAAATAGATCTCGATCTATTAATTCATATCCGTCTACTTAGTTAGACAGATTAGGATAAAAATTATCATTTTATGTAGACCTCTTTCACATAAAATGATGGAACTTTTTATAAGTCTATCATTTTATGTGACTTACCTTCACATAAAATGATAGAACTCGTAACTAAACCTAAACCGTAAAACAGTCCGTACCCGGTTATTCCGCACATAAATTTCAGATTCTCGATTCCGAACTACAAATGAGTACCGGGCTACGTCTACCTTCGTCCAACAAGTTCAGTCCGGGAGCTGCTGGCCAGCAGCCCAGTAGCTCAGCAGCTTTGCCGTCCCAGCCAGCAGCCCAGCCCAACCTTCCGCCTGCTTCAGCCAACACCACTCCAGCCCACTGTTGCGCCAGCCGTGAGCCAGTCCGGAGTTGCCAGCCCAGCGTCGCAGCCCAGCGTCGCAGCCCAGCGTCGCAGCCCAGCGTCGCAGCCCAGTCCGGAACGCGCCAGCCTGCAGATGCCTACCTTCCTTGCTGAGTGTTGCTATACGTAACAGCCAAATCTGGCAGTTTCCTTCCACATAAATGCCGATTTAATAGGGGAAGGAGATTCCGTAACTGCCTAAATTAAACTACGTCAGTGCACCGTCTGATCTTCTGCCTTATACGCCGCTCACGTTCATTCTGCATCCCTTCCTTGTACACGCACGTTCCAACCTTCGCCCTTCTGCGCTTTATTTTTCTGCCGATCTGCGTCCCTTGCTGCTGCATCGCTTCTGCTCCGACCTACTGCACGCCTTCATCGAACCATTGGACCTCGACCTGCTGCAGATTTCGGCCCTACTGAAATCAGGTGAGTGCAGCGTTTTTATTTGTTTTCCGTCTTCAATTCAATCTCTGTGCTGACCCATCTGCGCACAACCTCACCATCCTTCTCTTCTCGTCTCTTCGATCGACGTTGATGTGCCCCAAACTGCAGCCACGGAAGCGAGTCTCCAGTTGCTTAGGACGAGACAAGACCTTACGGAGACCTTCTGCATACACTCTCCGGTAGGTCTTTCTCTACTCGCCTTTCCTCACTTTTAATCAATCGGAGTAGTGATCTCCCTTCTTTTGTTTCGCTTCAGCAACGTAGTCCATTGTGAGGCTGCGAGTCAGGAATCAAAGAACGCTGAGCCAATCTACTGCAGCGAGTAAACATTTCTGTATGTTGGTTGTTGCTCCCTTTACAACTAGATTGTAATGTCTCTAGCTATATTGATTCAGAATGTTATGTAGGCTACTGTTGTTTGGCCTTCAGCTTAGATAAAATAGAGATAAGTAACTGCTGGAATTTCACATAAAATGATAAGACAAAAGGCTGCTGTAATTCGTTTAATTTCTTTCAGCTTTTAGGTTCCGAACAGCCCATCTTGTCGATCAATTATAAAACGTTTGGGTAAAGATCCACCGTTGAATTTTGGATATGTTGTAGACGGATATATGTAGTTTAGCATATTAAAATTTGAAGAGAAATGAACGGTCGGATTGAAGTTATGAGCTCCCGAAGTTAGGTAGTTGAGCAGTTTTAATAAACTTAAAATTTAGCTAAGTATAGGAAAGTAGAGTGAAGAACCGACTTTGGGAATTATTATATAAATATCGGCTGAACAGTTTGGAGAAATTCTTTCTTCTAAGGCTAGATAGAACCTCATAGATGATCTAGATATTTAATTCGGAAATTTTATAAGCTGTTAAGAATTTTATATTTAGAGCCGAAGTTAAACCTTTTTCGATTCTTCCGGAAAATAGAAACATAGGAAAATGTCAGTTTCGAACCAAATAAAATTCTAAGAGTTAGGATATAATTTTAGAACTTCAAATAGGAGTTTGGACATGAATTTTAGGATTTTCGAGAAAATCGGAACCAAGGGTAAAATGGTCATTTTACCCTAAAACTAATACTGTAATTAGTACGTCTTAATACTTTTTGATCTTAGAAGTTTTAGACTTCTATCTACGTGAAAGTGTGCTAACACACTTATCGCCTTTGACAGGCAACTGAGTGAGTACAGTTTACAGAGCGAGTGGTTATTAAAGAGTCGAGCGTTATAACAGGTAAGTCCTTTGGGCTTACTTAGCTGACTACTAAATATGAGTATAAATGATGATGGTGGTGTGTGATTGACATGTTAGAGAGATAGGTTGCGATATATAATTACCGACCTATGTTTTGGCCTAAGAGTAACGGGCGGTGGCATTCTGCTCAGTAGCTCGCGGGGCGCTGGGGGTTTCTTTCGGGACTAGTCCACACATGGTTTGTAGTGATGCTACCAAAGGAAGTCAGCTAGACCTACACCAGTTGGATAAGGAACGGAGGCGAGAACTAATAATAGTTCTCGTGCCACAACTTAAATTGAATAATGTGAATCACTTAAATAATAGATAATAATTGGTTGAGTGCCAGCATGATGTTTGTTTATTTTATTTCTGCTTGTGTTTGTGCTGTTATCATTTTGCTTATATTTGGTTAGTTAGCTAACTGTTGATATGTTGTTTAGATTTGACACAGGTTAGAGCAGATGCCGAGTGATCCAGATGGTAGTGGTCAGCCGGGGTGTCGTACTTTAGGACGTTTTGCAGTTTTTGCATTTGTGGGTTTTACAGTTGAACATTGTTTCCTTCGTACTTTGTTTTATTACTTTTCCGGCTGTAGTTGATCTGGTCACATTCATGCATTTATAAAAACTATTTTATGATTTCTTGTTTTTCCTTATCTGTGCCTTGTTGTAAGATCATGTTAAGTTGTTGTCAAACTAAGGTCGGGACCCACTGTGCGGTCCTAACCAGTAACTCCCTAAGTTGTACAATTTGGGGTGTTACATCACTTACTCTAGGTGAGGTGACCGCTGCTTTGTAGGAGAGTGAGACAATGATGAAAAATGATGCTACCGACAAAGTAGAGGATCACATACTAGTTGCGGGGGAGCTAGAACGAGGGAGGAGTTAATGGAGGAAGCATGATGACCCGAGGCAAAGATCAGGCTCGCGACGAGATTTGAGTTAGGTCGAGTGCTTCTATTGTAGGGAGAGGGGTCAAATGCAAGCCCGATGTCCTCAAATGAGGGAGGGCTTAAATAAGTTGAGAGATATGTCGCCGGGAAAGAAGAGAGAGGACTCCCACACAAATGTGGTCAGTGAAGTCAACGGAGAAGTTGATTACGAGGATGTTTACTTGGCAACAGGAGAGGATGTTGCCAAGACGGAGAAAGAGTGGGTGATGGACAGTGCCGCCTCAATGTATGTTTGTAGAGACCAAGCAATGTTTGACACCTTGAAGATTGTTGGAGAGTTTGGTCACTTTTACCCAGTGAGTGGTGAGAACTTAAATGGGAAAAAGGTACCAGAATCGTGACGATGTGGCTTCATAACGGTACAAGTCACACTTCACATAATGTGAGGTACGTGCCGTCGGAGAATGTGAATGTCATCTCGTTGGGTGCGATGACGATGGAGGAGTATAGGTTTGTTGGCACAAGAATATGGTGGAAGGTGTTAAAGGGAGGCACTTGGTAATGGGAGGCCGGAAAGACGAGAAAAATATTTGCATCTTAGACGGAAGAGTGGTGCAAAAAAGAGGTGGTGGCGCCGGAGGTAAGAATATGATGAAATTGAGATTTTCAGATACGGTGGATATATATAAAATATAAATTAAGGATGAAAATTATGATAATTTATATTAACTAAGATATTATCTCTCATATTTTAAATATCCTAACATTACCCAACAATCGAAGCGTGGGTAAACAAACGTTGAAGATTGAAACATAACGCAATTATAAAATGTGGGTTACAAATTACAATTTGCGATAAAAGAAAGGGGGGGGGGGGGCGATTGTGATTTTAGGAAAAAGGTTTTGAACCCTACGTTGAAGACGGTTGAGGCTGCGTAGGGCGGCGAGGGACCAACCATGGGTGCTGCGAGGCGAGGCAAGGCCCTTCTCCGCTGGCTGGTCTTCTTTGGTGACAACAGATCCCGACGATCTCGATGGTGGTTACAAAAGGTGTCTGGCTTTCATTCGCAGACTTTCAGTCACAAAAGGACTCGTTGCTTGTAGTTTTAGGTTGAAAAAGGGGTAGACGAAGAAGGTGAGCAGATATGGTGTAGGTGGCTTTCGAAAGAAGACGAGCGAGGGAGGTGAGATTCGCCAATGGTGGTGATGAGTTTATAGGGGAGGGTTGCTGGAGGGTCGAAGGAGAGAGATGATGAGGTTGAGAGTGGTTCCATGGTTAGAAGTAGTGGGTTGCAAGAGAGATAAGGTGTGAGGCTCATTGTGAGGGAGATTGAGAAGCAGATGTGGAGGTGCGGGAGTAGGAGACAAAGAAGGGTGACTAAGGAGGGATGAAGGGTTGCAGAAAAGGAGGCTGAGAGGGATGGTTATAGGGAAGACTTCGGTTTCTTGAGTAGACTTGCAACAACCTATTTAGTAGCGGGTAGGTCGAAGGGTTCGTCGTTGGTTGTTGGGAGAGGCGAAGGCGATCCGGTGAGGAGAAGATGGAGGAGGGAAGTAGGAGGGACTGTGAGGAGGTTGCAGGAGAATTTGCGGCGGATGCGGGAGGCAGTGACAAAGAGTGAGTTGGAGATAGGAGGTGTGGCTGTAGAGGGCCAGTTGGTGTGGCTGCAGGTGTGGCTCCGGCGATGTCGACAGAGGAGGCTCGGATTGAGAGTGTCGTTAGGCATTTGTCTCTGATAGCATGATAAATATAGGGTTTAGGTTTAGAAGCCCATAAACGTTGGTGGAAAAATCACACTTGTATTCATATAATGTGACCCTATATATAGGAATTGCAATAGATTCATAAGAATCATAAATATGGAATCAAATAAAATCTAACATAAAATAACTACGATATTATCTCTAATATCTTTTATATCCTAACATGTGCAGCCATGCAAAGAAGAATCCAGAAAGTCAAAGCTTTCTTTGTAAGAATGATTTGTAGAAATAAGCTAGATTAGTCTAGAATCTTATTTCATTCCTAGAGTACGTAGGTGGTTTCTGATTAGACTCATATACCAACCGACTTAGCTTATATATATATATATATATATATATATATATATATATATATATATATATATATATATATATATATATATATATATATATATATATATGTATTCAACGGGAAACACCCATTTATTAGACTCATGTGTGTGTGTGTGATGCTTATTTTAATGTAATGTAAAAGATTGAGAGTTTGATCCTAAAGGCTTATACACAAAGTAAGGTTAGCGAGTGTGAGTGTGCAACAAATACCCGCTTATATATATACTCGGTGAGTCGGAAACGCGCGATTTTTTCCCAACAAACAATTATAAAATAATTTATATTTTACCAATACACTCAATATAAGCAACTTTGATTAAAATTCCTTAACAAATACCCGTGCATGGACAAAATCAAAAACACTGTTCAACGGGAAACACCCATTTTTAATATAGTATAAATATGCTTGATCATGGACCAGTTAACGTGTAAGACCCCAAGTTTTGGGAACTCGAAGCGTTACGGGCTAGGACCTTACAATGGGTTCTGACCCTAAGAGTAGCAACGACAAACGGATCTTACAACAAGGCACAGACGAATAAAAACAAAAACTCATAGAAAACCAAAGGTTTTAACAAAAGAAAAATATAAGAGATACACAACCGAGTTCAAAACAAAAGGGAAAACAACAACATAACATAAACCGATCCCGTCCTACAATATATGGGAACCCCGGCTGACCACACCGTCCGTATCACTCAGCAGCATCCTGAACTTGAGAAACATCTACAAAAGCGGTATAAAACGTTAGCTAACATTCTAGATATCAGCAAGAACGTAAAGGCACAAATACACATAAGGTAAAGTAAACATATAGCATGCTCGCACTCAACCGGTTATTATCTTTCATTTATTATTCCCATTACTAATTCAACTTCTTTTGTCACACGAGAGTCTCCCGAAACTCGCCTCCACTTCCGTCCACCAATAGGAATAAATCAGTACTATCCGTTTCCTACGAGCCTGGGTTGCAAGAGCACATTCTAGTCTCCTGAAGAACTAGACAAGTGGTCACCGCCCGGTTATCATACACTTGGGCTAGTTAAGGTTATAAAGGTGAATCATATTCCGGTTATCCGTGAATATGATAAACAACACAAACAAGCCAGAACACTCGAACCAATACGTGGAATGAAGCTAAGTAAGTCCAAGGGACTTACCTCACTCGAAGGTAATCTAAACTCAGCAACAACTCAGGATCAACTTAGTTTCCCTCAGGAAGGGAGCAAGGAAAGTCTGTTCACACAAGCATCACGAATCAGGAACGAAATGGTTGCTAGAAGTCTATAAATTCTAGCCTCAATGATCTCTAAGAGATCTCCACAAGCTAAGGGCTCAACCTTAGTCTTACAACATACTCAGGAAACAAGGAACATCCATAAGAATCAAGGAAAGGAACGAGAAAAGCAAGAAAGGAAGAAAATCACAAGAACGGGAGTTACTACAGAGGAAACCGTAGGGGCGGCGGAGCAAGGCGCAGGGCGGGGATGTGTAGGCGTGGGGGCTGCTGCGGTGCAAAAGCATTGTCGGCTTCTCGATGACAGCAGAATCACGACAACGTCAAGGCTGGCTCTTCCAACACTCTCATACTTCACAACTCAACCAAGGAGCATGTGAACATCAAAGGATCAACAACGGAACGCTCCACAAGAATCAAGGTTCAAACTTGGTTCTTGGAGAAGAAGAAAAGGGAAAACGAAGGGAGAAACGAAACAGAAGATAACAAGGTTGTAGCAACACATGAACGTGATGAAGAAACAAAGGAAGATGAACTTACACGTTTAGCAAGATCACAGGAAGCAAGGTGACGGCTGCAGTTTTCAAGGGTTGAAGAAACGTATGCAAACGGCTAGAAAAACGGGAAGAAGGCGGGATCATATAGGAAGGGGTGGAAAGATAGAAGGAAGGACGCTTTAGGGTTAGGAACAAGATAAGGAAGCCGGCTCATAAGATAGAAGATCGGATCTTCTATCTATGGAAAGAAGATAAAACGAACGAAAAAAGATCGGGTGCGATCTGTAGTCAGCCGCAGGGGCGGCTAACCCTGCCGCGGGTGCGGCCTACCGCGGGGTTGTGAAGGCGAAAGACTGGGGTCTTACATAACACAGATTCCATGTGTCCGAGACTTGGCTTATCTTTGGTGACGTGAAGTTGTAAGAATTAAGTATAAGTAAAGAAGAGAGAAAATCTTCGATGAATTTGAATTTAATGGAATTGATGATGCTAGTGAATACGACTCTAAGCAAGAAAACAATGACTGGCAAGAGGTTTTCATAGCGTGGTAGCCGTGGAGAATAGGCAATAGATCCCGTAGTTAAGGATTTCATCTTAAATATATCTATATATCTATACTATATATTAAATCCAAATCATTGACTTCAATGTGGTTCATTCTAACTTATAAATTGTCACATGGTATGTTTATAGAATTTTGATTTTTAAAAAAAAATTATATATATATATATATATATATATATATATATATATATATATATATATATAGGGTGTGGTTTGTAAGATCCTAGGTTTTTGCCTTCACCGCCCCTGTGGTGAAGAGGGCCGCCCCCGCGGCCAACCGCCCCTGTGGCTGTGAGATCCTCCCCTGCGGATCGTGCGATAGATCGTGCCGATCTGTTTTCTTCGTTTTATCTTTCTTCCATAGATAGAATAACCGATATTCTATCTTATGGGTCGGTTTTCTTGTTTTCTTTCTAACCCTAGACGCCCTTTCCGTCTAGCGTTCTAACCCTCCCTATATATTATCTTCCTTCTATCCTCTTTCCCGTTCCTTGCTATCGCCTTCAAACCCTAGAGAGCTGCAGTCGTCCTTGCTTCCTGCAATCTGTTCGCTCCAAACGATGTGTGCAAGCTTTAAATTTATAACCCTAGACGTAAGCTTAAAACAAGGATGCGAACCCGCAGTGTACGGGTCAATCGTAGTAAAAACAAGAAATTCCGGGGTGTCGATCTCAGGGATTTGGTGAAACAAAGCAGATAACGGTTGTAAATATTTCAACTAACCACAAAAGCAATTATTAAAGATGATAAAAAGTCAATTAAGGAAATATGCAATTCTAGGGATTAAAGCATCTAGTTGTGGTTCCAACTCAAGATCTAAAGATAAAGCGGACAAAGCTGAGATTTTGCAAAGGGAAGGTGTTACTAAAGTGTGAATAGATCACCGGGTAAGTCTCACTACTCACTAATCCCAAACCGTAACTCCTATTACCGGGTAAGTCTCAAGGAATTAAGGAAAGGTACTATAACCTCAATCCAACACACCATCTAAAGGAATAGAATCAACCTTTACCGGGTAAGTCTCAGGCTAACTCACAAAGATGGAATGAAAGCACACTCAAACCCCAATAAAGGATAAACCTTTATTACCTACACTTATGATCTTAGGTAAACAAACAAAGGAATTACCGGGTAAGTCTCATCCTAGGCTTGCATTGAATCCAGGAAAGGTGTAATAAGAATAGGATTTGGCAAACTCTAACACTTAACTCTCAGTTTCGGATCAGATAGGTCACCTCGGTCAGACGAATTCCACCCCGGCCGAGATGTTCATCGACTGAGCGAGGTACTCTAGGGTTAAGGATAAAGACTCGAGCTTTCAGGGTCCTAGTGTGGTTTAAGATTATTCTATCATTGTTTTTCCCACAACCTTCAGCCAATCACCCTAGAATCACACAAGGAAATTAGCCACTCATCATCATGAAAGCAATAATCAAGTATATGGGAAGAAAGAGAATAATTGAACAAGAAAACCTTAAGAGAAAGGCTTCAATAACTGAATCAGTATCAAACAAACACGCGTTCCTTGGATCAAAATCCAATAAGACAATCAACAAACACAAAGCTATAAAAGCTATCAACAATCTTTCTTCAATCTTTCTTCAACCTTCAAAAAGGTTCTTCAAATCTCCCAGCTGTAATGGTATATCTGGAGTGGTAGCGGGTGTAGCCGATGTATAGTGGATGTTGGATTTGTGGAAAATCCAACCCTTTTTATAGGAAAATTACCCTCCCAAAGATAAAATATCTTAGAAAGATCTCTTCCCATAAAAATAGGTAAAATATATGGGCTAAATTATCTTCTTCCTTCCAGGAATCCAGCCTAAAAATATAAGATCCTCTTTCCAAAAATAAAAGATCCTAGCCAAATAAAATATATCTCTTGCCGCGTCCAAGGTGTTCGCCTCGGTCGAGTCAGCTCCTCTGGATCACCTCGGTCGAGGTGGTACTGTAGCTGACCGAGGTGAATCACAACTGAGTGTGAATTCTCTCAAATCTGGTCCAAAGTAAATCTTCAATCTATTTCCATGATTCCTGGATTCTTCCTTAAGCTCCTGAATGTAGCTCCAATGACTCCTTAACTCCTTTTGCTCCATTTTGATGCAAAACGTGCCATTTTACCTACGATTACAACGAAACTTGGTGTAGACCTCGATTCCCGCAAAGGTAGATGAAACGACAATATAATCACATAATATACATTCAAACATGCAGATTATTGAAGATAAAACGTCTAAACATGTCCCAAAATATAGACTATAATTCATGCTATCAAAATACCCCATACTTAGCCCTTGCTTGTCCCCAAGCAAGTTCTGAATATAAAATACAAGATAGAATGGATTATAAGTCATAAAGGTCAAAGAAAAAGTCTTTCAAAACATTTTAATGGCGTGCTACAATCATAGATCACTCTCAGAGAATGCTTTATGGAATTTAAAATCAAAACATGATTAAAACATTTTATAAGTATAAGAAAGTTGTTCATCCTTGCATAAATCACAGAATGCATAATAAATCATATTTATCGAAATTAATCATGTATAATCCAGTTTAAACCACTAAGTCAATCTACAAGCTCGAGGTCTCAAGGGCTTTCCAAATGAAAGGTCAAGAAACGTGTGAGGGTGGGATGTATATAGGGAATGTGGTGCTAGAATCCGGAAAAAAGGAATCTTTTACTTCACTTACTTTGAGCTTCAACATCTTCCACCAATAAGCTTTGCTTATTTACTTTTTACTTTACATTTTGGGATGCATGGACAGAGGTGCACAATAACCGAAGCCTAGGAAATCACCAATCATCAATTTCTCGAGATGCCTCAGACCCTTGATGCACATACCATGACCCGTTAGGAATATCGCTCAATCCGACTTTGGCAAGACACAAACACCCGGCTATGTGAATGGTGCCGAGTTACTCATCATCATGATTGACTTCCCCAAACCTATATGCTTCTTTCTAACTTTCAGCCAACATCTCAACTTTTCTTTCACTTGCTTTTCACTTGCTTGCTTCCAAATTCCCGGATAGGTAAAGGGAGGCAAATATGTATATGAGGGGCTAAAACATGATCAAGAAGAAGAAGAGAAGAGAATGAATTGCCTTGGTCTTTCCAAGAAGAAAGTGAGAGAACTCATCATGTGGTGTCAACCTTCAAATTCAACATAATTTGGATAAAACAAAGTATTAAACATGCCACAAATTTTAAACAAAGCATTTAGCAACTTAAACATATCATAAAACCTTTCAAACATATAAAGATTTCAAAACCAGTCAGCAAACAAAATCATCATTGAGGTCATATCCAGATAAGAAGCACAAAAAATAATTTCGAAATTCTTTCCAGTTAAACTACCTCGGTCGAGATGTTCTAAGTTAACCGAGGTGAAGTACCTCGTTTGGCCAGAATTGCTTCGGTCGAGGTCAAATTTTTTTTTTATTTTATTTTATTTTGATTTTTTTCAAACCAGTTTTTGACGTTTTTCTCAATCAAATAACCTGTATGCATGCATGCAATCTCAAATAAGCACATAAAGCAAAATTAAACATAAATATCTGATAGAGTCAAGTAATACATCCATAGTCAGATAATACATCCAATACCCCATACTTGGGACACATTGTCCCAATGGGTCAAAATAAGTCTAGAGAAATAAAGTACTCACCGGACATAAGCTGAGCTGCATAATAAATAAAGAAAGAAAATCCTGCAAGCTCTCAATAATCACGATCCGGTGGTGGTGGTGGTGGCACATACGGGTACTGAGATGGGTCGAATGGATAGCCCATGATATGCTGAAACTGAATCTCATCCATCGTGTGCTGGTAGTGTAGTCTCTCCTGCATCTCTCGGATATCCAGGGATATGGTAGCATATGAATCTATCATCTGATCCGTCAGATCATCGATCTGACGGTGAGCAACTGGATCCCTCTGCCTGCGTACCCTACGCCTAGCAGGTCGTGCTGGTGCTGCAGCCGACTCCTCCTCAGTCTCATCATCATCTAGATCAATGACCGGTGCACTAGTCTCAGCTGTATCCATGCCCGTGTCCATAGGAACACCGCCATCCTCAGCAATATCATCATCATCATCCTCAGCTGGCCCCTGAGCTGCTGCAGCTGCTGCCTCTCTAGCATCCTCTATCAATGGGATCCACGCAGTCTGCCAGTAATGTGGATCAAACACGGAGAACTGAGCTGACCATCTGATCCCTCTAGGCGCAGTCGGCTCCCATGGCATTGCCACATATGGCGTAGTAAGTCCTCGAGGAACCAGTATCCTCCGAGTGATCATCTCCTGAAGTCCGAGCGGCTAGCAGCCGCCACCATGGTACAAGCACTTAGGTCCAAATCCATGTAACTCGCTATATGAGTCACTATCCCTCCACAGCAGATGTCTCCCTTGGCTTTTGCCTTGATCTTATGCAGATCCTCCGCCAGCATCAATCCAAAATCTGGGACTCCTCTAGTCACCATGCAGTATAGACTTAGAAGCTCACCTTGCCTGATCTTTTGGGGCGTCTCAGTGCGCGCTAGAAGAGTCTTTGAAAAAATCCTGTGAGCTAGTCTAAACGCCAGATGGAAAATGATCCTCTCCCTGGAATCTTCAGGTCTCCATCTGTCAGCGTGGTCAACCACGTGAGCAATCTGTCCCCAGAACTCTCGAGCTACAGCTCGAGAGGGAAAGTCAGCAACAGTAGGGGTCGGGAAGCCAAATATGTCCCGCCAGTGATCCAAGGGAACTATGTAGTTCCGGTTCATCAACCGGTACTTTATGGCGCGCTCGGTGGGCAATTAAGTAACGGAGCTGACAAAACTCCAAGGTCGGCTCTAAGTAGGCCGGAGCTCTAATCTCTGTGAACTGCTCCAAGCCCACAACAGATATCATCCGCCTCAAGTCCTCATCGACATAGAGGCAATCAAAAGTAGATATGTCCAGGAAGCGTGGTGCAATGACTGGACGGGCCGCTATGCGGTCATAATCGACATGGTGTCGCTCGTGGATCACCGGTCTAGTACGGCGGGAGGAAGAAGAAGGGGAAGGAGAAGATATGTCCCTCAGGACCAACTGTCTGTCAGAACTCATTTTCTGTAACATGTCAGGTCACCTCGGTTGCCCTGACAACTCTGTAGAACACCTCGGCCGAGGCACAGGCCGACTGGACCGAGGCGAAACACTACTTGATCAATTCCCTCAAAAATCCAGTTATTTTCCCCCAAAATCACTACCAAAGGTTCCTATGGGGTACTTAATCCTTTTCTCAGCAAATGCAGGGGCAACCAAAGCCCAAATCGAAAGGAAACAGTGGAGAAGAAGAGGGTTAGGGTTTTTTCGGATTTTACCCAGATTCGGTCGATTCGGTTCGTTTTTGCTGCAGATTTGCGCTTACAATGCGATCCTCTACCCTTTCCTCTCAATTTAGAAGCGAGAATCGTCGAAAACGGGCGAAGAACGAAGGAGCGAGGTGAGAAGTGCGCCGTGGTCGAGAAGGGAAGTAGAGGAGGAGAGAGAAAATTCAGCCCCCTTTTATACCCTTTTCTGGAACTGCTGTCACCTCGGTCGAGATGGTCTCAACTGGACCGAGGTGGTACGGACCGAGGTGGGTCTTCAGAAACCCTAGTCGCCTCGGTTGCTCAAGAATCATCTCGGTCGAGGTGCTGTGACAGCAACCGAGATGTGTCTCAGTCAAACTCCGTCTTCTCAAATTCTAGAACTTTTGTCCTTCCAGTTGTGCTCCTGGGTTGTATTCCTTCCTTATATGTCACCTACTGTCTGTCTAGGACGCCAAAAACAAAACAAAGCAAAGCAAAAGCAAACTATCTAAAGCTAGACTAGAAAAAGGGAAAAGAAAGCAATACCTCGGGTTGCCTCCCAAGAAGCGCTTGATTTAAGGTCGCTAGTTGGATCGTACGGCAGCTCTCAAACGAGGTATAGTGGTGCAAACTCTTCAACCGGAACTTCCGGTTTGTATTTCTTAAGTCTGTGACCGTTGACCTTGAAGCTTCCGCTCATTTCTTCCCAAATCTCAACTGCACCATAAGGGAAAACATGTTTCACAACATAAGGTCCGGTCCATCTAGATTTCAACTTACCTGGAAAGAGGCGGAGGCGGGAGTTGAAGAGTAGAACTAATTCTCCTTCTTTAAGCTCCTTAGGAATGATACGCTTGTCATGCCATTTCTTCGTCCTTTCTTTATAGATCTTGTCATTCTCATAAGAGTTCAAACGCAGCTCCTCCAGCTCATTGATATCCAATAGCCGCTTCTCACCGGCTTCCTTGATGTCGAAGTTAAACCATTTGATCGCCCAATACGCTTTGTGTTCTAACTCAACGGGCAAATGACAAGACTTCCCATATACCAAATTATAAGGGGTGGTACCAATGGGAGTCATGAAAGCGGTCCTGTAAGCCCAAAGAGCGTCGTCTAGCTTCATGGACCAATCTTTCCTAGTCCTAGAGACGGTCTTCTCCAAGATTGCTTTAATTTCTCTATTCGAGATCTCGACCTATCCACTAGTTTGAGGATGATAAGGGGTTGCTACCTTGTGGGTTACCCCATACTTCGATAGAAGTGCCTTGAACTTCCGGTTGATGAAATGCGTCCCTCCATCGCTGATGATGATGCGTGGAGTCCCAAAACGTGGAAAGATAGTCTTGTTAAAGAACTTCACAACCACCATGGCGTCATTAGTGGGAGAAGCAATGGCTTCAACCCATCTAGAGACGTAGTCAACTGCTAGAAGAATGTAGAGGTTTCCTCCGGATGATGGGAAAGGTCCCATGAAATTAACTTCCCATACATCAAAGATCTCAACCTCCTGTATGTTATTGAGTGGCATCTCATTCCTTCTAGATAAATTCCCTGTTCTTTGGCATGCATCACAAGAGACAACAAACGTTTGCACATCCTTAAATAATGTAGGCCAAAAGAAACCGGAACGTAATACCTTGGCGCACGTCTTGTGAGCGCTAGCATGCCCTCCACAAGGAAGTGAGTGACAGTGCCGTATGACACTATTGACTTCATCTTCCGGAATGCATCTTCGAAGCATCCCATCTGGCCTTCGCTTGAATAGCAATGGTTCGTCCCAGTAGTAATGGCGTAAATCCTTGAAGAATTTCTTCCTTTGAGCGTACGTCAATCCGGGTGGTATCTCCTGGCAAACAAGAAAATTAACAATATCAACATACCAAGGTCCTTTATTATCAGAAATTTGGTGGAGAGAATGTTCCAACAACTGAGGATGAATGTCAAAAAAGGGAGTAAGAAGCTGGTTATTTTCAGTAGTCTCAATTGACATCATCTCGCTTTCGACCTCGGTCGAGGTCCACTGAGGCTGACCGAGATGTTCTTCAGTCACCTCGCTCGGTCCAGGAAGTGCCTCGGTCGAGGTACTACAACTGGAATCGAAACTGGAGATCTTCGTCTCCTGGATTAGTCTTTCAGTTTTAGCTCCTGGATCTTCTTTCAGCGCCTTTAAGCTCCGTATATCTGCATCACAAGAAGCATCTATACCTTCCCCCATTAAACTAAAACTAATAACCTTTTTAAGTGGATCTTTAATAAGGATAGAGCTCACCAATTCTCTTGATTCTTCTTCATCATAGATGTTAAAGATATCATCTCCTAGCTGCTCTCCTTTTATAGCCGCAAGCAACGCAAACTCCACTTTATCTCCGCCAATGTTGAATCTTAACTTGGCGTTCTTACAATCCACATTGCAACCCGAAGTTGCTAGAAATGGTCTCCCGAGAATGATAGGAACGGGATAATCTGCAGGGATTGTCAAGCACAACAAAGTCTATAGGTAAATAGAAGTTACCTAACTTGACCGGAACGTCTTCCAAAATGCCCACGGGATGGGTGATGGAGCGGTCCGCCATGTATAACCGTATCTTCACCGGCTTGGGTTCTCCAAGTCCGATCTTAACACATAGCTCCAGCGGGATGATGCTCACGCTAGCTCCTAGATCACATAGGGCTTTACAAGTGACATCCCCAACTTGAATGGGAATGCAAAACGAGTCGGGATCTCTCAATTTAGGTGGCATCTTCTCCTTCATGATTCGAATAAGCTCCGAGGATTTAGATGTCATCCTAAGTTCACCAAAGTCTTCCAGCTTCCTCTTCCTTGATAGAATCTCTTTCAAGAACTTCCCATAGGCGGGCATCCCTAGAATAGCATCAAGGAAAGGGATATTAATGTGTAGTTTATTCATTAAGTCAAGGAACTTACCAAAATGCTTGTCCAGATGTGCTCTGGCCCTTGACTGGGGGAATTTAAGTGGTGGTTTATATGCAGGAGGTGGAACATAAACTTCAGTTTTCTCCTCCGCTTTCTGTGGCTCCACCTCGGTTGGCACCTTGGCCGAAGTGTTCTTCGACTGTACCTGGACCGAGGTGGTCTTCGTCTGGACTGGCATCAGTCGAGGCACTGGATCTGCAGTTTTTAGTCCACTCCTCGTCGTTATTGCCATGATCTGACCCTTAGGGTTGCTTTCCGTCCTTGCTGGAAGCTTCCCTGGATCTCTTGGCGCTTCATTCGCCTTATCAAAGAATTGTTGTTCTAAGGCTTTTTGTGCCTTTGAAAATGAAGTCATGGATGTCTCCATAGCACTTAGCTTGATCAAGATAGCCTCCAGTACCGCATCCTTCTTTTCCGGCTGGGATGAGCTTGATCCAGGCTCCTGGCTTTTTAATGGAGTAGAAGGAGAAGAAGAAGAAGAAGAAGAAGAAGAGAGGAAAGGGTTAGAGGAGTTGTTTGAATTGGAGTTAGAGTAAGGATTATCCGAATTTTGATTGTTTGCCCTCCAATTATTGCTGTTGGATCCTCTATTGTTGTTGTAGTTGTTGTTCCGGGAACCGTTGTTGTTGTTCCGGTACCCGTTATTCCTTGAATTTTGATATCCCTCCTCCTCTTTCTTAGTTTGAGCAACCAAGAGTTCCTTCAGTTGCTTTACATCATTCTTCAAAGAGATGAGTTGATTATTTGATGAATCCTCTTGAAAGTTGACTCTTTTGACTCCACCTTCAGCTCCTTGGTGGGAGTATTTCTCCATATGCAAAGCTTGTTTCTCTATGAACTCCCAAGCTTTGTCAATCGGCATGTCTTTAAACCTTTCCCATGACTTGGACAAGCTCTCCTTGTCCTTCATGATGAATGCATTAATCTTCCCTCTCATTTTAGCGGTCTTAGAGGGGGGGGGGGAAGAATTTAGTTAAAAATTCCGTCGTCATCTCCTCCCAAGTATTGATTTTTCGTGGAGGAAGAGATTGATACGAAGTAAGAGCTCTATCTTTCAAAGAGAAGTAGAAAGGTCTTAGCTTGTAATTGTTGTTTTCTATTCTTGAAGGCCTCAAGGTCTCCATCAAGATCTCATAGTTTTGTAGATGTTGATGCGGAGATTCCCTCTCTAGCCCTCCAAACTGGCATTGGCGGATCATGGAAAGAACTTGCGGTCGAAGTTCGTGATCATGGTCCGCTGGATCTCCTAGGTTGACTCCTGGACGCCTCAGTTGTTGATTGGGGTCCATCCTCTGCCCTAGGGTTTGCGGAGTTCCTGCAAAAAGAGCGTCTCGGACTGGCATCCGAGGTGGAAGTTTCTCGGCCGGGGCAACAGGTACATGGGGCTTGCCTCGGTCGAGGATCTGGAGCAGGGTCTTGCCTCGGTCGAGGATTTGGGTTCGGTCGAGGTAGATACTGGTCTCGTAAAGCTGCCATATCTGCTTCGATCGCCTCAGTCCTTGTGCGAGTTTCTTCCTTCTCCGGTCTCAGTTCTTCTTTGTTGAGGCGTAGTTGTTCTAACGCCTCCTTCAATTCAACCTCAAGATCGCGATTGTCTTGGTTGGCCATCTTCGCTTCTTTCAAGCGTCTTTTGTATGTCTTTTCTGGTTCGGGATCGTAAGGAACGATTTCCTTCCCAGCGCGGGTTCTTCGCATAAACCTAAGAAAAAGAACCTGCGAAAGTCACTCAAGTAGAGTGGTTAGTAGAAACAGGGGCAAGCGCCCCGAAACCAAACCGCAACCGGCTTGGTCTAGACCAAATCCCCGGCAACGGCGCCAAAAACTTGTTCACTCCAAACGGTGTGTGCAAGCTTTAAATTTATAACCCTAGACGTAAGCTTAAAACAAGGATGCGAACCCGCAGTGTACGGGTCAATCGTAGTAAAAGCAAGAAATTCCGGGGTGTCGATCTCAGGGATTTGGTGAAACAAAGCACATAACGGTTGTCAATATTTCAACTAACCACAAAAGCAATTATTAAAGATGATAAAAAGTCAATTAAGGAAATATGAAATTCTAGGGATTAAAGCATCTAGTTGTGGTTCCAACTCAAGATCTAAAGATAAAGCGGACAAAGCTGAGATTTTGCAAAGGGAAGGTGTTACTAAAGTGTGAATAGATCACCGGATAAGTCTCACTACTCACTAATCCCAAACCGTAACTCCTATTACCGGGTAAGTCTCAAGGAATTAAGGAAAGGTACTATAACCTCAATCCAACACACCATCTAAAGGAATAGAATCAACCTTTACCGGGTAAGTCTCAGGCTAACTCACAAAGATGGAATGAAAGCACACTCAAACCCCAATAAAGGATAAACCTTTATTACCTACACTTATGATCTTAGGTAAACAAACAAAGGAATTACCGGGTAAGTCTCATCCTAGGCTTGCATTGAATCCAGGAAAGGTGTAATAAGAATAGGATTTGGCAAACTCTAACACTTAACTCTCAGTTTCGGATCAGATAGGTCACCTCGGTCAGACGAATTCCACCCCGGATGAGATGTTCATCAACTGAGCGAGGTACTCTAGGGTTAAGGATAAAGACTCGAGCTTTCAGGGTCCTACTGTGGTTTAAGATTATTCTATCATTGTTTTTCCCATAACCTTCAGCCAATCACCCTAGAATCACACAAGGAAATTAGCCACTCATCATCATGAAAGCAATAATCAAGTATATGGGAAGAAAGAGAATAATTGAACAAGAAAACCTTAAGAGAAAGGCTTCAATAACTGAATCAATTATCAAACAAACACGCGTTCCTTGGATCAAAATCCAATAAGACAATCAACAAGAAGGCAATCTAGAAAATCTTACAAAACCCTTCACAAAGCTATAAAAGCTATCAACAATCTTCCTTCAATCTTTCTTCAACCTTCAAAAAGGTTCTTCAAATCTCCCAGCTGTAATGGTATATCTGGAGTGGTAGCGGGTGTAGCCGATGTATAGTGGATGTTGGATTTGTGGGAAATCCAACCCTTTTTATAGGAAAATTATCCTCCCAAAGATAAAATATCTTAGAAAGATCTCTTCCCATAAAAATAGGTAAAATATATGGGCTAAATTATCTTCTTCCTTCCAGGAATCCAGCCTAAAAATATAAGATCCTCTTTCCAAAAATAAAAGATCCTAGCCAAATAAAATATATCTCTTGCCGCGTCCAAGGTGTTCGCCTCGGTCGAGTCAGCTCCTCTGGATCACCTCGGTCGAGGTGGTACTGTAGCTGACCGAGGTGAATCACAACTGAGTGTGAAATCTCTCAAATTGGTCCAAAGTAAATCTTCAATCTATTTCCATGATTCCTGGATTCTTCCTTAAGCTCCTGAATGTAGCTCCAATGACTCCTTAGCTCCTTTTGCTCCATTTTGATGCAAAACGTGCCATTTTACCTACGATTACAACGAAACTTGGTGTAGACCTCGATTCCCGCAAAGGTAGATGAAACGACAATATAATCACATAATATACATTCAAACATGCAGATTATTGAAGATAAAACGTCTAAACAGGTCCCAAAATATAGACTATAATTCATGCTATCACAATCCCGCTGAACGTGTAAGTGCATCTTTTCTGGTTATTCCTCACGTTCCTTTAGAGTTGCATGCCTTCCCTTCTGTTTTGGTTTCTTCCTTTTATTCTTTTCTTTCCTTCTTCTCCAAGGATCAAGCACGAGTCTTGATTCTTGTGGAGCATTCCGTTGTTGACCCTTCGTTGTTCTCAGGCTCTCTGGAGTGGAGTCTCGACGTGTTGGAACCAAAGGTTCGAGCTTTGGTTGCCCTTGCTGTGAGATCTGTCGAAGAGAAGCCCGACAGTAGCTTCTGACGAAGATCCGCCCCTGCGCCTGCACAGAGCCTCCCCTGCGCCTCTGTCACAGCCGCCCCTGCGCCTACACAAAGCCGCCCCTGCGCCTCTGTTCAGCCGCCCCTGCGCATCTGTCTAACCGCCCCTGCGGTTTCTCTGCAGTAACTCTCGTCTTTGGTGAGTTGCTTCCTTCCTTCCCTTCCTCATTCCTTCCTTAGTTCCTTATGGTTGTTCCTTGTTCCCCTGAGTTGTTGTAAAACTAAGGTTGAGCCCTTAGCATGTGTTGATCTCTTAGAGATCTTTGAGACTAGAAGTCATAGACTTCTAGCAACCGTTTCGTTCCTGATTCGTGTTGCTTGTTCGTACAGGCTTTCCTTGCTCCTTTCCTGAGGGAAACTGAGCTTCCTTGTGTGTTTCTGAGTTATTAGCTTATCTCTTGTGTTACCATCGTGTGAGGTAAGTCCCTTGGACTTACTTAGCTTCATTCCGCGTATTAGTTGGATTGTTTTGGCTTGTTTGTGTTGCTATCATGTTTATAACGGATAATTGGAAATAGGATTCACCCTTGTTACCCTTAACTGGCCCAAGTGTATTATAACCGGGCGGTGACCACTTGTCTAGTTCTACAGGAGACTAGAATGTGCTCTTGCAACCCAGACCCGTAGGTAACGGATAGTACTGATCTATTCCTATTGGTAGACGGAAGCGGAGGAGGGTTTCGGGAGATTCTCGTGTGACAAAAGAAGTTGAATTAGTAATGGATAACCTTAATGAAAGATAATAACCGGTTGATGTGTAAGCATGTTATGTGTTTCTTTACCTTAGGTGTGTTTGTGCCCTTACACTCTTTCTTATACCTAGAATGTTAGCTAACGGTTTATACCGTCGTTGTAGATGTTCCGCAGGTTCAGGATGCTGCTGAGTGATCCGGATGGTATGGTCAATCGGGGTTCCCGTACATTATTGGACGGGATTGGGTTTTTGTTTCGTTTGTTGTTTCCCTTTTGTTTTGACCCGGCTGTGGAGCTTTTGTGTTTTCTTCTGTTTGAACCTTTGGTTTTATATTAAGTTTTGGTTTTCATTCGTCTGTGTCTTGCTGTAAGATCCGTTTGTTGTTGCTACTTTGAGGGTCGGGATCCATTGTGCGGTCCTAGCCCATAGCGCTTCAAGTTCCCAGAACTTGGGGTGTTACATTATGGTATCAGAGCCAGGTTGGCAACAATGGCACTCGAAATCTTCTACAGGTCGGATGGATAAATAAATAGAACCCGCAATGGGTCTAACGTTTTCAAAAGGTGGTTTTGTTTTAACCTTTCGGTCTGGGATAGATGTACGGACGACCACCACTACCTCCGCGGATCTCAGCAGTGTAGTTTCTTTTGTGTTGGCCTTTATGTGTGCTTTTTCTAGAGTTTTGCTTTAGCCGTAGCGTGGCCTTATATATATAGTCTTATATATTTATCCTTATAGTAGATGGCGCGTACTAGAGCTACATCTACTATGGGGCGAGGAAGGGGTCGACCACCACTTCCACCTGCTGTCCGTGGACGAGGACGTGCAAGAAGACCTCCACTAGCTAGAGGTCGGGGCCAAGCCCCAGTTGCTGATCCGCCTATCGTTGAGGCGTTTGCTGAAGAGTTTGCTGAGAGCATTGTTCCTGAGGCTGGAAATGGGACCGCTGCTAGGTCTGGAGCACAGAGAGCGCCATCAACAGAGTCCGCACGAGTGTCTATCGGAGCTTCTGCATTTCGCGACTATGTGCAGAGGGTTGAGGAGGCTATCAGGACTAGAGGACCACCACAGTGCCGCCAGCTCCTGTGAGATCAGCTGAGGTTTCGCACAGAGTTACACAAGTTGTTGCCCCGCCTGTTGGAGTTGTTGAGGTTGTTAGAGCGTCGGCTGAGGCAAAAGAGCCAAATCCTGACAGTTGGTTGAAGGCTTTCGACCAGCTGAAGGTTCTGATAACACGATTTATGACTTAGGTTTAGGAATCATTTAGATAGATTTCTCACTCATTCATGCATTGTTTAGCACTAATTCACGATGTTTGCACTCAATTCACGTATTTTGTCGAGATAGACGTCTACACGGACTTGTGCATTGCTTTGTAGGTATTTCGGGGGTCTTTTGGACATTAACCGATACATTCGAGGGCCAAGCCTCATGGTGGTACACATCCAAAGCTTTGGAGAAGCATAATTGGAGCAATAAAGGACACAAAGACCACTATTGGTGCAAGCAATGGAGCAACTCATGGCTAGACGATCATAGCATGCTTCTGCTGAAGAAAATCGGACCAACTGCCAGGAAAATCGGCCGATTTAATCCTCTGGGTCGATTTTTCTGCCTTTGACAGCTTAAGCCACGTGTCCCACGATCTCTTGATCCGGCCTTACTCTTGGTGGAGAATATAAGTGGTCCTGTAAGCTGTTGCTGGGCATCTCTCCTCTCCCACATTCTCATTCACAACTCATCCATTGGAGGCAAGATTTGGAAGGGAAGAAAAACTCTCAAGGATTGAAGGAAGAAGAAGAACACCATTCTAGGAGTGATAGTGAGGTTTATAGTGATTTTGAGTGATTTTTGGAGACTTGGATTGAAGAACTATCGCAAGGATTGTTAGGAACATTTTGGATCTTCATTTTAGAGTTTGTAAGTCTTGCTACAACTTAGATTCAGCTGAGATTTATTGATTTTGCTTGCTTATCTTTCATCATCCATCTATGAAAACCATGTGTACTTGTGTGATGATTTTGGATCTTGATATGTATATTATTGGCTAGTTTATTGTGATTTTGGAGTGATGGATTGATGGTTATGGCTTGGGTGATGATAGGATGGACTTATATGTCAGTTTAGGATGATTTGATTGAACAAAACCTTAACCAGAGAGAAAGATCGGCCTGTTCTTCAAGTAAATCGGCCGATTTTCCCATGATCCACCCGATTTCCTTCTCTGTTGCTCTTTAAATGATGAATCTGTATGTTAGGGTGTTTGGTTGTTCAAATCCTAGTGTTTATTAAGCCTAATTTAGCTTAGGATCACCTAATGCTATCAACCTAAGTGAGGGAAGAGATCTACCCGATGATTTCCGATCTTAGATACCTTAGATGATGAATTCTAGGTAGTAGTGAGCCTCATAAGTCGCTATTGGATCAAGTGTGCTAGGATTATTGCTTGAGACTTCCCTATTCCGAGACTTACCCGGTAAGGTGAGGGTTAACCCTTAAGTGGTATCCGGTTTGTGTAGAATTCCCTATTTTAACCCCTTGAGACCTACCCGGTAATAGGAGTTTGATGTGGGACTAGTGAAGTGAGAGACCTACCCGGTAATTGCTTCCATTAGTGAAACACTCTTCCCCGAATACCGCTGCTTGTCCTTAGAATCCTTAGAACCTTGAGTCCAATGCCATAACCGGAAATCTTGACCTCTAGAATCCACTTTTCTCTCTTGATCATATACCTTGTGTTTTGTGTTACTTGTTTGTTTTGCTAGTTTGAGTTGTTAGTTTGCTTTATTACCTTGCTTGATTTGTGATCTTTGCTTGATCACCACAAAAACTCAACCAAAAATATCATCATTTTCATTTCTTTATTTCTTTCCCTTCTCTTAGATTAGATCCACACTATTTATGACCATTGTTTGACTCGATTTCACCTTAGTCTTTGTGTTCGACCTCGGAATACTATCCCTACTACAAACGTCCCGTACACTGCGGGTTCGCTAGGAGTTAGGATAAATATAACGAGTATAAATTTAAAGCTTATTGCGTGCACATCACACGATCTTAGCGTAACAAGTTCCTGTCTTCGTGGGAAGGACTGGCTTGGAGGTGGAGCAGTGGCTAGGACATGTGGATTCTGCTATGGAGGCTATCGGTTGCCCTGAGGGACGTCGAGTCAACATAGCACAGACGCTGTTGAAGGATTAGGCTCATTCTGGGTGGAGGACCGTTCGTAGTAAGGTCACCAGTTATGAGCAGATGAAGACAGTGATCAAGGATCGCTATTGCCTGCAGCCATGAGGAGAGACCGTCTTCAGGATTTCCTTGAGGCTGAATTCAAGGATTTGCCTATTGTTGAGATAATCCTCAAGTTTTAGGATGAGTTGGCGTTGCTAGGTCCGTCCGTACCACCGGAGGATCAGTATGTTTACCTTTTCTCTCGGAGGTTGAGAGAATCGACACACTCTTATCTTACTCGTTTCCGTTGTGAGTCTTTGGCGGACTATCAGGATAGAGCTTCTGCTTATGAGAATGAACGACCGAGTCAGAGGAGAGCTTCTCAAACAGGAGGTCCTGAGAAGAGACAGAAGACTGGATCAGCCAGTGCTGGAGCTGGAGCAGCTGGTTTTGGGCGTAGTCAGACGCCTGGACGTTCTAGTTTCCAGCAGAGTTTTGATAGGGGACGGCAGTATTATAACTGCGGAGTAGCTGGACACATCCGAACTGACTGCAAGAAGCCAGCAGTGACTTGCTTTTCTTGTGGCAAGCCCAGACACAGAGTTGCGTTTTGCCGTCACGGCAAGGCGCTATCTCAGCAGGGTTCTTCACCTGCCAGTGTTGCTGGAGGAGGACAGAGATCTCAGTACCACCAGCAGCAACAGAGAGTTTCAGGTTCTGCCGCTCCTCAGGCTTCCGCTCCGGGACAGGGGAGAGGTAGAGGACGTGTTGGTGAATCTGCAGACACCAGAGATGCACCAGCCAAAGTTTATGAGTTGAGGAGTGTTGTAGAGCCGACATCGCCAACAGCTAAAGGTACCATTCATATTAATGGTTTTCCTATCAGAGTTCTTTTCGATACTGGTGCTACGCATTCTCTTATATCTGATGCTTGCGTAGATATATTGGCCTTAGTTACTGTAGAGGATAGACCCTTCTTTATAGGATTACCCGATGGAGGTAAGATATGAGGTACGTGAGAGGTTCGCGATTGCCCTATATGGGAGGTCGCGATTGGCCAGCTAACTTCTTCGTCATGTACTTAGTACGTGAAGAATTTATTCTGGGCATGGATTGGATGGATCGACATCGAGCAGTTTTGGACATCGGCAAGAGGACAATGACGGTAACTACAGATGCAGGCCATGTTGAGATTTTTCTAGGATGGGATCTCGGAAAGACTGGTACAGTCATCAGTGCAGTACGAGCTGCGAGACTTATTAGTCAGGGATGTGAGGCTTTTTGGTGCTATGCCATGAAGGATAGTACTAGTCCAGCTTTGGAGGAGATTCTAGTAGCTTGCGAGTTTGCTGACGTCTTTGGAGAGCCATCAAGTTTACCTCCACAACGGAGTATAGACTTTGGCATTGATCTAGAACCCGGTACGAGACCGATCTCTAAGGCTCCTTACCGCATGGCGCCTATCGAGATGCTTGAGATGAAGAAGCAGCTTGAGGAGTTAGCAGAGAAGGGCTTTATCCGCCCTAGTATATCTCCTTGGGGTGCACCAGTTCTCTTCGTCAGGAAGAAGGATGGGTCAATGAGATTATGTATCGACTACCAAGAGCTGAACAAGGTGATGATCAAGAACAAGTACCCATTGCCCCGTATCGATGATCTTTTGGATCAACTACATGGAGCTTCAGTGTTTTCGAGGATCGATATGAGATCAGGATATCACCAGCTGAGGGTGAGAGAGAAGAACGTAGCCAAGACGGCATTTCGGACTAGATATGGACACTACGAGTTTGTAGTGATGCCATTTGGGCTCACGAATGTGCCCACAGTCTTCATGGAGTTGATGAATAGCATCTTCATCGACTTTCTAGACCAGTTTGTAGTTGTCTTCATCGACGGCATTCTGGCTTATTCCCGTAGTAGAGAGGAGCATGCTGGACACTTGAGGATTGTTCTTCAGGTCTTACAGGATAGAGAGCTCTACGCCAAGCTCTCTAAGTGCGAGTTTTGGATGTCCGAGGTAGCATTCCTTGGTCACATAGTTTCAGTTGAAGGGATCAAGGTAGATCCGGCAAAGATTGAGTCAGTAGCTTCTTGGCCGTCACCTAAGAACGTTAAGGAGGTTCGCAGCTTCTTAGGATTGGCAGGCTACTATAGGCGTTTTGTTGAGGGCTTTTCAGTTATTGCTGATAGCATGAATTATAGTCTATATTTTGGGGTTTGTTTGGACGTTCTATCTTTCATAATATGCATGTTTGTATGTGCATTATGTGATTTTACTACCATTTCATCTACCTTTGCGAGAATCGAGGTCTACACCTAGTTTTGTTGTAATTACAGGTAATTTGGTACGTTTTGCATCAAAAAGGAGCGAAAGGAGTCATGAGTCAATTGGAGCTACATCCAGGGAGCATAGCCATGGATTAAATATTTACTTTGGAGCAGATTCGAGAGATTTCACATTCAGTTGTGACTCACCTCGGTTGACCATTGATTCACCTCGACCGAGGTGATCCAGAGACGCCGACTCGACCGAGGCGAACACCTAGGACGCGGCGAGAATATTTTATTCTTGGATGAGATCTTTTTAAATTTGGAAAGTGATCTTATATTTTTGGGCTTGGCTCCTGGAAGGAAGGAGATATGCAGAATCATATATTTTACCTATATTTATGGGAAAATATCTTTCTAAGATTTATTATCTTTGGGGGTTTATTTTCCTATAAAAAGGGTTGGATTTCCATAATTTGAGAGGGGCGCATAAAATCCGCTTACAGCTGGACATCCCGCATACGCAGTAGCAGCAGCATACTCCAGTTGGGAGTTTTGAAGAACCTTTTTGAAGGTTGAAGGAAGATTGAAGTCTATAGCTTTTATAGCTTTTTGGAGGGTTTTGTAAGATTGTCTTCAATTCCCTTACTTGTTGTCTTATTTTTTTGGATTGTTATCCAAGGAACGCTTTGTTGTGATATTTGATTCAATTATTGAAGTCTTTTCATTAAATTCTTCTTTGTTCATATATTCACTTTCTTCCCATATATTTTAATACTTTCATTATGATGATGAGTGGCTAATTTCCTTGTGTGATTCTAGGGTGATTGGCTGAAGGTTGTGGGAAAAACAATGATAGAATAATCTTAGATTCCAGTAGGATCCTGAAAGTTCGAGTCTTTAACCTTAACCCTAAGCATCTCGTTCGGTTAATGAACATCTCGGCCGGGGTGGAATTCTTCTGACCGAGATGACTTATCCGATCTAAAACAGAAAGTTAAGTGTTAGAGTTTGCTAAATCCTATTCTTATTACACCTTCCTGGTTCAATGCAAGCTTAGGATGAGACTTACCCGGTAATTCCTTAGTTTGTTTACCAACGATCATAAGTGTAGGTAATAAAGGTTTATCCTTTATTGGGGTTTGAGTGTGCTTCCATCCCATCTTTGTGAGTTAGCCTGAGACTTACCCGGTAAAGGTTGATTCTATTCCCTTAGATGGTATGTTAGTTTGAGGTTATAGTTCTTTATCTTGATTCCTTGAGACTTACCCGGTAATAGGAGTTACGGTTTAGGATTAGTGTGTAGTGAGACTTACCCGGTGATCTACTCCACTTTAGTAACACCTTCCCCACACAAAAATCTCAGCTTTGTCCGCTTATCTATAGATCTTGAGTTGGAACCACAACTAGATGCTTTAATCCTAGAATTGCATGTTTGCTTTATTGACTTCTTATTCATCTTTGATTGTGTTAATCGCTCTTGTGGTTAGAATTGACATAAGCACACCGTATTGACTTTGTTTCACCGAGTCCCTGTGATCGACCCCTGGAATTTTCTTGCTTTTACTACGATTGACCCGTACACTGCGGGTTCGCATCCTTGTTTTAAGCTTAAGTCTAGGGTTATAAATTTAAAGCTTGCACACACCGTTTGGAGCGAACAAGTTTTTGGCGCCATTGCCGGGGACTTGGTCTAGACCGAGCCGGTACGGTTTGCTCTTGGGGCGCTTGCCCCGTTTCATCTAACCACTCTACTTGAGTGACGACTTTTGCAGGTTCTTTCTTAGGTATATGCGAAGAACCCGCGTTGGGAAGGAAATCGTTCCTTACGATCCCGAACCAGAAAAGACATACAAGCGACGCTTAAGAGAAGCGAAGATGGCCCAACAAGACAATCGCGATCTTGCGGCCCAATTGAAAGAAGCGCTAGAGCTGCTACGCCTCAGCAAGGAAGAACTCAGGCAAGAGAAAGAAGAGAATCGCACCAAGACTGCAGCAATCGAAGCTGAGATAGCAGTCATACGAGACCAGATTCTACTTCGACCGAGGGAAGATCCTCCTGTTGATCCTCGACCGATGCAGGATCCAGTAGTTGACCAGCGACCGAGGCAGATTCCAGTACCTGACGCCCCGGCCGATGTACTTCCACCTCGGATGCCAGTCCGAGATGTTCTTCTTGCAGGAATCCCACAAACCCTAGGTCAAAGGATGGACCCTAATCAACAGCTGAGGCGTCCAGGGGTGAATCTAGGAGATCCAGCGGATCATGACTACGAACTTCGACCGCAAGTTCTGTCCATGATTCGCCAATGCCAATTCGGAGGGCTAGAGAAGGAGTCGCCGCATCAACATCTTCAAAACTACGAGATCTTGATGGAAACCTTGCGACCTTCCAGAATTGAAAATAACAACTACAAGCTAAGACCTTTTTACTTTTCTTTAAAAGATAGAGCTCTTACTTGGTATCAATCTCTTCCTCCAGGAAAAATTAGCACATGAGAGGAGATGACTACGGAATTCTTAACAAAATTCTTTCCCCCCTCAAAGGCCGCTGAAATGAGAGGGAAGATCAATGCTTTCATCATGAAGGACAAGGAGAGCTTGTCCAAATCTTGGGAGCGGTTCAAGGATATCCTTTTGGATTGCCCACATCATGGGATTCCAAAGATCGAGTTGTTGGAGATCTACTTCAAAGGGCTGGACGGAAGCACCCAGTTCAATCTCCAACTACTCTCCGCCGGTACCTTCATGGACATGGCGATTGACGAGGCTTGGGACTTCATTGAGAAGCAAGCCTTGCACATGGAGAAATATACCCACCAAGGAGCTGAAGGTGGATTTAAAAGAGTCAACTTTCAAGAGACTCAATCCAACAACAATCAACTCACGTCGTTGAAGAATGACGTGAAGCAATTGAAGGAGCTCTTGATGGCTCAAACTAAGAAGGAAGAGCAAGGGCAAAGGAACAACAACAATAACGGGTACCGTAACAACAACAACGGTCCCCGAAACAACAACTACAACAACAACAATAGAGGATCCAATAGCAACAACTGGAGGGCGAATAACCAAAACCACGGTAACAATTATTCAAACTCCAACTCTAATGATTCCTCTAACCCTTTCCTCTCTTCCCCTTCTTCTTCTTCTACTCCATTGAAAAGCCAAGGGCAAGGATCAAGTTCGTCTCAGCCAGAAAAGAAAGACGCAGTTCTGGAGGCAATCTTGATCAAGCTTAGCGCTATGGAGAATTCTATGACTTCATTTTCGAGGGCCCAAAAGTCCCTCGAACAACAACTTGCTAATAGGGCGAATGAAGCGCCAAGAGATCCAGGGAAGCTTCCAGCGAAGACGGAAACTAACCCTAAGGGCCAGTGCATGGCCATAACGACGAGGAGTGGACTTAAAACTGCAGATCCAGTACCTCGCTCGACGCAGACCACCTCGGTCCAGACCCAGTCAAAGAACACCTCGACCGAGATGCCAACCGAGGCGGAGCAACAGAAAGCAGGAGGGACGACAGAAACTTATGTTCCACCTCCTGCATACAAGCCACCACTTCCATTCCCTCAGTCCAGAGCCAGAGCATATCTAGACAAGCACTTTGGTAAGTTTCTTGACTTGACGAATAAGCTACATATTAATATTCCTTTCCTTGATGCTATTTTAGGTATGCCCGCCTATGGGAAGTTCTTAAAAGAAATCTTATCAAGGAAGAGGAAGCTGGAGGATGTTGGTGAAGTTAGGATGACATCTAAATCTTCGGAGCTTATCAAGATCATGAAGGAAAAGATGCCACCTAAGTTACGAGATCCCGGCTCATTTTGTATTCCTATTCAAGTTGGGAATGTCACTTGTGAAGCCCTTTGTGATCTAGGAGCCAGCGTGAGCATCATCCCGCTGGAGCTATGCACTAAGATCGGTCTTGGAGAGCCCAAGCCGGTCAAGATCCGACTTTATATGGCGGATCGCTCCATTACCCATCCCGTGGGCATCTTGGAAGACGTTCCGGTCAAGTTAGGTAACTTCTATCTACCTATAGATTTTGTTGTACTTGACATTCCCGCAGATTATCCTGTACCTATTATTCTCGGGAGACCATTTCTAGCAACTTCGGGTTGCAACGTGGATTGCAAGAACGCCAAGTTGAAATTCAACGTTGGTGGCAATGAGGTGGAGTTCGCACTACTTGCAGCCATGAAAGGGGAGCAGCTAACTGATGATATCTTCAACATCTATGATGAAGAAGAATCAAGAGAATTGGTGAGCTCTATCCTTATTAACGACCCACTCGAAAGAGTTATTAGCTTCAGTTTAATGGAGGAAGGTATAGATGCTTCTTGTGATGCAGATATACAGAGCTTGAAGGCACTGGAAGAGGATCCAGGGGCTAAAACTGAGAAGCTGATCCAGGAGACGAAGATCTCCAGTCTCGGATCCAGTAGCAGTACCTCGACCGAGGCACTTTCTGGACAGAGCGAGGCGATTGAAGAACACCTCGGTCAACGCCTATGCGCCTCGACCGAAGTCGATGGCGAGACGATTCTAACTGAGACTGCATCGAGTCCAGTTTCTGACATCACTCCACTGGAAAGAGGAAGCAGAGATCCCTCTCAGAAAGCACCCCCAGTTGTGGAGCTTAAACAACTCCCTAGTCACTTGAGGTATATCTTTCTTGGGCCGGATTCTACATATCCCGTTATTGCTAGTGCTTCCCTCTCCGATTCTGAATTGTCTAAGTTAATGCATGTCCTGAGAAAGCATCGAAAAGCTATAGGTTACACCACGGACGATCTTATTGGCATTAAACCTTCTTTCTGCATGCATAGAATTCTAATGGAAGATAATCATAAGACTTCACGGGAACCTCAAAGACGGTTAAATCCGATCATGAAAGAGGTTGTGAAGAAGGAAGTTCTTAAGTTGTTAGATGCAGGTATTATTTATCCTATCTCGGACAGCAAGTGGGTTAGCCCGGTGCATGTCGTTCCGAAGAAAGGAGGGATGACCGTTGTGACGAATAAGAACAACGAGTTGATCCCAACGAGGACCGTTACAGGCTGGAGAGTTTGCATCGATTATAGGAAGCTGAACACGGCAACTCGGAAGGATCAATTTCCGCTTCCCTTCATCGATCAAATGCTCGAACGGTTGGCCCAGCATTCACACTTTTGCTACTTGGACGGCTATAGTGGATTCTTCCAGATTCCTATCCATCCGGATGATCAGGAGAAGACCACTTTCACTTGTCCTTGGGGGACGTTTGCCTATCGGAGGATGCCATTTGGATTGTGCAATGCACCCGCTACCTTCCAGCGATGCATGATGGCTATCTTTTCCGAGTACATAGAGGAGATCATGGAGGTATTCATGGATGACTTTTCTGTATATGGTTCCTCTTTTGATGATTGCCTATCTAACCTATCTCTAGTGCTTAAAAGATGTGAAGACACTAACCTTGTTTTAAATTGGGAGAAGTGTCATTTTATGGTTAATGAAGGCATTGTGCTAGGACACCTCGTTTCTAATCGAGGTATTGAGGTCGATCGAGCTAAGATCGAAACTATTGAGAAACTCCCTCCTCCTTGTTCTGTTAAAGGTGTGAGGAAGGACTTCTCTAAGATTTCTAAACCTCTAACTAACCTCTTGAATAAAGATGTTGTTTTTGAGTTTTCGCAGGAGTGTCTTGATGCTTTTTACAGGATTAAGGAAGCGTTGATCTCCGCTCCCATTATCCAGCCTCCTGATTGGACCTTGCCCTTTGAGGTCATGTGTGACGCTAGTGATGTAGCCGTAGGAGCGGTGCTTGGACAGAAGAAAGATGGACGGACCACCGCCATTTATTATGCTAGCAAGACGCTAGACGAAGCACAACGCAACTACGCTACCACCGAGAAGGAGTTATTGGCGGTTGTATATGCTTTCGAGAAGTTCCGTTCCTATCTAGTGGGGGCGAAAGTCGTTGTCTACACCGACCATGCGGTCATTCGTTACTTGTTGGCTAAGAAAGATGCAAAGCCGCGCCTTATTCGATGGATTCTCTTGCTCCAGGAGTTTGACCTAGAGATCTGCGATAAGAAAGGATCCGAGAACTCAGTTGCGGATCACCTCAGCCGGCTACCGGAATCCTCCCGCGAGACGAATAACCCACCCATAGACGATTCATTCCCCGATGAGCACTTACACTTGTTGGAGCTTTTGATGGATCTACTTACTTCACCCCACGATGGAGGTGAAGTATGGGGTGAGGGCACCTCCCACCCCGTTTGAGACGCATCATGGTCCAGCTAGCGACCTTAAATCAAGCGCTTCTTGGGAGGCAACCCAAGGTATTGCTTTCTTTTCCCGTTTTCTAGTCTAGCTTAGATAGTTTTTTGTTTTTACTTTGCTTTGCTTTGTTTTTGGCGTTCTGGACAGACAACAGGGAATATCTAAGGAGGAGCACAACTGGAAGGACAGAAGTTCGAGATTCTGAGAAGACAGAAGCACCTCGGTTACTGTCAAAGCACCTCGACCGAGTTGATTCTTGAGCAACCGAGGCGACTAGGGTTTCTGCAGAACCACCTCGGTCCATACCACCTCGGTCCAGTCGAGACCATCTCGACCGAGGTGACAGCAGATCCCGGAACAGTATAAAAAGGAAAAAAAATTTATTTTTCATTTTTTTTACTTTACCCACCTCGACCGCGGCGACTTCCACTTCGCTCCCTCTCAGATCTTGCTCGTTTTCGAAGATTTCTGCTTCTAAACTGTGATTGAAGGGTAGAGGAACCGATTGCAACAACAGATCTGCAAAGAAATCGAGCGAATCGACCGAAACGAGGTAAAACAAGTCGAAACCCTAACTCGTTCGTTCGCTTTGATTTGGGCTTTGGTTGCCCCTGATTTTGCTGAGGAAAGGCTTAAGTACCCCTTAGGAAGCAATTGTAGTGATTTTGGGGGGAAAAGAACTGAATTTTTGAGATTTGGAATCGTAACTGCTGCGCCTCGGTCCGGTCGAACTGCATCTCGACCGAGGTGATTCTTGGAGATTGTCAGTGACCGAGGTGGTCTGACAGAGTTGAGTGAAAATGAGTTCAGATCGTCGCCTATCCCTTAGAGACAGATCCTCACCCTCCCCTTCTTCCTCTTCTTCCCGTCCTTACCGCCCGGTTATCCACGAGAGATGTCGGGTAGACTATGAGCGGATAGCTAGCCGTCCAGTTATCGCACCACGATTTCTGGATGTGTCAGCCTTTGATTGCCTAGGGTTAGATGCTGACCTTAGGAGGATGATTGCTACTGTCGGGCTGGATCAGTTTTCTGAGATCCGAGCCCCAGCTTACTTGGAGCCGACCTTAGAGTTTGTTAGCTCCTTCTCCTACCTCCCCACAGACCAGTCTGTGAAGTACCGGTTGATGAACCGGAACTTCATAGTTCCCTTAGAGATATGGAGAGAGATTTTTGGCTTTTCTGAGCCCACCGCCACCGACTTCCCCTCCCGATCCGTAGCTAGGGAGTTCTGGGGGCAGATTGCCAATATTACTGAGCATGCAGACAGATGGCGCCCTGGAGATTCCAGGGAGAAGGTCATCTTTCATCCGGCTTTCAGACTAGCCCACAGGATTTTTAGCGAGACACTTCTGGCACGTACTGAGACGCCCCAGAAGATCAGACAGGGCGAGCTCTTCAGCCTCTATTGCATGGTTACAGGAGGTTTCCCAGACTTTGGCTTGCTCCTGGCAGAGGATCTGCACAGGATCAAGGCCAAGGCGAAGGGAGACATTTGCTGCGGAGGTCTAGTCACCCATATCGCTACCTACCACGGGATGGACCTCAGTGTTTGCACGATGGCGGCGGCTCCGAAGCCGCTGGGATTACAGGAGATGATCACACGGAGGATTCTAGTTCCCCGTGGTTTGACCACTCCATACGTCGCCATGCCTTGGGAGTGGACTGCACCTCAGGGGATCCGCTGGTCTGCACAGTTCACAGTCTTTGATCCGCATTACTGGCAGACAGCTTGGGCTACACTGATGGAGGATCACAGAGAGGCAGCAGCTGCCCCTGCTGAGGCTGAGGAGGATGACGACGACGATGAGGAGACGGTGGACGAGAGAGATGGTGGAGTCCTGATGGATACAGGGATGGATACTGCAGGTCCGAGCGCACCACCGATCATCGACTTGGATGATGAGGAGGAGACAAAGCCGGCACCAGCTGAGACTTCTCCAGTCAGACCTACTAGACGCAGGAGGCGTGGAGTGAGAGATCGAGCTGCTCACCGACGGATCGATAACCTGACGGATCAGGTTATCGACTCATATGCTGCATTATCGCTGGATATCCGCGAGATGCAGGAGCGGCAGCACTATCAGCACGTCATGGCTCAGCTTCAGTTCGAGCGTGTCATGGGGTATCCGTTCGACCCGACACAGTATCCGTACGTGCCACCACCACCACCGCCGGATCGAGATTACTGAGGAGCTGCAGGATTTTCTTTATTTTCTTTTATGCAGTTCAGCTATTTATCCGGTGAGTTCTCTCATTTTTAGACTTTTTATTTTACCCATTGGGACAGTGTGTCCCAAGTATGGGGTATTTGTACTTATCTGACTACGTGATGTATTTATTCGACTACCTTTGATGTATTATATTTTATCGGATATTTTATTTATGCTTCACTTCTGCATTTATATGATTATCTGATATTACATGCATACCTACAGGTTATTTGATTGAGAAAAACGTCGAAACCGAAAAAAATAAATAAATGGTTTTAAAAAAAAAATTTGTGACCTCGACCGCGGAGATTCTGGCCAAACGAGGCATTCCACCTCGGTTGAACCAAGAACATCTCGACCGAGGTGCGTAACAGAAAGTTTTCGAAAACAATTTTGTGTTACTTATCTGGATATGATCTCAGTGAAGATTTTGTTTACCTACTGGTTTTAAATTCTTTATGTGTTTGAAAGGTTTTATGATATGTTTAAGTTGCTAAATGCTTTGTTTGAAATTATTGGCATGTTTAATACTTTGTTTTTATCCAAATTATGTTGAATTTGAAGGTTGACACCGCAGGTTAAGTTCTCTCACTTTCTTCTTGGAAAGACCAAGGCAATTCATCTTCTTCTTCTTCTTCTTGATCATGCTTAGCCCCTCATATACATTTTGCCTCCCTTTACCTATCCGGGAATTTGGAAGCAAGCGAAGTGGTAAAAGCAAGTGGAGTTAAAGTTGAGAAGTGACTGGAAGTGAAAGTGTTAGAAAGCAATAATAGGTTTGGGGAAGTCAATCATGAAGATGAGTAACTCGGCACCATTCACATAGTCGGGTGTTTGTGTCTTGCTAAAGTCGGATTGAGCGATATTCCTAACGGGTCATGGTATGTGCATCAAGGGTTTGATGCATCTCGAGAAATTGATGATTGCAGATTTCCTAGGCTTCGGTTATTGTGCACCTCTGTCCATGCATCCCAAAAAGTAAAGTAAAAGAAAAAGTGTGAGATAAGCGAAGCTTATTGGTGGAAGATGTTGCAAGTCAAAGTGAAAGTGAAGTTCATCCTTTTCCCGGATTCTAGCACCACATTACCTTACATACATCCCTACCCTACACGTTTCTTAACCTTTTCTTTTGGGAAGCCCTTGAGACCTTGAGCTTGTTGATTGACTTAGTGGTTTAAACTGGATTATTCATGATTAATTTTGATAATTATGATTTATTATGCATTCTATGATTTTATGCAAAGATGAACAACTTTCTTATATTTATAAAATGTTTTGATCATATTGAGTTTTTAATTCCAGGAAGTACTCTCTTAGAGTGATCTATGATAGTTGCACACCATAAAATGTTTTTGAAAGACTTTTTCATTGATTTTCTTGACTTATAATCCATTCTATCTTGTCTTCTATATGAGGAACTTGCTTGGGGACAAGCAAGGGCTAAGTATGGGGTATTTTGATAGCATGAATTATAGTCTATATTTTGGGGTTTGTTTGGACGTTCTATCTTTCATAATCTGCATGTTTGTATGTGCATTATGTGATTTTACTACCATTTCATCTACCTTTGCGAGAATCGAGGTCTACACCTAGTTTTGTTGTAATTACAGGTAATTTGGTACGTTTTGCATCAAAAAGGAGCGAAAGGAGTCATGAATCAATTGGAGCTACATCCAGGGAGCATAGCCATGGATTAAAGATTTACTTTGGAGCAGATTCGAGAGATTTCACATTCAGTTGTGACTCACCTCAGTTGACCATTGATTCACCTCGACCGAGGTGATCCAGAGACGCCGACTTGACCGAGGCGAACACCTAGGACGCGGCGAGAATATTTTATTCTTGGATGAGATCTTTTTAAATTTGGAAAGTGATCTTATATTTTTGGGCTTGGCTCCTGGAAGGAAGGAGATATGCAGAATCATATATTTTACCTATATTTATGGGAAAATATCTTTCTAAGATTTATTATCTTTGGGGGTTTATTTTCCTATAAAAAGGGTTGGATTTCCACAATTTGAGAGGGGCGCATAAAATCCGCTTACAGCTGGACATCCCGCATACACAGTAGCAGCAGCATACTCCAGTTGGGAGTTTTGAAGAACCTTTTTGAAGGTTGAAGGAAGATTGAAGTCTATAGCTTTTATAGCTTTTTGGAGGGTTTTGTAAGATTGTCTTCAATTCCCTTACTTGTTGTCTTATCTTTTTGGATTGTTATTCAAGGAACGCTTTGTTGTGATATTTGATTCAATTATTGAAGTCTTTTCATTAAATTCTTCTTTGTTCAAATATTCACTTTCTTCCCATATATTTTAATACTTTCATTATGATGATGAGTGGCTAATTTCCTTGTGTGATTCTAGGGTGATTGGCTGAAGGTTGTGGGAAAAACAATGATAGAATAATCTTAGATTCCAGTAGGATCCTGAAAGTTCGAGTCTTTAACCTTAACCCTAAGCATCTCGTTCGGTTGATGAACATCTCGGCCGGGGTGGAATTCTTCTGACCGAGATGACTTATCCGATCTAAAACAGAAAGTTAAGTGTTAGAGTTTGCTAAATCCTATTCTTATTACACCTTCCTGGTTCAATGCAAGCTTAGGATGAGACTTACCCGGTAATTCCTTAGTTTGTTTACCAACGATCATAAGTGTAGGTAATAAAGGTTTATCCTTTATTGGGGTTTGAGTGTGCTTCCATCCCATCTTTGTGAGTTAGCCTGAGACTTACCCGGTAAAGGTTGATTCTATTCCCTTAGATGGTATGTTAGTTTGAGGTTATAGTTCTTTATCTTGATTCCTTGAGACTTACCCGGTAATAGGAGTTACGGTTTAGGATTAGTGTTTAGTGAGACTTACCCGGTGATCTACTCCACTTTAGTAACACCTTCCCCACGCAAAAATCTCAGCTTTGTCCGCTTATCTATAGATCTTGAGTTGGAACCACAACTAGATGCTTTAATCCCTAGATTTGCATGTTTGCTTTATTGACTTCTTATTCATCTTTGATTGTGTTAATCGCTCTTGTGGTTAGAATTGACATAAGCACACCGTATTGACTTTGTTTCACCGAGTCCCTGTGATCGACCCCTGGAATTTTCTTGCTTTTACTACGATTGACCCGTACACTGCGGGTTCGCATCCTTGTTTTAAGCTTAAGTCTAGGGTTATAAATTTAAAGCTTGCACACACCGTTTGGAGCGAACAATTGCCCGACCGCTTACTTCCTTGCTGCGGAAGTCTACGAGGTTCGTATGGTCCGAGTCGTGTCTGTAGAGTTTCGAGGAGCTGAAGAAGAGGTTGACCTCTGCTCCTATCATAGCTCAGCCAGAGGGCATTGAGGATTTTGTGGTTTACAGCAACGCATCCAAGCTGGGCTTGGGATGTGTTTTGATGCAGAGGGGGAAGGTGATCGCTTATGCGTCTCGACAGTTGAAGACGTACGAGGAGAATTACCCTACCCACGATCTTGAGTTAGCTGTTGTTGTTCATGCTTTGAAGATTTGGAGACATTATTTGTACCGAGCCACGTGTCAGATTTTCACACACCATAAGAGTTTGAAGTACATATTCACTCAACGGGAGTTGAATAACCGTCAGCACAAATGGTTAGAGTTGATCAAGGACTTTGATCTTGAGATCTTATACCACCCAGGAAAGGCTAATGTGGTAGCAGATGCTCTCAGTAGGACAACTTCATGGGAGATGGCTATCGCTAGACTGATAGCTCAGCCACAGTTACAGCGAGATTTGGCATGGCTAGAGATGGATATATACTTCTCAGATTCCGACAACCAGTTGTCCACCTTGGAGATAGTACCTGATCTGTTGGCCGAAATCCGACAAAAGCAAGAGAGGTGCCCAACTTTGACACAGATCCGAGACCGGATGTCTCGAGGAGAGGCACCACAATTTACAGTTGGTGCTGATGGAGTTTTGAGATGCGAGGAGCGTGTTTGTGTGCCGTTAGATCGAGAGTTGAGACAGAGGATACTTCAGGAGGCTCACTCTTCACCTTACTCCGTACACCCTAGCGCGAGTAAGATGTATCAGGATATCAGACGATCTTTCTGGTGGGGAGGTCTGAAACTAGATGTGACGAGATACGTAGCTCAGAGTGCGACCTGTCAGCAGGTCAAGATCGAGCATCACAGACCCGGATGTGAGCTACACCCACTTCCCGTCCCTCAGTGGAAGTGGGAAGACATCTCTATGGATTTTGTGACCGGTTTGAGACCGAGTCGTGGTTTTGATGCTATCTGGATCCTAGTAGATCGACTGACGAAGACCGCATGTTTCATTCCGATCAAGAAAACGTGGCCGGTGAGTCGATTAGCAGAGGAGTTCACGAGACAGATAGTGAGACTTCATGGAGTACCTAGGACTATAGTCTCTGACAGAGACGGACGGTTCACTTCGAGGTTCTGGCAGCAAGTTCATGCCGCCCTAGGTATGAGTCTACAGTTCACGACTTCTTATCATCCTCAGACCGATGGTCAGTCTGAGCGGACCATCCAGACTTTGGAGGACATGTTGCGAGCTTGTGTGTTAGACTGGGGACAGGTGTGGCCAGATCACCTTCCCTTAGTGGAGTTTTCGTACAACAACAGTTGGCACGCATCGACCAGGATGGCTCCTTATGAGGCTTTATATGGACAGAGATGTCGTACACCGCTGTGTTGGGACGAGCCTAGTAGTGCCAGCGGAGTAGCACCCGAGCAGATTCAGGATGACATGGCTCGAGTAGCAGTGATCCGAGAGCGGATGTTAGCAGCACAGAGTCGACAGAAGTCTTATGCTGATAAGAGGTGAAGACCTCTAGAGTTCAGAGTTGGAGCTCAGGTTTGGTTGAGAGTATCCCCGACACGAGGCGTCAGACGTTTCGGTGTCAAAGGGAAGTTGAGTCCCAGATATGTTAGACCGTTCGAGATTGTTGAGCGAGTTGGAGAGGCAGCTTTCAAACTTGCGTTGCCACCGAGACTCGAGGGTGTTCACCCAGTTTTCCATTTGTCTCATCTATGGGAGTATATACCTGACCCGAGATACATCGTCAGTCATGAGGATCTAGTGATCGAGCCAGACCACACGTATGTAGAGCACCTGGTGGCTGTCTGAGAGCGTAGTACGAGACGCTTGCGTTCGAAGGACATACCAATGATGAAGATACAATGGTCGAGGTGAGGAGCCGATGAGGCAACTTGGGAGACAGAGGATAGTATCCAGAGGAACTATCCAGAGTTTTACGCTGAGCTTGTTGCACCTTTAGCTTAGTCGGTTGTTTAGTTTTTCCTTTGTTGCGTTGTGAACGCTTTTGTGTGACGTTTTGTGCTACGTGCCCCGAGTGGGAATATATGAGCTCAGTTCTGTTTTTGTGTGTTGTTGTGACCGTTTGGCTTTTGCAAGTTTCGGGACGAAACTTCTTTTTAGGGGGATCTGATGTAAGATCCTAGGTTTTTGCCTTCACTGCCTCTGCGGTGAAGAGGGCCGCCCCTGCGGCTGTGAGATCCGCGTCTGCGGATCGTGCGACAGATCGCGCCGATCTGTTTTCGTCGTTTTATCTTTCTTCCATAGATAGAATACCCGATATTCTATCTTATGGGCCGGTTTCCTTGTTTTCTTTCTAACCCTAGACGCCCTTTCCGTATATGCCTTGTTGTAAGATCCGTTTGTTGTTGCTACTTTGAGGGTCGGGACCCATTGTGCGGTCCTAGCCCGTAGCGCTTCAAGTTCCCAAAACTTGGGGTGTTACATGGTTCCCATGAGAACACTCCTAATGTGTATACATGAGAACAATCGTACACCGTTGGATGGTGATTATTAAGGATTGAGATTTAGAGTAGATATCATAATTAATAATAACTACGAATAATAATAATTAGGAATCCAACAATAACTACGAATAATCCACTCAACCAACAATAACTACGAATAATACATTAAACGATATGGCACCTTCGTAACAAAACTAATAATAATTACGAATCTGTTCTTATGTATACACGTTAGGGGTGTTCTCATAGGATCTATACTCTCTCTCTCTCTATATATATATATATATATATATATATATATATATATATATATATATATATATATATATATAGATTTTAGTTCAAGTGTGGAGAGAGCTTGTAGATAGGAATTAGGAGGTTTGTAAGCCATTGGATGGATTTAAATCAAGGGCTCTCACACGCTCATCATTAATGGCATTTTTGTAAATTGGCTTAAAATCTGGAAAAATACCCTTACGTTCAAAATAGTCAACGGTGTTCATACTTTTATATGTCAGTGTTCATGTTTTTATACATCAGTGTTCATAGTATTTTTATTCATCAAAGTGTCATGTTCATTTATTCTTTTGTGCTCATTTTATAATGCATAGATGTTCATTTATAGTATATAACCACAAAAATAAAAATAAAAAAACTCATAAGAAAACGTTAAAAGATGATCATAATATGTTATGTATGTGTCAAAGTTATAGATAAGTCATCGGTGTTCATAGTTTTATACGTCATTGTTCATATTTTTATTCGTCAGTGTTCATACTTTTTATGTCATTGTTCGTGTAAATATTATAAACTATTTTTCTATAAGGCATTTTGTCGAACAGTTTGCGTGCACACTAAAAGGAGCATATAGATTATTCAATTGGAGCTATTAGACCAACTCAACATATGTATATACATGTATTTTCTCAATCAAACTTATCAAACACAAAATGATTCAAACAAATTTGATTTCAAAGACAAACATCAATCATAATGAAACCTAAACCTTAAGAATGGAAATCTAATCACTGAGAGTAGAAATTCGAAGACACAAAACTTGAATCGTCTTGTATTCTCTTTGATTTCAGAATTTTTATGTAATCGATCTCTGAATATTATCAACACGATTTTAATGAAAATTATAATTTTCAAAAAAAATAAACATCATATTATAAACACCATAACTGTAAAAAAAATGAATACATACTTGTAATAAAATGAAAATCATATTTTATTAACACAATTTCTTTCAAATAGTATAATTTTCAAAAAAAAAAATCCGAAAAAAAAATACAAAAATAAACAATCAATCAATATATACTACTAAAGTAGAGTTCTAACCTGCTGACGTGGCGTTCCCTAATGTGAGTATTTTAAAATCGAACTATCTCATTAAAAGGCACAAAAACTTTTTTTAAATTACCTATATAAATTTTTTAAAACTAATCACCTACAATATCTCTTTAACAAATCTCTTCTTTTTCTTTTTGAAGTATCTAATTTTTATTTATTCAATGTATTTCGAATAAAATTATAAATATTTTCAATTTAAAAAACAAAAATATAGAAAAATAATACATAAATATTAAATCAAAATAAAATTATAATTATTTTCAATTAAATAAAATATTAAAAAATATCTCAAAATAAATTATAACTATTTTCACAACCTTTTTAACTATTTACATTACAATTAACGTTTTTTAAATAATTTTTTATATATTTTATTTGCATTATATAAGTTTCCTATTTCGAATAAAAATTTTGTAACTTATTTCAATATTAAAAATGTAATTACTTATCTTACTTTATTTATTTATTTTATAAATTTAATCATCTTAATATATCATATTTTATGTTTTACGTTTTTTTTTATATATTTTATTTGCATTATATTTTCATATTTCGAATATAACTTTTTTACAAATTTTGATTTAAAAAATGTGATTTTTTTAATCTTATTTCGATTATGTATTGTATAAAAAATAATCATCATAATATATCATATTTTATACTATTTCACCCTTATAATTTTTTTTAACTTATTCCGATTATTTATAACAACTATAATAATCTCAACCGAATTTAAACCAAATTCATCCTTTTTTTTCTTTTACAAGTATAACAAATCATAGTATTTTTTTAAGAAAGTTTTATATTATTTTTCTTAATTTATTTTTGAAGGATTATAAGCTCAATCTATTTACGTTAAATATTTTCAAAATTTTGCTATCCTACATCGATTATCAAGTAAGACTGATCGTTTGATAACTTATATAAATATAGGGTTTGCAGATTAAACAAATAACACATTTCTTGGCCTTTTTGGCTAAGTTGAAGTATAATTTTTATTCATAATGGATTAAAATCTACTTTGTTGATCGTTGACCTACCACTTTGTTGGTCGTTAACCTAATGTTTTGTGGTTGTTAATATTTTTAATCTCACGTCGATTATCAAGTAAGACTGATAGTTTGATAATTTGTACAAATATAGGGTTTGAAGATTAACAAATCAAACATTTTTTACCTTCTCGCTAAGTTGAAGTATAATTTCGGATTAATATATGCTTTGTGGATCGTTGACCAACTGTTTTATGGGTCGCTGATCAACTGTTTTGTAGATATTTGACCTTATGGGTTGCTAAATATTTTCAATCCCACATTGATTATCAAGTATGGCTGATAGTTTTATAACTTGTATAAATATAAGGTTTGAAGATTAAAAAATCAAAATTTTATGACCTTATAGCTAAGTTGAAGTAAAATTTTTATTCATAACGGATTAATATCTACTTTGTTGATCGTTGACCTCCTGTTTTGTGGGTCGTTGACCTCCTGTTTTGTGGGTCGTTAACCTAATGTTTTGTGGGTTGCTAAATATTTTCAATCTCACATCGATTATCAAGTAATGTTGATAGTTTGATAACCTGTATAAATAAAGGGTTTGAAGATTATACAAATCATACACTTTTTTACCTTTCGACTAAGTTGAAGTATAATTTTTATTCATAACGGAATAATATTTGTTTTGTGGGCTGTTGACCTAATATTTTGTGGGTTGCTAAATATTTTCAACCCCACATCGATTATCAAGTAAGGTTGATAGTTTAATAACTTTTATAAATAGAGGGTTTGAATATTAAACAAACCACATATTTTTTGCCCTTTTGACTAACTTGAAGTATAACTTTTATTTATAATATGTATTTGTGGTTGTTGTCTTACAACTTTGTAAGCCGTTGACCTAATGTTTTGTGGGTTGATAAATATTAAACAAATCAAACATTTCTTGACCTTCTAGGTAAGTTGAAGTACAATTTTTACTTATAGCGAATTATTATCAGCTTTGTTGGTCGTTGTCCTACTACTTTGTGGGTCGTTAACCTAATGTTTTGGGGGTTGCTAAATATTTTTAATCCCACATCGATTATCAAGTAAGACTGATAGTTTGATAACTTGTATAAATCATGAGTTTGAAGATTAAACCAATCAAATATTTTTTAGCCTTCTCGCTAAGTTGAAGTATAATTTTTATTCATAACGGATTAATATCAGCTTTGTGGGTTGTTGACCTAATGTTTTGTGGGTTGTTAAATATTTTCAATCTCACGTCGATTATCAAGTAAAGCTGATAGTTGGATAACATTTCTTGCTCTTTTGGTTAAGTTGAAGTATAGTTTTTATTCATAATTGATTAATATCTACTTTTTTGGTCGTTGACCTACTGCTTTATTGGTCGTTGACCAAATGTTTTATGGGTTTATTGGTTGTTGACTTGATGTTTTGTGGGTTGTTAAATATTTTCAATCCCACATCGATTATCAAGTAAGACTGATAGTTTGATAAACTGTATAAATAGAGGGTTTGAAGATTGAACAAAAAAATACATTTCTTAACCTTATTTTCAATCCACAACGATTATCAAGTAAGACTGATAGTTTGATAACTTGTATAAATAAAGGGTTTGAAGATTAATCAAATCAACATTTATTGGCCTTCTAACTAAGTTAAAGTATAATTTTATTCATAACCGATTTTTTTTTTTTGCTTTGTGGGTCGTTGACTACTGCTTTGTGAGTTATTGACCTAATGGTTTGTGGGTTGCTAAATATTTTCAATCCACATCGATTATCAAGTATGAATGATAGTTTGATAATTTATATAAATAGAGGGTTTGAAAATTAAACAAATCATACATTTTTTTAGTCTTTTGGCTAAGTTGAAGTATAATGTTTAGTTGATGAATTAGGTTCCGTGTCTTTTTTGAAATCAACCCGATCATAATTTTTCCAATATATCCTTTCTATTTTAACTAACGGTTTTAATTTTTATCAATTGCTGAATGAATTTGTTTTTTTTTAAATTTTAAACTCGATTAAAAATAAATCTCTATCTCTCTCGATATATTTCTTATAAAGTCCGTATATTCTTTTTTTACTTATGGAAAATAATAAAAGTTTTTAATTGAAATTGATGAATACTATTTTTATGAAAATTAAATCAGTAATTTATTTTTCGAAACCGTATGGGTATAAGATAAGAATGTAATCAAATTAATTTTAATCTTCTTAAATCTCTCCGGGTGATTATGAACGTTGAGTATATAATTGGATACGAGTCAACCACTTAATTATTGTCTTTATATTGTACATTAAATAATTATATGGTAATTAATACTTGACGTATATTATCAATGTACTCAAAATTAGTATATATGTTTAAATACCCGTGCAAGGCACGGGTCCTAAACTAGTTAATGTTAAAAAATGGAAAGTTAGTGTTGGAAAAAAAATGAACATTTATTGATAAAATATGAACAATGACTCTTTTAAAAATAAACACATACTTATAAAAATATGAACACCAATTTTTATTTACAAAAAAAATCTGGAAAAAAAAAAACAGTGACGTGGCATGCTACATGTCACCACACCGGCTCTCCTCATTCCTATCCGCATGGGTCCTCCTCACCGGAACCAGACCCTATATATATATATATATATATATATATATATATATATATATATATATATATATATATATATATATATATATATATATATATATATATTTGACATATTTTAAATTAGTAAATAAAATATTATTATAATTATCCTATTGTAAAACTTATATTTATCTACTTACCAAACATGTCTTTTTATTTATATACACATACACATAAACATATTTTAAATTATACTAATAGAATAATTATTATATGATAAAACATATACCAAAATAACTTTATATACTTATACATATATTTATCCATACTAATCATAATTTTGTAAGGGATAATTTGACATACTAGGCCTTTTTGATTTTTTGTTTAAGAAAGTGTACCCCAAATTTTTTACCACTTTCATTTAATAGTAGGTAAACATTATTAACCCTTCTATTTAGAAAGAAAGGAATAAATGATGTTTGTTATTTGTTATATAAGTATAAGTTTTAATTTTTAATTACTGAATTTTTTTTATTATTTTTCTTGCCTTTTTTATTTTTTTTTATTTTTATTTATTTTCTAGACTAAATTTCTCATACCGAAATTTCTCATACCAGAATTTCTCATACTAGAATTTCTCATACCAGAATTTCTCATACCAGAAATTTCATACCAGAAATTATCACACGAAAAGTTCATACTAGAATTTTGTCATACCAGAATTTTTTACACCAGATTTTCATACCATAAAATTACATACCATAAAATTATATTTTGTCATACCAAAATTTTTTTACACTAGATTTTCATACCATAAAATTACATACCATAAAGTTACATACCATAAAATTACATTTTGTCAAACTAGAATTTTTTTACACCAGATTTTCATACCATAAAATTACATACCATAAAAATACATACCATAAAATTACATTTTGTCATACCAGAATTTTTTTACACCAAATTTTCATACCATAAAAAAGTTACATTTAATGATAGGTAAAACTATCATAAAATTACAAAGGCTACCCTCTCCCTTTATCATTTGTGCTTGTAAATTACAGAAACAAACATATATACATGTACATTCTATGAGTACCCCTTTTTCAGACATTAGTCCACCGGCGGCCAACCCCTCCCCCCGGAGACTACGGTCTCCGAATCGAATCCCCTCCGCCGCCTACTGGACCGTTTATTTCTATGAGTACCCGTATCTCAGACAGTACTCCACCGGCGGCCA
>BSUD01000003.1:49438955-49469760 GCA_033239045.1 Fagopyrum esculentum
TATATACTAAACATATTTTTTAAATATACGTATATATTAATGTATTTTAATTTTATTAAAAATAAAGAGCTTATTTTTATTATATTTTTATCAATTAATGTATTTTTTTAATAAAAATAGTGTAATTATCTTAATAGTGATTATTTTAAAGATGTGTAGAAGGATTTGACCTGCCCAATTCACGTAGGGTTTTAAATAAATCATCTTCTTTTCCTTTTTAGGTCAACAATAAGTTATAAATTTTACTTTATACTTTACTAATTCAACTTATTTAAATTGTATAAGATAATAAGATAATTTTATAATTAAATTTTTAAATGTTCTCTTCTTTAACGTTTATATTTTAAAAATTATTTTTGTTTTCTTTAAATTTTTTTATTTCACCTTTATCGTCTTTATAAATTGTATACTAACATTAAGTTAACTAAGATATGTAATATTGTCTAAATTAGTCTATTTTTGTTGTTTATTCAAAATTATAATTAATTTAATAATAAATTTTTTTAATTTCTCTTTGGGTTAATAATTGAAACAATTATTATTTTTTTAATATATTAAAAAAATTATATATTCATTAAGATTCATAATTATATCCGTGCCTTGGCACGAAAATTATACTAGTTACATATTAAAATAGAACCCATTAATGTCATATGTCAATCAATGAGGTATGTCACATAAAAAAATTTTCAATATATTTACAAATATGTCATATGATAATTACAAATTTGTCAATTTCTTTTATAAAATAAGTTCTAAAAATATAAATAAACAGGCTTACTATTCGGGCGGACTCGCGCCTTCATAGAGGCGGAGTCCGCCCGCGCCAAGAGGGACGCGGAGGCGGAGTCCGCCTCTGTACCAGTCCGTCTCCGCGTCCCTCTGCCCGTTATATTTTTAAATAAAACGATCGTTGGTGAATATAGCCGTTGTGGATTTTTCGAGCCTATATAATAACATGTGAAGTCATTGTATGATTCGCTTTCATCCAAACCTCAAAAACGTAAACAAAAAAGTCGTTAAAATGTCGTCGTATTCCGAAGAAGTAGATGTAGAATCCGATGGTGAAAGCTCTATGATGCCATTCGATATTGAAAAATATAGTGATCCGGAAGAATTTCTCGCACAACTTGAAGTAAGTGTACAAACTCATTTATACTTTACTTTTATGTCGTTTTATTTTTTCGGAATTGTAGAATTATCAAGGTTAGAATAGAGAATCGGAATTGTAGAATTAGCAATGTTACAATAGAGAATCGAAATTATAGAATTAGCAATATTAGAATAGAGAATCGAAATTATAGAATTAACAATGTTAGAATATAAAATCGAAATTATAGAAATAGCAATGTTAGAATAGAGAATCGGAATTGTAGTTTAGACATTTAAGAATAATATGATGTGTATTTTTAAAATAATACTCTATGTTATTTTTATTTAGGATCTTATGGATTATTCTCGTGCTCTCGGTACCAATTATTCGTCAAAATTTGAGCTTCATGGATATTTTGCGGATAAAGAGAACTTATTGGGGTGGGCTCGGTATGTGGCAAACGCTATGAATATGGTGTTGGTCATTAAAAAATCATGGTTGATAGAAGGGGTTTTCGTGTCCTACAATTGGGTTGTGATAGACACGGAGGACCTAGAAAAGAAAAAGACGTAGATCCCGATCATGTTCCAAGTTCTAGCCGGAAAAAAAACTCGAAGAAGTGTATGTGTTTGTTTGAGCTTGTAGGAACCCAAATTGAAGAAGAAAAGTGGACGGTGAGGGTTGTATGTGGAATCCACAACCATATAATTCCTTCGGTGTTAAGAGGTCATGCATATGTTGGACGTAGGACTCCGAAGCAGAGCCAAAAGGTGGAGCGTGAATTGAATTTTGGCTTAAAACCGAGACATATATTAAATCCATGCAATTCGAGGATCCCGACAATGTCACCTCCATCCGTCAAGTTTACAACACCGGTTTGAAGATTAGAATGGAACAAGCCGAAGGAAGAGGTTCATTACAACAAGCACTTCACACATTGACGGAACGTGAATACTATGTAAACACTCGGAGAAGTCAAGATTCCGATGAGGTGATTGATTTCTTTATCTCACATCCCGACTCGAGGCATTTGCTCAGCATGTTTTCCTATGTTATTGTGATGGACTCGACATATAAGACCAACAAGTAAGTTTCAATTCAAGGCACATTTTTATTTTATTTCCTACACTCAATCATCTTTTCCTTAGAAATTGTAACTCAATCGTTGTTTTGTATTACTTTTAGGTACAATATGCCATTGTTGGAGATCGTAGGCATCACTAGCACCAAGAAGACATTCGCAATTGCTTTTGTGTTCATGGAACAGGAGAATAGAGATCACTACGAGTGGGCTTTGAGGAGGGTTCGTTATTTGTTGTACGGAAAGACGCCGGAAGTGATTGCCACTGATCGTGAGCTTGGTCTTATAAGCGCCTTGGGTGTAGTATTTCCCGACGTGAAGCATATATTGTGCACGTTTCACATAAAGTGCAATATAGTTAACAGAGCGGCCCTTGTTTTGCGCAATAAGGAAGCGGAAGCACTCTTCATATCCCATTGTCATGTCTTGTTTGAGTCAAGATCCCCTGGAAGCTACCAACGCCGTTTGCTGGAAATGAGAGACTATTGGCAATCATCTCCGAGGTTAATGACCTATCTCGAGACGACTTGGCTTGACCCATACAAGGAGGAAATCGTTCGAGCATGGACTGACCTACATCATCATTTCGGCACACAAACGACAATTGCGTAAGCTATTTAAACATTCACTACATTGTTAAACATTTCTTCGTTTTTTGTAATAAACCTTTCTTCTTAGGTGTGAGTCCGCGCACAAGTTGTTGAAGCAAACACTAGATTCTAGTGTTGGAGGATTTCAGCTGGTTTGTAATAGCATACATTTGATGGTCACGGACCAAGTCCAGAAGTTACAAGCTTCCCTAGAGATGTCACAGGAGAGGATTCCACGAGAGGTGGGTATACCAAAATTTAAATTGATGTAAACATTGTTAAATATTTATTCGGTATGTAATAAACCCTATTTTGTAGGTGCGTATACCGATATTTGACTTACTCCGTGACTACGTAACAAATGAGTGTTTCACGCTCTTGTGGAATAATTACACCAAGGCTCGACATACAAGAGATGATTAAGGATGTCGGGATAGTTATTGGAGAGAGGTTTATGGAGTGCCATGTGTGCGTGACTTTAGACTAACAATCCGGGCTCGTAGACCTATCTATTTGTCTCAGATACACCCATTTTGGAAGCAAGTTCACTGGATTCCGGTTGTTTTTTCCGATGGTGATATTGGTGATGATGATGATCGTTCGAACCCGAGTCAAGCGACGCTGAACAAGTTTAGAGAAAGAATGGATTCAAATATGTTAAGTCCGGATGAGCAAGATAAGATTGCATATTTTCTGGAGGAAATGGAAAACCCCGGAGGTACGACAATGAAGGAGTCAGCACAGAAGGTCAAAGCAAAGGGACGGCCTCCAACCCCGAGATCAACTAGAAGAGAGCCTAGTTCTTTTGAGCATTCTGCTACACGTGCTCCTGGGCGTCCGAAAGGGAAGAAAGCTAAAGATGTAGATTCTACACCGGAGTTGACTCCTACGAGTAGCTTCTCTACGCTAATAGACGGAGTCTTCAGGACAGAAAGTCTCGAACACCACCGTGCATGACCAAGCAAATCCGGATCCTCCACAGCGGCACATCCCAATGACGGGAAATGTGCCTAAATCCAAAACTGTAAAAAATTTTATATTAATTTCAATCTTATCAATAAAGTTACGTTATAAAGAAAAATATTTATAACAACACACATGTAACAGTGTAGTACATCCTGCCATCGTCGTTACCTTCTTCTTGGTGGCGTCCCCCAACGTCTGTAAAAATAAGCAAGGGTCCCGGTGCCCCAAGCATACTCCTCGGTCCTCAAATGATCTCGTACTACATCAATAAGCCATCCTCGCATCATGTTGGTAGACTTGTCGACTACCAAAGTCGACGATATGAACAATAACAGATATGCAGATGCAATAGTTTCATGTGGAGGCTCTGGAAGATCCAACATCTGAGCGGCTCTACTCCTAATAGTCTCCCAGAATAGCTGCAAAGTCTGACGTCTAGCCCCTGTTGGTGATAACCCAAGACGATGAACCATCCAATCATGTCGGACACTATCATCGACGGAAGTAAGTAATGCATCTCCATCAACTGATAGTCCCATAATGATATGAACATCGTGCAGCGCAATACCCATCTCCACCCATGGCATGTGAAATGTGTTCGTCTCTAGGTGCCACCTCTCGACAAACGCCGTAATCAGACAATGACCGACGCCGCCAAATTGTACTTCCTCCAAATCCGTGAGTCCGCTGCGTCTAGCTAAGCCAAACCATGAAAATGGGTCATCTACATCTCGTCGCCACTCACGTAATCTACTAAATGCGTCGAGCCTCCAAACAACTCTAATCACGGAGGAATCCATACCGGTCCATATAACGCTAGCTCTGTGGTCAGCATAGCCTATCAATAAAAGAGGAGGTACGTCCTCCTCTATCTGCTCCTCATCAAGTACATGCTCAGGTAAGTCGTCCTGCTCCCTCTCAAAAGGTACCTGCTCCTGTTGTGGTATGTCCTGCTGTGGTATGTCCTCCTGCTGCTGCTCTACCTCAACTGGTATGTCCTCGTGCTCATCCTCCAGTATATCATCTAAATGAGACATACTGTGGTAAGATTCCTCTGTGTCATAATCAGCAGTAAGTGAAACGGGTACGACATCCTCCTCACTAGAAGCCTCTGTGGGTGCATGAACCTCTGCCTCTATAGGTGCATCCACAGGTGCCTGAATTGATGCCTCTACAGCTGCCTGAACGGATACCTCTACAGCTGCCTGAACGGATGCCTCTACAGCTGCATCTACAAGTGTCTGAACGGATGCTGAGGCAAGTCTAACTCGTCGAGCAGTAGCCTCTCGACGGGCGGATGCTGTGACTAGTCTCGTCGCCCTCTTCCTCTTCTCTCTAACGTTCTTCATCACACGCTGAATATTTTCTTAACTCAATTTTTTATTTTTCTATTATAATATATATATATATATATATATATATATATATATATATATATGTAATTGGGGTGTTGTTCAAGTAAGACACATTATTCCGGTACGGCCGTGCGGCCGACCGTACGGCCGACACGTGTCCCATAATTTTTTTTTTTTAAAAAAAAACGAGTAAAAGTAATAGTTCAAAACTTATTATGGAATAGTTCATAACTTATAAAAGGATAGTTCATGAATTATAATAGAATAGTTAATAGTGCAAAAATTATAAAGGAATGAAAGTAATAGTTCAAAACTTATTAAGGAATAGTTCTTCACTTCTAAAAGGATAGTTCATGAATTATAATAGAATAGTTCATAGTGCAAAATTTATAAAGGAGTGAAAGTAATAGTTCAAAACTTATTATAGGATAGTTCATGAATTATAATAGAATAGTTCAGAATTATAATAGAATAGTTCAAAGTGCAAAATTTATAAAGAAGTGAAAGTAATAATTCAAAACTTATTATGAGATAGTTCATGAATTATAATAGAATAGTTCATGAATTATAATAGAATAGTTCAAAGTGCAAATTTTATAAAGGATAGTGCATAACTTATAAAATAATAGTTCATGAATTACAATTGAATAGTTCATAACATATAAACGATTAATTTATGAATAATTTGATAAAATATATTAAAAAGTAATAGTTCATTGATTATATGGGAATAATTCAAAGTTTATAGGAGAATAGTGCATAAATTATAACATGGTAGTTCAAACAAATTTTTATTTGTTTCTGAAAAAAAAATCGTTTCAGAAAAAAAAAAATTCCCGGGACACGTGTCGGCCGTACGGCCGTACCGCATTAATTGAACCGTACCTGAACAAAAGCCTATGTAGTTGTGCTATTATTATAATCATAAAATCGATAACAAACCTAGTAACTCTCGGAATAATCCAATTTCAATTATTCCTAACTAACTGCATCTAACTAAAATATAAATTCACATATTTATTTTTTCTATTATAATATTATATATATAATATATAATATTAGTATATATATATATTACATTAACTATCATAAAATCGATAACAATACTACTAACTATAAAAAATAATCCAATTTCAATTATTCCTAACTAGCCCAACCTAACTAGGTTAATGTTCAGGTACGGCCCTTTTATTGCGGTACGGTCGTACGGCCGTACCGCAGGGCGACACGTGTCCCGAAAAAAAAAAATTTTTTTTTTTTTTTTTACGGAAACTAATGAAAATTTATTTGAACTACCATGTTATAATTTATGCACTATTATCCTATAAACTTTGAACTATTCCTATATAATCCATGAACTATTACTTTTTAATATAATCCATGCACTATTCTATTATAATTCATGAACTATCCCATAATAAGTTTTGAACTATTACTTTCACTCCTTTATAAATTTTTGCACTTTAAACTATTCTATTATAATTCATGAACTATTCTATTATAATTCATGACCTATCCCATAATAAGTTTTGAACTATTACTTTCACTCCTTTATAAATTTTGCACTATGAACTATTCTATTATAATTCATGAATTATCCTTTTAGAAGTTATGAACTATTACTTAATAAGTTTTGAACTATTACTTTCAATCCTTTATAAATTTTACACTATGAACTATTCTATTATAATTCATGAACTATCCTTTTATAAGTTATGAACTATTCCATAATAAGTTTTGAACTATTACTTTTACTCGTTTTAAAAAAAAAAAAATTTTTTTTTTTCCGGGACACGTGTCGGCCGTACAGACGGCCGCACGGCCTTACCGGAATAATGGGCCTTACTTGAATAATACCCAACCTAACTAAACCAACTAGTTTCAACACTACTAACTATCGAAAATAATCCAATTTTAATTATTCCTAACTAACCGAACCTAACTAAACTAACTAGTTTCAAGTCTAATGCAAAAAATAAATAAAAGATAAAAAACAATATTAATTAATCTCAAATCGATAAACAAGTGGTCTACTCCTAGAACTCTCGATATCTGAATTTCCCTCCATTGTTGGACGTATCGAAGAAGAGAAGAAATTGATGAAAAGAAGAGAAAAAAAGAAACTCGAGGGCAAAGGAAATGCACGACGACTGCGAAACTCGAGGGCAAAGGAAGCGGGACGGCTACGAAGAAAACAGGGCAAGGAAGAGCTGTGGCAGCCCGCCTCCGCGTTGCCCTTATATAGGGCTCGCGCAGACAGGCTGGGCGCGCGCGCTGGGCCTCGCGCAGGACCAATGCGCGACGCCTTGCTCGCAGGCGGGTTGCGCCTGCGCGCCCTCCTGCGCGCATGCGCATTGGGCGCGCGCTGGGCCTCGCGCAGGCCCAATGCGAGTGCGCTGGCCCCTTCGCCGGTGCCGATAACATCACTCTAAATAAACAATCATCAACGCCACATCACATTTTAAACATGCCACGTAAGAATTTGTTTGACTTATTTACAAATTTGTTACAATATACCTATCAAAATTTTAAAATATAAAAAAATCATAAGATATTGATAACAAACCAAATCTTGAAAATTTTAACAAAAAGATTTTGAAATTTGCTTCACAATTTTGAAACTCTATTTTTATATATTTTTTTTATAAATAATAGACATATTTTAAAATTTCATTTCATTTTTACCTTAATTTAAATTTTGAAATCTAATTTTTTTTAGTTAATTATTGAATTTAATTTTAAAATTCGAAATTTATATCATAGTTTGTTTTCTTATTTTTTAATGAAAGAATTTGGCCAAATAGGCCTTTCTTTAGTTTTGTTTTAGTAAGTGTACCCCAATTATTTTTTTATCTCTTTTATTTAATGGTAAGTAAAAGTAATTAACCCCTCTAATTTAATAAATAAAAAAAGAATAATAGATGTTTGTTAGTTGTTATGTAAGTGTAAGTTTTAATTCTTAATTATTGAATTTATTTTTTTGATTTTCTTTTATTATTATTTTTCTCTTTTTTATTTTCTATAACGAATTTCTAGTATGAAATTCATACCAGAAATTGTCATACCAAAAAATTTTATATCAGAAGTTTTCATATCAGAATTTTTCATACCAAAATTTTTTATATCATAAAATTCATACTAGAAAATTCTGGTATGAGTTTTTTGGTATGAAAATTCATGCCAAAAATCTCATACCAGAATTTTCTGATAGGATTTTCTAGTATGAAAATTCATACGAAAAAACTCATACCAGAATTAAAATATCATTGTAGTACATAGTAACAAAATACATACAAGGAGAGAAAGTCCTAAAATGAATGATGAGTACATCCGATGAGAAACCTTTTTATGTATGTGTATTCATATCCATGACTAATCACAACGAAACAGAAGACTCCCATAGAAGCAAATCCCTTTTTCATTAATTTACACCCTATATAGCAAACTTCAATAATTAAGAACTATCCTTAGAAAACACGTATCTTAGACCCTTATCATTTCATAAACATGAGGAAACTCCAATTTTGAAATGCTCCATGGATGGTAAATTGAGGATCTAAAGGCAAGCTTCTCCAATTTGGAGAGGTTTTTGTATGATGACCAACACTATTAAGAAGGTACATTGGCGTGTTTGATCTACAACAAAGAAGCAAACAAGGTGAGAATCAATAATAATGTTGATTTTTTACTAAAGCTATCAAGATTGCGTACCAACTAATACTTTGGAAGGCATGATATGTTTTTGTACAACAAAACGAAGAAAGTCCATGTCAAAAGCTTGTTGTGAATCAGTTGAACAATGTCTTGATCCCTTTTAAGATGAGATTTTGGAATCACCATGGCAAACCTGCACAATAAGCCAGCTAAAGAGGGCATCATTCAAACTTGCAAATGCAAGTAACCATGTTCAATTGCAAAGCTAGCCTCTATACTTTTGAAAGTTGTGATATTTTTAGAATCTCCCTTACAACAAATTCAGGTAAACATAAAAGAAAGGAAAATGTCAATAAAGAGAGTATCAATACTATCTTGTCAAAATATCAAAATATAACCGATTATTAAAATAAAAAGGCAAGTCAAGAGTGATTCGTTTAACAAAATTGACTTATTTCATGTACCAGCACAAAGAGGAACTTATATAAGAATGATGCCTGGTTGATACTAGATTGATCTTTAACACTTTACTATGCATCTGGATCAAAACATACAGGAAAACCAAGTTCAGAATATCTAGATCTAGATCTATGAATGAGCAAGTGGTGATGTTACTTGTAGATCTAGATCTATGAATGCTAGCCGTTCTCTTCCTCTTCAAGTTCTCTATTACAACTCCATGGCACCGTTAAAGTCTTTCATCAAGGTGTCGCCGGATTCTCATTTCCCAGTCCAGAACCTTCCATACGGTATCTTCAAGACGAGCTACAAATCTTCCCGACCTGGAGTTGCCATCGGCGATTACGTCCTCGATCTCAAGGAAATAGCTCGGAATGATTTCTTTGATGGCCCATATCTCTCCGGCTCCGACTACTTTCAGCAGGTCCTCGATTCCCTTTTCTCTCTTACTCGTCATTAAAAGAAGCTATGTTTGAGTGGCAAAACTAGGATTTGACGGTAAAAAATGAAGGAAGTGTACACTTACTCTGATCAAAACTACTATGGGGCTAGCTACTACTAGAGAATCTCAAAACATCCCATTAACTAAATTTCCCCTTTTTTAATTTTGCAATTAAATTGTTTTTTAATTTTTAATTTCAACTTTTTGTAAATAAATATATATACTATACTATAACAACCCTCATTTTGTCCACGCGTCATTTTCTAAAATCATCCACATTAACATTTTTCAATTTATTTACAAATTTGTCAGACTATCTTTAAAAAATTTTCATTAATGATTTGATAACAAAATTTCTATTGATCCGATCAAAATAAATAAATTCATCTATTATAATTTATTTTTGTTGAGAAAATTTCACGTAGATTCTAACCAGATTTTACAGATTTTTTAATTTTAAAATTAAATCGATTTTTTTTACCTCTAGCTTTATATACGTAAAAATGTGGTTGAATTTTATTACAAATAATTATATTACCCATCTTCACATAGTTTATTTTAATTTATAAATCTTATCCAAAAAATTGTTGATGATACGTCCCACATGTGAAGAATTTTTCAACGTACATTTATAATTTTTGAACAACTAAGTATCATAAGTAATTCTTTTCACTTAATTATTTAGCTATAACAGTATCAAAATTGTAATGTTGATAATTATTTATACAATTTGTCTTTCTTTCTTAATAAAAATAATTTACAATTGATTCGACAGTTAAAATAGTTGAAATTTTGTCATCTTTTCACTTTTTAGAAATTAATATATTATTTTAATGCAGTCATTTCTAGATAATTTTTTTTATACAAATAACTAAGTGTTAAAAATTATATTAAGGTGTAATATAACACTTAACAATAATCTTTTTTAATATATTTTAATTATGTCCTTTAATTTTAAAAATTTTAATTTAATCATGTGATGTTAGTCGTATTAGTTAATTAAAAAGGACTAAATTTGGATTAAATGGTTTTTGTTAGTTTCAAAATATTTTTTATAAATTAATATTCAATATATAATGTATAAAATTAAAAATATATTACTTTCTATTTAGACAAAAAACCTGCCAAATGTACCGACACTAAACTAATTTTATTAAATTTGCATGTCAAGGATCTGAAGAAGGCATTCGGAGTATCAATGTTGTAGTTTTCCACAATTGAGAAGCCAGTTGGAGAGTTTACAAAGCCAGGTGGAGACACAATATGTGCCATGTGTGTGTTACACCTCAGCTTACATGCAGATATGTTATATATAAATTTGATACTAAGTTTGTAAAGAAAAGGATAGGAGGAAGCAATGAATATGCTACGAGTTTTAGTTGTGTTGGCCATCCTGCTGGTTTCAGGTAAATCTAAAATAGAGTCATTAATTATTATAGATTAATATTATTTATAAGCAAGTGATGTGATGTGATGTGTTGTACGTTGTAGAAAGTAGATACAGCCACGTTGGGTATGACGTGACGCAGACGGTGGAAATTGTGGGAGGGCAGTGCGCAAAGCCGAGCATGCACTTCAAGGGCTTCTGTAATCCGCTGGATGAGTCACAGTGCAAGATGGCGTGCCAAGTGGAAGACTGGCCCGAAGGCGGCTGCGTCGCCAAGGACTGGAGTTACTACTTTCCGGCCTGCGAGTGCCGAAAGCCTTGTTAGGTTTCTCGATCTCCAGGACTCTTACGTACTAGCTTCAACCCAATAAATCATGTCCATCTCTCTCTCTCCTTCTCTGTATGAATATGAATATATGATGGCATGTAACCTACTAAGGATCTATCTACCTTGATAAAAGCCTCTTTTATAAATGCCCTGCGTAGCTTCTACCGTCCCATCCTGGACCGTAATTATAAAAATTCGATCCGTTCCGATCCAAAATATTACGGTTCAGTCAGCTCTGGACCATAATGTTCCGGTCCAATCCAAACTCGGACCGAATTTAATATATACAAAAAATAAATTAATTTTTTTTTAAATTATAAAAATAAAAATAAAACGGTCCGGTCTGGTGGATCAGACCGGACGATTGGACAACCTTAACAAATGTACAATGGTTCAACGTGGATTTAAAATATATAGGTTTGGTTTAGAATAAAAAGGGTTTGGTTCACTTTAAAAATCCAAAAATTGTTTAATATTAACTTGCTTCAATATGAGTGTTTTCATTTACAATTTGTATTGGGTGAATTACTTAGGCCGTCACTGTTTGGAATCTTCATCCCCGCCGAGGATGCCTCTGTGAGATGATATTTTGGTCTTATACACTTGCTGCCCTTCCCATTTGAATACATCTGTTTTATTTTATCAGCATAGAAACAAATTGGTAGATGTTATTCATCACGGTTTTCTGGTGAGAGGAGTTTTCAGAAATCAATATTATGTTGAAACTAAAATTAAATAAAACTATTGATAAAACATGTTTTAACACATGGGTGCGCCGGACACATTTTCGGTGGCCTCCGGCCATTGTCAACACCGGAAATTGAAAGGGTTGGCTTCGTCTCCGCGAGCTATTGCTCGTGGTATATTCATACGTTAAATTTGAGTTCCGTATGTATGAGAATTGGAGGCCCGAAGTTGATTGTGTGATAGGCAATAACTTGGGAAAAATAGTCCAAAATGAGAGCTTCCCACATGGATTTATATAGAGGGAGAAATAATGGGATATGTAGGTCAAGTATGCACTAAGGCATGTGGCATTTGGGTCATTACCCATTTTCAAGGGGAGTGGCATAGGCAAACCGACGAGACGGGTGGACCTAATTATAATCCAACATATCCGAAAATTCAGGGTTGTTGGGCAGCCCGAAAATGGAGTTGTCGGTTTACAGTCCCCTACCGTCTTAATTCTAAAAACAAAATATATTATTTTGTTAAGCTGTTGTGCACTAACCGCTTATTGAGTGTTGCACATAAGGCGCCGGAATTGTCAAACAAAGACTAAATTCCAAATTCGATTTCAAAATTGAATTTTAAAACAAAAAAGGTTTTGTTTTTAAACCTAAAATTGATTTAACATCGAAAACAAGTATGTCCTTGTACGGACTTAAATCAAAGAAATTGTACTTGGTTTTGAGCTTTGATTTCCAAACAAAAATTGAAATATTGACCGTGGTTGTTTGTAACAAAAAATGGCTGATAACAAAAAGAAACTACCGAGGGTCTAAACACTTCCGATGATGGAAGTATCCTCAAGATCCTAACTGATGTTGCGAATGGAGATGAGCAGACGTCTCAAATCCAATTTGGGAGGGGTCTACCACCGGCTAACCTGCCAAACCTAACGACCGGATCTCATCCACTTCAAAGTGATACACAGTCCGGTCAACAACTTGCCCCTCAAACAGTACCAATGCCTGGCTCTCTGAACGTGGGATTGCTCCAAGACAAGTTCGATAGAAATAATTTCAAGACTTGGCAACAAAAGATGTTATTCTTCCTAACCGTTCACAGACTCGACAAATATGTGACCGAGGATAGACCTGTCGATGCAGGGGTACTCCAAGCTCATTTGAATTGCAATTATGTGTGCAAAGGGTGAATTTTGAGCCGCCTGTCAGACTCGTTGTACCAAGTGTACATAATGGTTGATACTTCTAGGGAACTCTGGGTTGCCCTTGAAAATAAGTACAAATCTGAGGAGAAGAGTGTTAGAAAAACAATAGGTTTGGGAACGTTAGTCATGAGGATGAGTAACTCGGCACCATTTACATAGTCGGGTGTTTGTGTCTTGCCAAAGTCCGATTGATTGATAGTTCTAACCGGTCATGGTATGTACATCAAGGTTTGAGGCATATCGACAAATTGAGATTAGTTGATCTCCAAGGCTTCGGATTTTGTGCACCTCTGTCCATGCTCTCAAAAAGTGAAAAGTAAAGAAAAAATGATGAAAAGAAGCTAGAAAATCTTGTTGATAAAGTGAAGTTCAAAGTTGTGAAGTTCTTATCCTTTTCCCGGATTTAGCAACACAATATCCTCTATACACTCCATCCCTAACAAGCTTCTTGACCTTTAATTGAAAGCCCTTGAGACATTGAGCATGTTGTTTGACTTAGTGGTTTAAATTGGATTATTCATTATTGATTTTGATGATATGAGTTGCTATGCTTTCTATGATCTCACGTGAAGTATGATTAGCTTTCCTATATCTATGACTTGTTTTGATCATATATGAATTCTTATTAGCTATGAAGTATTCTCTAAAGGGTGATCCATGAAAAAAGAACACAACCAAAAGTTTTTGAAAGTTTTTTTTTCACTTCACTGAGTGGAAGGTGAATGTGAAGTAAGGAGGCTGGATCTTGGAGATCTCAGAAAGACGGCTAGGAAGACAACTATTAAAAGGAAGAAGATCTAATGAAGGAGTGTTTAGGGTTCAAGGAACCATAGATTGTGAGAATTCTTTTGAGAAGTACTTGTGATTTTGTTATCATACTTTTGGAACACATTGTTGGATACTATTGTTGGTTTTGTTTGCTTTGATAATTGAGACTTCTTTGTTGGTTGTTATTCCTTTTCTTGATATTCTTGATATATACTTTGATTATTTGATAATGATGATTGTTGGCTAAACACCATGCGATTCTTGGGTGATTAGTTGAAGGTTGTGGTGTAGACGATGAAAGAATGAGCCCTTGTTTGAGTGGACCCTGAAAGCTTGAGTTAACCCTAATCCGAAGCCCATCTCGGACTATTCATTGAGCATTTCGACCGAGATCGATATAGAACAGCACGAGAAGAACTACTGCTTTGCAGATCTCGAGTTTCAGTTATAGTTTGCCAAATCCTATCCTTGTTGCACCTTTCTTGGTTTACATGCAAGCCTAGGATGAGACCTACCCGGTGATTTCTTTTCTTGTTTACCGATGATGATGAGTGTTGAGTAATAAAGGTTTATCCTTTATTAGGGTTTGAGTGTGCCTTTATCCTACCTTTGAGAGTTAACCTAAGACTTACCCGGTGATGGTTAGTTATGTACCCTTAGGTGAGTGTGCTGGTTTGAGTGCCTTTACCTCTCCTTAGTTCCTTGAGACTTACCCGGTGATAGGAGCTTTGGTTTGGGAAAGTGGATAGTGAAATCTCCCCCGTAATCTATCCCATAGTCGAAACACCTTCCCTCAACAACCCTCAGCTTTGTCCACGTTACCTTTAGAAATCTTGAGTCGAAACCACAACTAGATACTATGATCTCTAGAATCTGCATTTTCCTATCTTGATTATACATCTTGTATGTTGCTTTTGATTAGTACTATTGCATGCTTTTGATTAATACTATTGCATGCTTCTGAAGTTACTACGAGTTTGTAGTGATGCCTTTCAGGCTAACGAATGCGCCCGCCATGTTGATGACATGAATTATGTATCATCATATTCATGCATATTGCAGCACATTATCTCTATTTACCTTGCATTTAGAGGGATTTTGCATACCTTTTATGTTCTATTCAATCAATTGTCGGAAATAGAGGTCTACACGAGATTTTGATGAATTGCAGGTAAATAGAGTTGAATTGGAAGCAAAATTGGAGCAAGAAGCATCTAAGGATGTTAAGGAAGCTAAAGGAATTTTAGAAGGATCACCAAGAGCTGAGGAATTGCAAAGGAGAAGCATAGAAGACGAAGCAAAGGAGGAGCACTTTCTGTTGAAGAAAATCGTGCCAATGTATAGATAAATCGGACGATTTTCATACCCTGAAATCGAACGGTTTTGCACCAAAATCGACTAGGTCGATTTTCTTCACGATTCGGCCAAATGAAAAGACGACATAAAGCCCAATTAATTTGGGCTAGAGGAGAGTTTTGCCAAACGGCCCATCTGCAAGAAACTATAGAAGAGAACCCTACGAACGAAGACGGGGGGTTGCATCAGAGAATCTTTACACGTTTTGGAGAAATCAACGATTCTTGGAGAGAGATTGAAGAGCTGTTGCCGGAAAGTCATTCTTGATCTTTGATTGTGAGATTTCTTTATTCCATTGCATTGTTGTGGTTTGTGAACACGACATTGAGTTGTTTGAGAGATATATTGAATAGATTTGACGGTTGTTTTACAGATTTGAAAGTTATTGAGTTTTCCGTTCAAGATTTGGTTTCTTTGCGATATCTTCTTCAATAATTAATTTGATTCGATTTTGAAAATGGTTGGCTAAAAACCTTGTGATTCTGGGGAGAATAGTTGATGATTAAGGCTTAGATGATGATAGACTGAACTCATTCAAACATTAGGACCCTGAGAATTCAGATTTTAGTTTTGCGACAAACAGGAAAATCGGACTGTTCTTGAGAAAAATCGGCCGATTTTTCGTATGAACAGCACGATTTTCTCTTTTGACGAACCTTAATTGAATTAATCTTTAATCAAAACTAATCCTTGCCTAAATCCCAGTATTGGTTAACCTTATTAACCTCTAATAGAGTGTATGAAGAGACTTCAAACTTGATTCTACATTTAATAGATTAAGGTTATAAGATTTGGGTAATAAAGAGATTCAACATCCTTTATTAAGATTCTAAGTGTGCTTTCTCATCTTTACTTTGGAGAGTCATATCCTGGAGTTTTAGATAGTTAGTTTGAACATAATTCTTGTCTTTAGATCTTTCTATATTGCAGCCTCAACAACCCTTATAGAGAGAACCTATAGATTAGTCATACAGGTTTCGGAACTTCATCGTACGAATCCTACCTCTGAACATTTAATCTTGGCAATATAAATTTTGTCCTATATCTATAGAAGTGTCTTGAATCGAAAGCCTGAATCGGATACTTGAATCCTTGGAATCATTTGTCTCTTTATCATATCACAAAAGCTTTTATACTTTCGCTAGATAGTTGAAATCGGAATTTTTCTCACCAAATCCCTGAGTTCGACTCTGGAATTCTTACCTTTCTACAACTGATCCGTACACTGCGGGTTCACTTTGCTTTTGAGTTCTAGATATAAATTTAAGACTTTGACGCACACCCTTTTGAGCGAACAAGTTTTTGGCGCCGTTGCCGGGGATTTGATCTCGATCAAATCCGGTTTTCGGTTGTCTAGCTTGAGAGCTCTTGCTCTTGTGATTTGATTAGTCTACTTGAGTGATCTTTGCAGGTTCTTTAGGTATATGCGAAAGACTAGATCCACTAGAGATCTAATTCCTTTCGATCCCGAACTAGAAAGAACTTTGAGGAGAAAGTTGAAGGAGAAGAAAATGGCTGAAAACGACGAGAGAAACTACAAGGCTGAACTGAACGAAGCTCAACGCCAACTCCAGTTGAGTGAGAAGGCTCGAAAGGAAGCTGAAATAAGTCATCAATTTCAGATTGATGAACTGAGAGCTATGATGTTGGACATGAAGTTGGAGTTGAACGACTCCAAGAAGAAGAAGAAAGTCAAGACACCAACTAAGTCCATTCGAAATGACTCATCCGATGATGACGAGATTGATCCGGATATGCCGGAACTTGAAGAGATTGATCCATCACTTCATCCTACCCGAAACACTCCAACACCTAAAGTCGTCCCTCGCATTATGACTAGAAATGTTAGAGCTGCCAATAACGAAGATAGACCTCGAACTTTGGGGCAACGGATGGATCCGATTCAGCAACCACGCCGTCTAGGTGTGGATTTCGGAGCTGAAGACATCCAAGAGTTTAGCTTCTCACCACAAGTCATCACTATGGTTCGCCAAAGTCAATATGGCGGAGCAAGTACTGAATCTCCACATCAACACTTGCAAAATTTTGAGATTCTCATGGAGACTATGAAGCCGAAGAAGGCTACTACAAGCAACTACAAGATCAAACCGTTCTTCTTCTCTTTGAAGGACAAGGCTCTAGCTTGGTACCAAACACTTCCAGCTGCGAAGTTAGCTACATGGGAGGAATTATCTTCAGAATTCCTCACCAAGTTCTTTCCGCCATCCAAAACGGCAGAATTAAGAGGTAAAATAAAAGCTTTTTCTATGAAACCTAACGAAAGCTTGTTTCAATCTTGGGAAAGGTTTCAAGATCTCTTGTTGGATTGCCCACACCATGGCATTTCCAAGCTGGAATTATTGGAGATCTACTACAAAGGGTTGGATGTAGAGACACAGTTCAACCTCCAATCTCTATCCTGCGGCACATTCATGGATATGAGAGAGGATGATGCTTGGGACTTCATTGAGAAGCAAGCCCAAGTGATTGAGAAGTACTCCCATCGGAAGGTGGAATCAAATAGCCGGAATCAAGGCGATCCGGGAGCCAAATTGAATCAAACGGCTCAAACACAAATATTCTCCCTCAAAGATGACATCAAAGAATTGAGGGAAGTGCTCAAAACAAGTCTTCAAAAGACTAAGGAGCAAGAAGCCAACTACATGGGGGCGGGACAACAATCAAAGGAATGATAACCGGAATTCCAATTGGAGCAACAACAACAATAACAACCGAAACTCCAATTGGAACAACAACAATAGGAACTCAAATAACAACAATTGGAGATCAAATCAGCAAAGTTTAGGTAATCCTTACTCATATGCTGAAAAGGCTCTAACACCTCCATCTTCTTCTACTCCTTCTACAAGCCAGGGACAATCAAGCGGATCAAGCAAACCCGATCCCATGCTAGAAACGATTCTAGGCAAGCTACAAGGATTGGAGAGTTACATAACTTCGGTTGACAAAGCTCACAAAGCTTTAGAGAACCAAGTATTCAACAAGGCCGGAGAAGTTCCAAGAGATCAAGGGAAGCTTCCCGGAAAAACAGAAGATAACCCAAAGGGAAGGGTTATGGCAATAACTACTAGGAGTGGGAAGACGACCGTCGACCCTCAACCTAAAGTAGTTGATACCTCCACAAAAGAAGGAGAGGCAAAAGAGAAGGAAGAAATCTATGTTCCTCCTCCCGCTTACAAGCCACCTCTACCTTTTCCTCAATCTAGAGCGCGTGCACGCCTAGATAAACATTTCGGTAAGTTTGTTGAACTTATGAGTAAGCTCCATATTAACATACCTTTTATGGATGCGATTTTAGGTATGCCGGCTTACGGGAAATTCCTCAAGGAGATCCTCTCTAACAAGAGGAAGTTGGAAGATATAGGAGAAGTCAAGATGAGTATGGAGTCATCCGAACTCATCAAGACTATGACGGAGAATATGCCACCCAAACTCCGCGATCCAGGATCCTTTTGCATACCCATCACTTTGGGAGAAGCTACCTATGATGCTCTTTGTGACCTTGGAGCAAGTGTGAGTATCATACCTCTAGCTCTATGCAAGGCAGTCGGTCTAGGAGAGCCTAGACCGGTGAAAATCACGCTCTACATGGCTGATCGTTCCACCACTAAGCCGGTGGGAATATTAAAAGACATTCCAGTAAAGCTAGGTAAGTTTTACATACCTATAGATTTTGTCGTTCTTGACATACCTGCAGATTACCCGGTTCCCATCATCCTTGGGAGACCATTCCTCGCCACATCTGGATGCATGGTAGATTGCAAAAACGGCCAGCTATCCTTCCATATCGGTGAAGAAAAGATAGAATTCATACTATCTTCCTTAATCAAGGAGCCAGCCTTGAAAGACGACGTTTTTGAAATTGTTGAGGAAGAAGAGTCTAGAGAGGTAGTAAGTTCGATATTGATGAAAGACCCTCTTCAAAAGGTTCTTAGCATGAACATCATGGAGGAAGGGGTGGAACATGACTGCAATGAGGATGTGAAAGCATTAAACGTTGTGGAGGAAGAACTAGAAGCAAAAATTGAAGAACTAGAGTGGACTCCGGAAACTGTAAAGAAAATCGACCTGCCAGAAAAAAATCGTCCGATTTCTGAAGAGGTAGCACGATTTTTTTCGACAGAAACTAAAATCGACCTGACGAAAATAAATCGCCCGATTCATGAAGAGGTAGCACGATTTTTTCCAACAGAAACAAAAATCGTGCAGAAGATCGACCGATTTATTACAGGTGGGGTCGATTCAATGAGTAATTCTATGGATTCCCCAGACTTCACCGCAGCCGCTTCCGAATCTAATGATGAAGTACCCACACCTATAGAGACCTCTTCCACAACACCCGAAAGCCACGATTCATCACCAACCAAGGTACCTCCATCACTAGAATTGAAGCAACTTCCCACGTATTTAAGGTACGCATTCCTTGGCACTAACTCCACATATCCGGTTATAGTCAATGCAAACTTGAATGGTGATGAATTAGAGAAACTCATGCATGTTCTGAAGCAACATAGGAAAGCACTAGGATACACCATTGATGATTTAGTAGGAATAAAGCCTTCTCTATGTATGCACAAAATTTTAATGGAAGAGGATTACAAACCTTCACGCCAACCTCAAAGACGGTTAAACCCGGCAATGAAAGAGGTCGTGAAGAAAGAAATCCTTAAGCTACTTGATGCATGTATCATCTTCCCTATTTCTGATAGCAAATGGGTGAGTCCGGTACAAGTAGTACCCAAGAAAGGAGGCATTACCGTTGTTGCCAACAAGAACAACGAACTCATCCCTACACGGACAGTTACAGGGTGGCGAATGTGCATCGACTACCGCAAACTGAACGTAGCCACAAGGAAGGACCACTTTCCCCTTCCTTTCATCGATCAAATGTTGGAAAGGTTAGCCCAACATGCCTACTTTTGTTATTTAGATGGATATAGCGGTTTCTTTCAGATACCAATTCATCCGGATGATCAAGAGAAGACAACCTTTACGTGCCCATGGGGTACGTTCGCTTATAGAAGAATGCCATTCGGTTTATGCAACGCTCCAGCCACTTTCCAAAGGTGTATGATGGCAATCTTCTCCGAATACGTAGAGAATATCATGGAAGTCTTCATGGACGACTTTTCGGTATACGGTTCTTCCTTTGATAACTGTCTCTATAACCTTTCACTTGTTCTTAAGAGATGTGAAGACACTAACTTAGTCTTAAACTGGGAAAAATGTCATTTCATGGTCACCGAAGGAATCGTGTTAGGTCACTTAGTGTCACAAAGGGGAATAGAGGTAGATAGATCAAAGATAGAAACCATTGAGAAGCTACCTCCCCCTTCATCGGTAAAAGGAATTAGAAGCTTCTTAGGGCATGCAGGCTTCTATAGGAGATTCATAAAGGATTTTTCCAAGATTTCAAAACCTTTGACTAATCTTTTGATGAAAGATGCGACTTTCGAATTCTCGAAAGATTGCTTAGATGCCTTTTGCAGGATCAAAGAAGCATTGATTTCGGCACCAATCATCCAACCACCCGATTGGACTCTTCATTTCGAGGTCATGTGCGACGCAAGCGATGTCGCTATCGGAGCCGTTCTTGGTCAGAAGAAAGATGGTCGCACTCATGCCATCTACTATGCTAGCAAAACGCTAGATGAGGCTCAGTACAATTATGCAACTACGGAAAAGGAGCTTTTAGCCGTAGTATATGCATTTGAGAAATTTCGTTCCTATCTTGTAGGTGCGAAAGTGATAGTCTATACGGACCACTCCGCAATCCGATACTTATTCACGAAGAAGGATGCGAAGCCAAGGTTTCTACGATGGATCTTACTCTTACAAGAGTTTGATTTAGAGATCCGTGATAAGAAAGGATCGGAGAACTCCGTCGCCGATCACCTTAGTCGTCTTCCGCAACTCACCGGCGAGTCGGATGAGCTTCCGATAGACGACTCCTTCCCTGACGAGCAGCTGCACGAGATTGAAGAGTGTCTTCAACACATATCACAAGGTAATGATCCATGGTTTGCTGATATTGTAAATTACCTTGTTTGTCAGGAGATTCCACCCGGACTTTCATATGCTCAAAAGAAGAAGTTCTTGAGAGACGTCCGGCATTTTTATTGGAACGAACCTCTCCTATTCAAAAGAGGTCCAGATGGCATCTACAGGAGATGTATTCCCGAAGATGAGATAGATAGTGTCATCCGACACTGCCATTCTCTACCATGTGGCGGACATGCTAGTTCCCACAAGACTTGCGCTAAGGTACTTCGCTCCGGCTTTTATTGGCCTACACTTTTCAAAGATGTGCAAAAGTTTGTTGTTTCTTGTGATGCTTGTCAAAGGACAGGTAATATATCCAGGAGGAATGAGATGCCTCTCAACAACATACAAGAAGTAGAAATCTTTGATGTATGGGGCATCGACTTTATGGGACCTTTCCCGTCTTCATGCGGCAACCAGTATATACTTCTTGCCGTAGACTATGTCTCAAGATGGGTGGAGGCAATCGCTTCCCCTACCAATGATGCAATGGTAGTGGTGAAGTTCCTCAACAAAACGATCTTCCCAAGGTTCGGAACTCCCCGAACCATCATTAGCGACGGAGGAACGCATTTCACAGCCCGTAAATTCGAGACTCTATTAGCTAAGTATGGGGTGACCCATAAGATAGCTACACCTTACCACCCGCAAACCAGCGGACAAGTCGAGATATCCAATAGAGAGATTAAAGGGATTTTAGAGAAAACAGTCTCTAAAACGAGGAAAGATTGGTCAATGAAGCTTGACGATGCACTATGGGCATACAAGACAGCCTTCAAAACACCAATAGGTACGACTCCCTATAATCTCATTTATGGTAAATCATGTCATCTTCCTGTAGAGTTGGAACACAAAGCTTATTGGGCTATCAAGTGGCTCAACTTCGACATGAAGGAAGCCGGGGAGAAGCGGCTTTTAGACATCAATGAGCTAGATGAGCTCCGACTGAATGCGTATGAGAACGCAAAGATTTACAAGGAACGGACAAAGCGATGGCATGACAAGCACATCATCCCGAAAGACTTGAAGGAAGGGGACCAAGTCCTCCTATTTAACTCAAGGCTGCGTCTATTTCCAGGTAAGCTCAAATCCCGTTGGACAGGACCTTTTGTGATTAAAAGAATTTTCCCCCATGGTGCAGTTGAAGTATAGGGTGAACAAAGCGGAAGCTTTAAGGTTAATGGCCAACGGTTGAAGAAATACACACCGGAAGCTCCAGTCGAGGAGATAGCTCCTATCCTCCTCCATTGAACACAACATCATACACCGTCTAGCTAAAGACGATAAATAAAGCGCTTCTTGGGAGGCAACCCAATGATAGTATAGTTTTCCCTTCTTTCCCTCGCTTAGTTAGAATAGATTAATTGTTTTGTTTCTTCGTTTTTCGTTTTTATATGTCCCTCGATGCACTCTTGGTTTGTCGTGTCATTAATCGCAGGAAACTAGGTTCAAATGCGAGAGATTCACGGAGAATGGAGCACAAGTAAGTTATATCTTCGAGATTCAAGAAAAACAAGGAAGGAAATCGATCCACCATAAAAAGATCGTCCGATTCAGTAACAGAGCAAGTCGATTTTTCTCAACAGAAACAAAAATCGACCTGAAGATCGACCTGCCAAAATAAATCGTCCGATTTTTTCAGTCAGAAAGATAAATCGCCCCGACAAATAAATCGACCAGAAAAATCGGCCGATTTTCTTCAGAAATTGTCGACCCTATATAAGGACTTCACACTCGATCTTCTTCATTCACACATCTCCAACTCTCGATTTCCCTCTCTCAAGAACACCGAAAAATCGCCACACCCTCAAATCCTCATTCCTTAACCATTTCAAGAGATTCTTGGCTCCAAACTGAAGCATTTTCAACAAGGAACACGGATCTAACAACAACACGCACGGCAATCGACTGCTCCATAAGGAATTCAGGTTTTTCTTTCCAAAACCTAAGTTTTCTCACTTGAAATTGAAGTTGCCTAGGAAGTGCTTTGTTGTTGGAATTGATAGAGGAATTTGCTTAGGATTCATTGTAGAGAACTGTGTGTGGTGATAGATTGAACAGAACTTTACAGAATTGTGAGAATCGTTGAAATCGAGATAAAAATCGACTCAGCCCAGAAAAATCGGCCGATTTTTGTGAAGAACAGGTCGATTTTTAGGACTTAGAATGGATCTTGTCAAGAGGATAACTAGAAACACGGGGAAGAAGAAGGGATCTTCTTCCAAATCCCCTGCCCCACCTCCACCACCATCTACCAACATCCCTAAGCTTCCCCCTCCCCTATCCAAGCATAAGAAACGCTATGAACGCATTATAGATCGCCCATTCACCCCTCCTCGCTACATAGTGCTCGATGACTTAGATTCGTTATATGTTCGAGAGGATGTTGATATGATGCTTGATAGAGCAGGGTTGAGACAGTTTGCCACGATTAGGGAGGATGCTTATAGGGAGATCACCCTAGAATTCCTTAGCACATTTGAGCACGATCCTAGGGAAAGGATGGTCACTTTCCGCCTCATGAGCCAAGACCACACTTTGTCCATTGATGCTTTTGGCGACTTGTTTGGTTTTTCTTATTCAGATGCAGGCACATTTGCTAGAGGCCTCAGTGCTAGTGATTTTTGGGAGGCTATTTCCGTAGGAGAGTACGGAGGGGATAAGTAGAGACCCGGAAACTCCAAGGAGACAAGTATGTACAACCTTTCCTTCAAGGTAGTGCATAGGATACTTAGTGAGAGTTTGTTTGCCCGGACTGAGACTCCGCAGAAGCTCAAGGCTGATGAGCTTTTTATCCTCTACTGCATGACATCTACCACCACTCCCGACATTGCCACCATGCTTGCTGACTATCTAGGAAAGATAGCCAACAAAGCTAAGGGCGACATTTGTGCAGGAGGTCTTGTCACTCATGTGGCAAAGACCATGGGTTATGACTTCTCGGGATGCGCTCTAGCTGAGAGTGCCCTTCCTTTAGGCTCGCAGAGGTTAGTGGTTCGACAGGTCTTGATTCCTCGTGGGAGAGGAACTCTTCATGTGCCGATGCCATGGCACAGGGATCCGAAGAAGAAGCCATCCGAGATCATATGGAAATCCGAATACACCATTCGGAATAAGAGGAACTGGAAGGAGACCTTTGAGGCGATGCTTGAGGAGTTCTCACCTCCTACTTATTATGATGATGATGCAGGTGACTCAGAGGAGGAGGAGGACGGAGGACAGGAGACCATGCTCGAGTTTGAGAGTGATACTCATAGCGGGCATGCTACGGATGCCATGGACACCGACACTCATGGAGCAGGACCGAGCAGGACTAGCAGGCAGGATGAGGAGACGGAGGATGACATGCAGCCACCTCGACACTCTTATGCACATACTCCAGGCCCTAGACGAGGACACCGAGCTCCACGCCACTTCAGGGAGCTAGTCACTAGCTTCCAGAGCCTCAGCACCGACTACCGTGTCCTCCGCACCGATTATGACACCCTGAACACACAGTTCAGGAACTACAGGGAGGAGACGGACGCTAGGCATTCATCCTATGATGGCCAGATGAGGGACATGTACTACCACCAGTTCGGCCACTTCTACGATCCCTCCGCACCGATGTATCCATATCCACCACCTCCACCACCGACAGAGGATTGAGCTTCCATTTCTTTTACATTGTAAGTATTTTTCTCCTTCTTATGCTTGATTTTCACATTGGGGACAATGTGGATGTCAAGTATGGGGTGGGGGTACTTACAATACCTTATGTTTCATTCTAGCACTCTATGTACTTTCCACTACTCTTGACAAATTGGCTTGTAATAACTCTTGCACTACTTGCTTTCTATTATGACACTTGCATTTGCATGATCTTTTTCAAAACCTATGAATTTTCAAAAAATTTTAAGTGCTTCTTATATGGAAATGACCTCTATGATGAACATTGTGTATATGGATAGGCAAAAAGATGCTTAGTTATGTTGAGATTTTGATTATAGCATGAAGGAAATTGCTTTTGTTACTTGAATACACGAATAAGTTATATGATTTAGTTGTTTTGATGAGAGAATGAAATAATAGTCGAAGCTATATTGCAAGTTCTTTTGCACCATTTAAGGATGACTAAGGCAATTCACTTCTTTTCTTTTCTCATATCTTGATCATGCTAGCTCCTCAATGAAATATGTAACCCTCCTCTTACCATCCGGGAATGAGGATAGGTGATTGAAAAAGGCATGTTTGATGTGGGAGGGCCAAGAAAAATTGAAAAAGTGCAAAAATTCATGAGTTTGGGGACATTGAACATGAGGATGAGTAACTCGGCACCATTCACATAGCCGGGTGTTTGTGTCTTGCCAAAGTCCGATTGAACGACAAGTCCTAACGAGATATGGTATGTGCATCAAGGGTTTGAGGCATCTCGAAATTGAGAAACGCCGATCTCCTAGGCTTCGGTTTTTGTGCACCGCTGTCCATACTCTCAAAAAGTAAAGTATAAAGAAAGCAAAGCTTTCTACATGCGAAGCATGTGCGGTGAAGAAAATTCTTAAAGGTATTATGAGTTCCTCTTTCCCGGATTAGCACCACAATCGCCAAAAAGAACCCCTTCCCTTAATACGTTTCTTGAACCTTTCCTTTGATTTGAAGACCTTGAGACTTTTATGCATGTGTTTAAGACTTAATAGCTTAGATTTGTTTGAATTTGATTACCTCTACACCTTTATCATGTTCTTTATTTATGCCTTCAAGAAAGGAAATGGAGTTTATTCATCTTATAGTCATCATTGATACGTGCTTTGCCTCTTTTATGTCTTGAATTATCACTTTGAGAGCGATCCATTGAAAAGGAGCACTACCAAAACAAAAGTTTTTGAGTTTCATACATGCATAATCCATGACATCTTATATTCTGAATTTAAGTCTTGCTTAGGGACAAGCAAGAGGCAAGTATGGGGTATTTTGATGACATGAATTATGTATCATCATATTCATGCATATTGCAGCACATTATCTCTATTTACCTTGCATTTAGAGGGATTTTGCATACCTTTTATGTTCTATTCAATCAATTGTCGGAAATAGAGGTCTACACGAGATTTTAATGAATTGCAGGTAAATAGAGTTGAATTGGAAGCAAAATTGGAGCAAGAAGCATCTAAGGATGTTAAGGAAGCTAAAGGAATTTTAGAAGGATCACCAAGAGCTGAGGAATTGCAAAGGAGAAGCATAGAAGACGAAGCAAAGGAGGAGCACTTTCTGTTGAAGAAAATCGTGCCAATGTATAGATAAATCGGACGATTTTCATACCCTGAAATCGAACGGTTTTGCACCAAAATCGACTAGGTCGATTTTCTTCACGATTCGGCCAAATGAAAAGACGACATAAAGCCCAATTAATTTGGGCTAGAGGAGAGTTTTGCCAAACGGCCCATCTGCAAGAAACTATAGAAGAGAACCCTACGAACAAAGACGGGGGGGTTGCATCAGAGAATCTTTACACGTTTTGGAGAAATCAACGATTCTTGGAGAGAGATTGAAGAGCTTTTGCCGGAAATTCATTCTTGATCTTTGATTGTGAGATTTCTTTATTCCATTGCATTGTTGTGGTTTGTGAGCACGACATTGAGTTGTTTGAGAGATATATTGAATAGATTTGACGATTGTTTTACAGATTTGAAAGTTATTGAGTTTTCCGTTCAAGATTTGGTTTCTTTGCGATATCTTCTTCAATAATTAATTTGATTCGATTTTGAAAATGGTTGGCTAAAAACCTTGTGATTCTGGGAGAATAGTTGATGATTAAGGCTTAGATGATGATAGACTGAACTCATTCAAACATTAGGACCCTGAGAATTCAGATTTTAGTTTTGCGACAAACAGGAAAATCGGACTGTTCTTGAGAAAAATCGGCCGATTTTTCGTATGAACAACACGATTTTCTCTTCTGACGAACCTTAATTGAATTAATCTTTAATCAAAACTAATCCTTGCCTAAATCCCAGTATTGGTTAACCTTACTAACCTCTAATAGAGTGTATGAAGAGACTTCAAACTTGATTCTACATTTAATAGATTAAGGTTATAAGATTTGGGTAATAAAGAGATTCAACATCCTTTATTAAGATTCTAAGTGTGCTTTCTCATCTTTACTTTGGAGAGTCATATCCTGGAGTTTTAGATAGTTAGTTTGAACATAATTCTTGTCTTTAGATCTTTCTATATTGCAGCCTCAACAACCCTTATAGAGAGAACCTATAGATTAGTCATACAGGTTTCGGAACTTCATCGTACGAATCCTACCTTTGAACATTTAATCTTGGCAATATAAATTCTGTCCTATATCTATAGAAGTGTCTTGAATCGAAAGCCTGAATCGGATACTTGAATCCTTGGAATCATTTGTCTCTTTATCATATCACAAAAGCTTTTATACTTTCGCTAGATAGTTGAAATCGTAATTTTTCTCACCAAATCCCTGAGTTCGACTCTGGAATTCTTACTTTTCTACAGCTGATCCGTACACTGCGGGTTCGCTTTGCTTTTGAGTTCTAGATATAAATTTAAGACTTTGACGCACACCCTTTTGAGCGAACACATGTTCATGGAGTTATTGAACAGCATCTTCATCGACTTCCTATACCAGTTCGTGGTGGTCTTCATCGGTGAAATTCTGGTATACTCTCGTAGCAGAGAGGAGCACGTTGGACACTTAAAGATCGTACTCCAAGTCCTGCAAGATAGAGAGCTTTACGCAAAGCTTTCTAAGTGCGAGTTTTGGATGTCTGAGGTGACCTTCCTGATAACGTGATTTATGACATTAGTTTAGGCATTCATTTAGATAGTTTTTCCGTTATTCATGCATGGTTTGGCATTAGTTCATGACGTTTACGCTTAATTCATGCATATTGTCGAAATAAACGTCTACACGAACTCTTGTCGGTTTTTTAGGTATTTTAGAGAACTTATGGAGCTTAATCAATACATTCGAGGATCATTCCTCGTGATGACACACTTCCGGACCTAACCACTGTTGAGAATCACGGTCTGTTCATACCTTTCCACGGTCGTGGTTTAGGATGATCCGCCCGTGGTTTTCTTTGTTGTGCTTGTATTGATGAATCTGAATGTTAGGATGTTAGATTGTTGAAATCCTAGTGTTTGTTAAGCATAATCTAGCCTAGGGTAACCTATTGCTAGCAAACTAAGTGAGGGAAGAGACCTACCCGGTAATTCTTGACCTTAGATACCCAAGATGATGAACTCTAGGTAGTAGTGAGCCTCACAAGCCGCTATTGGACAGAGTGTACTAGGATTGTTACTTAGGACTTGCCTTCCCGAGACTTACCCGGTAAGGAGAGGTTTGACTCTTAGATAGCAATCCTGTTTGTGTAGAATTCCCAACCTTAGGCTCCTAGAGACTTACCCGGTGATAGGACCTTAGGTGCGGGATTAGTGGACCATGAGACCTACCCGGTGATTGATCCCATTTGAGAAATACCCTTTCCCAACATACTAGGTTGATTAGAAGCTTGAGTTCAATGCCATAACCGGAAGTCCTAACCCCTAGAATCCGTTTTTCTCTCTTTGATCACATATCTTGTGTTTGTGTTGCTTATTTGTGTTGCTAGCTTTAGTTGTTAGTTTGATTTATAACCTTGCATGATTTGTGATCTTTGCTTGATCACCACAAAACCAAACCCAAAAACATCATGATTTTCATTTCTTTATTTCCTTCTCTTTTCTTAGACTAGATTTGCACTATCCATGGTCACTTGCTTGATTTGATTTCACCTTAGTCTTTGTGTTCGGTCTCGGAATACTATCCTTGCTACAAAAAAGATCCATACACTGTGGGTTCGCTAGGAGTTAGGAAATTATATCGAGTTATAAATTGTAAGACTTTTGTGCTACACGTTCTTAGCGTAACAAGTTTTTGGCACCGTTGCCGGGGACTAGGTCTAGATTGAATCATTTTGTGTGATTGTTTATAGTGTAGGTCTTTCTTGTTTCTTTTAATCTTGTTTGGTTTGTGTCTTTCAATTTTCAGGGCATCTCTCATTCTTTAGGTGCATGCGAAGATCTCATGGCAAGGATTTAGCTCCATTCGATCCTGAACCGGAGAAAACCCTTAAGACTAGATCCAAGAGCATTAAAAAGAAGAAGGAGATGGCCGCAAGAGATCTTCAAGCTGAGTTGAATGAGGCTTTAGAGAAACTTAGACTAAGGGATGAAGCCTTGGAGAATGAGAGGCAAGGAGCAACTAGGAGGAAATTGAAGAGATTAGGCAAGATCTTGTACAAAGGGAGCTTAATCGTCAACAACCTCCACCACCACCACCACCGCAGCCGGCGGTCAATGTTCGGTTTGAACCGATCATCATTGAGGAGGCACAAATGCTAGGGCAACGTATGGATCCAGCCCAAAGAGTGCACCGTCCGGGTGTCAATTTAGGAGATCCTGTAGCCCATGACTATGAGCTCCGCCCTCAAGTGCTACAAATGATCCGGCACAATCAATTTGGAGGGATGAAAGGAGAGTCTCCTCATCAACACTTGATGAATTATGAGATCTTGATGGAGACTCTAAGGCCACCTAGATTGGAGAACAACAACCATAAGCTAAGGGCTTTTTTCTTCTCACTTAAGGATAAGGTCTTGGCTTGGTACCAATCCATTCCACTAGGACGTGTGAGTACTTGGGAGGAGATGACAACCGAGTTCTTGACAAAGTTCTTCCCACCTTCCAAGACAACTGAGCTAAGAGGGAAGATCAATGCCTTCGTGATGAAGGATAGAGAGGGCCTATTTAAATCTTGGGAGAGGTTCAAGGACCTCCTCATAGATTTTCCACACCATGGGATATCGAAGATAGAGCTATTGGAGATATATTTCAAGGGGCTTGATGAGGATAGTCAATTCAAGCTCCAATCACTTTCCGGAAGAACATTCATGGATAAGAATGTGGATGAGGCTTGGGAGTTTGTAGAGAAGCAAGCCTTGGTGATAGAGAAGTACTCCCATAGGATGAGTGATGGGAGGATAACGGGGTATATGAAGTAAGTGAAGTCACCATGAGCAACTACAAACTTGATGCAATCAACAATGAGCTTAAGTCTTTGAGAGAGTTGTGTGCTACAACCTTGAAGAATCAAGAAAGTCCTCAAGTGCAAGTGCAAGCCAACTTGGCTTCCAAAGAGGGGGACATTAAATACATGGGAAGGGGTAACTACAACAACTATCAAGGCCCTATGAACTTCAACAACAACATTTGGCAATACAACAATTACCGGTATAATCACAATTATCCCAGGTTCTCCTATTCTAACTCAGATGGTGTCTTGAACCCCCCCCCCCCCCCCCCCCCCCCCCCCCCCCCCCC
>BSUD01000003.1:49470046-49490564 GCA_033239045.1 Fagopyrum esculentum
GCTTCCACAAGCGCAACACCACCACCTAAGGCTTTACAAGAACCTCCACCCGGCTTTACTCAACCTCCAAAGGATAGAACCAAAATGATGTTTGAACAATTGCTTGGAAGGTTGAGTGGACTTGAGAGCACGGTGACAAGTGACAGTAAGTAGTAGTGGAGGAAGAACCATTGCAATAAGAAGGAGGCAAGAACAAAGATGTTGAGCCAACATATGTGGCACCACCTCCATACAAGCCACCAATACCATTCCCACAATCACGAGCAAGAGCTCGTTTGGACAAACATTTCGGTAAATTCCTTGCACTGATGTCTAAATTGCATATTAACATTCCGTTCATGGATGCTATTCTAGGAATGCCGCCTATGGAAAGTTTTTGAAAGAGATACTCTCCAACAAGAGGAAGTTGGAGGAATATGGAGAAGTGAGGATGACAAAGAGATCTTCCGAGTTGATTCAAACTATGAGGGAGGAGATGCCTCCTAAGCTGCGAGATCCGGGATCTTTTTGTGTGTCAATTGGAGTTGGAGAGGTCCAATATAAGGCCCTTGTGACCTTGGACAAGTGTGAGCATTATCCCGCTTGCACTTTGCAACAAGGTTGGGCTAGGAGAACCGAAGCCGGTCAATATGACCCTCTACATGGTGGACCGTTCAATCACTCACCCCGTGGGAATCCTAGAGGACATACCGGTTCAGCTTGGGAAGTTCTATGTGCCAATCGACTTTGTTGTTTTGGACATCCCGGCGGACTACCCGGTTACTATCATTTTGGGAAGGTCATTCTTAGCCACATCCGGATGCTTAGTGGATTGCAAAAATGGGATCCTCTCTTTCAACATAAGAGAGGAAAATATCAAGTTCAAGCTGTCCACAATGATGAAGGGGCCAACCCTTGGTGAAGAAGTCTTTAATATTGTTGAGCAAGAGGAGTCTAGGGAAGTTGTGAGCTCAATCTTGATCAAGGATCCACTTGAGAAGGTTCTTAGCTTGAGTATCATGGAGGAAGGAGTTGAGGATGATTGCAATGAAGAAATCCAAGCCTTGGATGCATTAGAAAAGGAGACAAGTGCTGAATTTGAAGTGCACGAAGTAGTGTTGAATCACTGTAGGAACCAAAACCAGAGAGCAAGAACCATGCCCGTGGTTTCACCCGTGGAACTCTTTGTAATGTCCAAAAGTGCAAGTTCTTCCAATTCCACGCCCATGGTTGTGCCAGAGGTCGTGGTTTTGCCCGTGGTTTCTCCAGAAAGTCTCTTAGTTGTTGATCAAGCTTCAAGGAGCCTTGGAGAGTCTTCCATGACTTTGGAATCATCTCAACCTACATTGTATGGATCATCTCCAACCGATAAAGGTCCTCCTAAACTTGATCTCAAACCTCTCCCTTCTCATTTAAAGTATGCCTTCCTAGGTTCAAATTCTACTTATCCCGTGATTGTGAATGCATCTTTGAATGATGATGAGCTTGATAGATTATTTAATGAGTTGAAATTGCATAGGAAAGTTATTGGATACACCATTGATGATTTAGTTGACATTAAACCTTCCTTGTGCATGCATAAAATTTTGATGGAAGACAATCATAAACCCTCAATTGAACCTCAAAGAAGATTGAACCCTATTATGAAAGAGGTAGTCAAGAAAGAGATCCTTAAATTGCTAGATACGGGAATCATTTTCCCGATTTCGGATAGTAAATGGGTTAGTCCCGTACATGTTGTTCCTAAGAAGGGTTGTATGACCGTAGTAACTAATGAGAATAATGAACTAATCCCTACTAGGACCGTTACGGGATGACGAATGTGTATTGACTATAGGAAACTTAATGTGGCATCTAGGAAAGATCACTTCCCTCTTCCCTTTATTGACCAAATGCTAGAGAGATTACCTCAACATTCACATTTTTGTTACTTAGATGGCTATAGTGGGTTTTTTCAAATCCCTATTCACCCGGATGACCAAGAGATAACAACATTTACTTGTCCTTGGGGAACATTTGCATATAAGAGAATGCCATTTGGGTTGTGTAATGCACCCGTCACCTTTCAAAGGTGTATGATGGCTATTTTTTCTGAATATATTGAGAACATTATGGAAGTGTTTATGGATGATTTCTCGGTGTATGGATCTTCATTTGATGATTGCTTGGCTAATCTATCTTTGGTGTTGAAGAGATGTGAGGAAACTAACCTTGTGTTGAATTGGGAGAAATGCCACTTCATGATGAGTGAAGGCATAGTATTGAAGCATTTTGTAGGTTGAATAATGCTTTGATCTCCGCCCCTATCATTCAACCACCGGATTAGAACTTACCGTTTGAAACAATGTGTGATGCGAGTGATGTGGCCGTTGGGGCTGTTTTAGGACAAAAGAAAGATGGGCTTACATATGCCATCTACTACGCTAGCAAGACGCTAGATGATCCCAACTCAACTATGCCACAACCGAGAAGGAGTTGCTTGCGGTGGTGTATGCCTTTGAGAAGTTCCGGTCATATCTTGTTGGAGCAAAGGTCATTGTGTACACGGATCATGCTGCGATCCATTATCTCCTCACAATGCAAAGAAGGATGCCAAGCCTCGCCTCATTCGGTGGATCCTTCTCTTCCAAGAATTTGACTTGGAAATTCGGGACAAGAAGGGTTCCAAAAACTCAGTAGCGGACCATCTTAGTAGGCTACCACCATTGGAGATTGAGAGAGATGGCATCCCGATTGATGACTCATTCCGGGATGAGAAATTGCAAATGATGCAAGAGTGCTTGCTTCAAGTGTCTAGAGGGAGTGAGTCATGGTATGCGGATATAGTGAACTACCTTGTGTGTGAAGAGGTGTCACCCGGTCTATCATATGCCCAAAGGAAAAAAATTTCAAGGATGTGAGGCATTATTATTGGAGTGAGCCTCTCTTGTTCAAGAGAGGACCGGATGAAGTCTTTAGGAGGTGCATTCCGGAGGATGAGGTGGAGAGTGTGATCCGCCATTGTCACTCCTTGCCATGCGGAGGCCATGCTAGCTCACACAAGATGTGTGCAAAGGTATTGCAATCCGGTTTTTATTGGCCTAACTTGTTTAAGGATGTGCAGAATTTTGTGGTAGCCTGTGACGCTTGCCAAAGGACGGGCAACATCTCAAGGAGGAATGAGATGCCCTTGAACAACATACAAGAGGTTTAAGTATTCGATGTTTGGGATGTGGACTTCATGGGGCCATTCCCCGCTTCATGTGGCAACCTCTACATTCTATTGGCGGTGGACTATGTGTCGAGATGGGTGGAGGCAATCGCCTCTCCCACTAATGATGCCAAAATAGTGGTGCGGTTCTTCAACCGAGTCATCTTCCCTAGGTTTGGAACACCAAGAGTGATCATAAGTGATGGAGGGAAGCATTTCACCAATAGGAACTTTGGGACACTTTTGGCTAAGTATGGGGTGACTCATAAGGTGGCCACACCTTACCATCCCCAAACTAGTGGCCAAGTGGAGATCTCCAACCGGGAGATAAAGGGGATACTTGAGAAGACGGTATCTAGGACAAGAAAAGACTGGACTATGAAGCTTGATGATGCTTTGTGGGCATATAGAACCGCCTTCAAGACATCGATTGGCACCACTCCCTACAAGCTAGTTTATGGCAAGTCTTGCCATCTTCCGGTGGAGATGGAGCATAGGGCGTATTGGGTCATAAGGTGGCTGAATTTTAACCTCAAGGAAGCCGGTGAGAAGAGGTTGTTAGGCCTTAATGCTCTTGAGGAGATCCGGTTGGATGCCTATGAAAACGCCCGGATTTACAAAGAAAGGACCAAGCGTTGGCATGACAAACGTCTCATCCCAAAGGAGTTGAGTGAAGGTGACTATTAGCATGAAATATGACTATACTTTAGGCACTTGTTTTAGTTGTTTTTCCCTTTATAGCGTTCTTAGATGTGAGTTTGAAGCAATTGTGAGCTAGTTCACCAACTTTGTCGATATAGAGATCTACACTAGCTTCATTGTGTTTCTAGGTGAATAAGGCTTGGATTGGAGCAAAATATGGAAGGAAAGGAGTGTTTGATCAAACTTGATGGCAAGGAGATGCATTGGAGAGGCTAAGGAAGGAGTATGGATGAAGGATGTCACGAAACTAAGGCAAAAACAAAGGCTCTAAGGAACCACGTCCTGAATTACGGCCGTGGAAGAGGAATTTGAAGTCCATGCCCTAAATACAACGGTCGTGGATTTGGCAACATGAACGTGGACGTGAGTTTGGAGCACTCCAGAGAGTTACACGCTTTAAACCACGACCGTGGAAATCATATGGCACCGTAATCTAGTTCCACGCTTGATAGGTGATGAAATCACTATCATTTAGGGTAGTTCTTAAGGTCTTTTTATTGCATTTGTGTCGGTTTATGCTACTAACTCCTTGGTCCAGAAGAAGAAGACTAAAAGAAGCTAAAGAAGGAGTTATAAGCACTTAAGAGTGAAGATCGATCACGAAGCAAAGCTTCTGCTGCCTTACCGCCCCAACGGGTCCTTTCAGCCGCCCCTGCGGGTGACGCCTTCCACTGGAGCGCCCCCTGCGTCTTCAGCAGCGCCAGCCAAGAAGTGTGTCACCGCCCCTGCGCCACTCCATTGGCGCCCCTGCGGTGACCTATCCTGAAGAGACGAAGACCAGCTCCCCTGCGCCTCCCACTGCGCCCTGCCTGCGCCTCAACCTGGGAGCTGGAAGACGAAGAGGTTCTGTCACCGCCCTTGCGTTGACATAGGAGCGCCCCTGGGCCTTGGCATCAGAAACGCCAGGAAGTCGAAGGTTCAAACGTTGAAGAGCATTAAAGATCCGCCCCAGCGGAATGTCTTAGCCGCCCCTGTGGCCTTAAACAAGATCAACCGATTCTGCCTAAACCGCCCCTGCGGTCCCTGAAGTCCGCCCCTGCGGTTTAACGCCAGAAGCTTTACTCCGGCTGTTTACACCATCTTTATGGCATTAAAAGTGGCTGTTTAAGGCCGGCCATTTACTCCTAATTAAGTGTCTTTTGTAGTATAAATAGTTCTTGGTTGATTGCTAGAAAAAGCCACGCTTTTCCCTCAAAAATCCATTTTAGAATTAAGTCTTCCATTGTAATGAGTTGCTAACTCCCTTGCTACATTGGGTTGGTTTGATGTTGCACTGTTACTTTGGTTGTAAGTTCTTTTTAATATAAGTTTTTATTCAGTAATGCTTTGTGTTTCCTTGATCTTCATCGTTTAATTGCATGTTTACTATTTCTTGAGATTGATCGCCTTAGGTTCTAAAGTGCATGCAAACAACTAGGATTAATAGGTTCCGGATTCGGGTCTTTAATCTAGTAGTTACTTTAAGTAATAACGGGTTGTAATTACTTAAAGAAAAGGAACACCAATATAAAGATAAGTTTAACGGTTTTAATCTTCTCTTTATATCCCTTAGTCTTTGTTTAAAAGCTAACTTGTTATTTGTTCTTGTAGGTTTACGGAACACTAACCTGTTAAGTTGTGTTGATGCCGGTTGGCTCAACACATATGTATGATCGAGACGGGAGATTACTTAAAAACTTGTAAAAGGAACACACCAAAGTAGCAATTGCATGCTTAGAATCAACCTAGTGTAGATTCACCCATCATTGTCTTACTTGTCGCATTAATCGTTTTCATAAGTTTTTGTGCGCATCAATTCAACCAACCCCCCCCCTTTTGTTACTTGTTACTATAATCGATAATTGCATCTAAAACACCTTAACTCTCTTGGGTTCGACCCTTACTTAACCACTATACTTGTTTTGGTGCTAAGTTGGGATTTACTTTTGATTGGGTATAGACGACTATAGAATATACTTTCAGTCAAATTTTGGCGCCGTTGTCGGGGAGTTTTAGTATTTTATTGTTATTATTGATTATTGGTTTGAACCATTTTATGGTTCAAACCCGTGCTACTAACTCCGGCTTTGCTTCTTTTGATCCAGAAATTGAGAGGACGCACATCCGACAACGATGACAACAAAAACTTCAACAAGAGATGGCTGACCGAACTCTTCGTCAACTTACGCAGCCCACCTTGGCTCAAAACCCTCTTGCGGTCACTATACCGGCATTAGGGGAAGGAGTCAATTTTGAGCTCAAGCCAGGCCTCATTCACTTGCTTCCATCCTTCCATGGGTTAAGTGGTGAAGACCCCATTAAGCACCTTGGGAAGTTCTATACCGTGTGTATGAGCATGAAGCCAGCCAACATTACTGAAGAAAAAATCAAGATGAGGACATTCGGTTTCACACTCAAAGATTCTGCGGATGATTGGTATTACCACCTTTCATCCGGGAGTATCGACACTTGGGAGAACCTTCACAAGGCGTTTTTGGAGAAATACTTTACAGCCAAGAAGGCCAATATCTTGAAGAAAGTTATAAGCAACATCGATCAAGAGGCAAACGAAACTCTCTACGAGTACTTTGAAAGGTTTGCACGTCTCCGATCCAACTGCCCTTTTCATGGATATTCAACTCAAGATCTAGTCTTGTACTTGTACAATGGCTTGCTAGATAATGAAAGGAGGATCGTCGATGCAGCTTGCGGAGGTAATATTCTTAACTCTACTCCTGACCTTGCTTTGGAAAAGATACAGGAACTAGCGGAAGGTACTCGGAACTTTGGACGAACTCCGGCAAAGAAAGGAGTTCATGCTGTGAGTTGCGGGAAGAGCGAGATTTCCACCGAGCTCGCGGAATTGAAGGAAATGGTGAAAATGCTAACACTTATGGGAACCCAACAACAGCTTAAAGCTTGTGGAGTATGTGCTGATCCATATCATCCAACGGACATGTGTCCACAAGTCCAGGATGATGATGATGATGAGGTGAACGCAATGGGTTATGGACAACCACAACAGCAAAGACCTAGGAACGATCCCTATGCACAGAATTTCATGCCAAATTGGCGTGACCAAGAGAATTTCCGTTGGAGGGATCAACAAAACCAACAACAACAGCCCCGTCAAGGTAAGTATCAAACAACTGAAGATATGTTGAAGGTTTTGACTAAACACTTTGCTTCTTAGATGGAAGAGTGGTGCAAAAGAGAGGTGGTGGCGTCGGAGGTAAGAATATGATGAAAGTGAGATTTTCAGATACGGTGGACATATATAAAATATAAATTAAGGATGAAATTTATGATAATTTATATTTACTAATCTTATTATGCCTTAATGATTAGAGTTAATTTGGCTTTAGATGGAATCATACTCACTTAAGGTGAAAGATCTATAAATTAATCTAACGAAGGTGCTGACAAATCTAGGGTTTAGGTTTAGAACCTCATAAGCGTTGGTGGGAAAACAACACTTGTATTAATATAATGTGACACTATATATAGGGATTACTTAAGAATCATAAATATGGAATCAGATATAAACTAACATAATGTAACTAAGATATTATCTCTAAAAAATTTTAATATCCTAACATTACCCCACAATCGAAGCGTGGGTAAAACAAACGCTGAAGATTGAAACATAACACAATTATAAAATGTGGGTTACAAATTGCAATTGCGATAAAAGAAAGGGGGCCGATTGTGATTTCGGGAAAAAGGTTTTGAACCCAACGTTGAAGACGGCTGAGGCTGCGCAGGGGAAGCGAGCCGAGTCAAGGCCCTTCTCCGGTGGCCGGTATTCTTTGGCGACAACAGATCTCGACAGTCTCGATGTTGGTTGCAGAAGGTGTTTGGCTTTCATTCGCAGACTTTCAGTCATAGAGGGACTTGTTGCTTGCAGTTTTAGGTTGAAAGAGGGTAGACGAAGAAGGTGAGTAGAGATGGTGTAGGTGGCTTTTGAAAGAAGACGAGTGAGGGAGGTGAGATTCGCCAATGGTAGTGATGAGTTTATAGGGGAGGGTTGGTGAAGGGTCGAAGGAGAAAGATGATGAGGTTGAGAGTGGTTCCAAGGTGAGAAGTAGTGGGTTGCAGGAGAGATAAGGTGTGAGGCTCATTGTGAGGGAGATTGAGAAGAAGATGTGGAGGCGTGGGAGTAGGAGACAAAGAAGGGCTGAGGAGGGATGAAGGGTTGCAGAGAAGGAGGCCGAGAGGGATGGTTACAGGAAAGACTTCGGTTTCCTAGGTAGACTTGCAACAACCTATTTAGTAGTGGGCAAGTCGAAGGGTTCGTCTCTGGTTGTTGGGAGAGGCGAAGGCGATCCGGTGAGGAGAGGATGGAGGAGGGAAGCAGGAGGGATTGTGAGGAGGTTGTAGGAGAAGTTGCGGCGGATGCGAGAGGCAATGACAGAGAGTGAGTTGGAGATAGGAGGTATGGTTGTAGATGGCCAGTTGGTGTGGCTCCGACGATGTCGACGGAGGAGGCTTGGATCGAGAGTGTCGTTAGACATTTGTCTCTGATAGCATAATAGATATAGGGTTTAGGTTTAAAACTCCATAAGCGTTGGTGGAAAAATCGCACTTGTATTCATACAATGTGACCCTATATATAGGGATTACAATAGAATCATAAGAATCATAAATATGAAATCAAATATAATCTAACCTAATATAACTACGATATTATCTCTAATTTCTTTTATATCTTAACATGTGTAGCCATGCAGAGAAGAGTCCAGAAAGTCAAAGGTTTCTTTGTAAGAATGATTTGTAGAAATAAGCTAGATTATATATATATATATATATATATATATATATATATATATATATATATATATATATATATATATATATATAAAAGGTGTGATGCTTATTTTAATGTAATGTAAAAGAGTAAGAGTTCGGTCCTAAAGGCTTATACACAAAGTAAATATGCATAATCATGGACCAGTTTATGTATATACTCGGTAAGTCGGAAACGCGCGATTTTTTCCCAACAAATAATTATAAAATAATTTATATTTTACCAATACACTCAATATAAGAAACTTTGAAAAAAATTCCTTAACTAATACTCGTGCATGGACAAAATCAGAAACATTGTTCAGCGGGAAACACCCATTTTTAATATAGTATAAATATGCGTGATCATGGACCAGTTAACGCAATTTTCATGTGTCCGAGACTTGGCTTATCTTTGGTGACGGGAAGTTGTAAGAGTTAAGTATTAGTGAAGAACAGAGAAAATCTTCATTGAATTTGAATTAATGGAATTGAGGATGCTAGTGAATGCGGCTCTAAGCAAGAAAGCAACGAATGGCAAGAGGTTTTCATAGCGCGGTGGCCGTGGAGAATAGGCAATACAGTCCCGCAGTTAAGGATTTCATCTTAAATATATATCTATATAACATATTAAAACAGAACTCATCAATGTCATATGTCAATCATTGAGGTATGTCACATAAAACTTTTTTCAATATATTTACAAATATGCCATATGATATTTACAAATTTGTCAATTTTCTTTTATAAAATAAGTTCTAAAAATATATATAAACAAGCATCAACGCCACATAAGAATTTGTTTGAACATGCCATGAAAGAATTTGTTTGACTTATTTACAAATTTGTTAAAATATACCTATTAAAATTTTAAAATAAAAAAAATCATAAGATATTGATAACAAACCAAATCTTGAAAATTTTAACAAACGAGATTTTGAAATCTGCTTCACTTTTTGAAACTATATTTTTATATTTTTTTAAAATAATAGACACAAATTAAAATTTATTTCATTTTCTTTACCTTATTTTTAAATTTTGAAATATAATTTTTTAAGCTAATTATTGAATTTAAATTTAAAATTCGAATTTTATATCATAGTTTGTTTTCTTATTTTTTAATGAAAGAATTTAGCCAAATAGGCCTTTTTTAGTTTTATTTTAGTAAGTGTACCCCATTATTTTTACCTCTTTTATAATGGTAAGTAAAAGTAATTAACCCCTCTAATTTAATTAAAAAAAAAAGAATAATAGATGTTTGTTAGTTGTTATGTAAGTGTAAGTTTTAGTTCTTAGTTATTGAATTTATTTTTGAAACAATTTGGTTTACTAGGCTTTTTTGAGTTTTAGTTTTAGTAAATGTACCCCTTAAGAGATGAGTGTTTAGAGTTTGAGAGAAAATACAAAAGGTTGGGGTATAATTACCTAATTAAAAAAGTAAATGGCCTAGTTACTAAAAGTAAAATTCAAAAAAGCCTATTAATTAGCCCTTTATTTTTTTTATTTTCTTTTATTATTATTTTTTCCTTTTTTATTTTCATTTTTATTTTCTTTTTAATTTTCTGTAACGAACTTCTGGCATGAAATTCATACTAGAAATTTACATACAAAAATTTTTCATACTAGAAAATTCATACCAAAAAATTCTGGGGATGAGTTTTTTGGTATAGAAATTAATGCAAAAATCTCAAAACCGAATTTTCTGGTATGAATTTTCATACCAGAATGTTCTGACAGAATTTTCTAGCATGAAAATTCATACGAGAAAACTCATACCAGAATTAATATATCATTGTAGTACATAGTATGCAAATCCCTTTTTCATTAATTTACACCCTATATAGCAAATTTCAATAATTAAAAACATTAACATGAAGAACTATCCTTAAAAAAACACCTATTTTAGACCCCTTATCATTTCATTAACATAAGGAAACTCCAATTTTGAAATGCTCCATGGATGGTAAATTGAGGATCTAAAGCTAAGCTTAGCTTCTCCAATTTGGAGAGGTTTTTGTATGATGACCAACACAACTAAGAAGGTACATTAGCGTGCTTGATCTGCAACAAAGAAGCAAACAAGGTGAGAATCAATAATAATTTTGATTTTTTACTAAAGCTATCAAAATTGCATACCAACTAATACTGTGGAAGAAAGTCCATGTCAAAAACTTGTTGTGAATCAGCTGAACAGTGTCTTGATCCTTTTTAAGCTGAGATTTTGGCATCACCATGGCAAACCTACACAATAAAGCAGCTAAAGAGGGCGTCATTCAAACCCGCAAATGCAAGTAACCATGTTCAATTACAAAGCTAGCCTCTATACTTCTGAAAGTTGTGATATTTTTAGAATCTCCCTCACCACAAATCCAAGTAAACAGAAAAGAAAGGGAAGTATCAGTAGAGAGAGTGTCAATACAATATTATCTTGTCAAAATATCAAAATATAAAAGACCATCAAAACAAAAAGGCAAGTCAAGAGTGATTCATTTAACAAAATTGACTCATTTCATGTATCAGCACAAAGAGGAACTGTAATAACCGGAATTTTTAAACTCCGTTAAACCTGAATTTAACCGTTTTCCGAAACGCCAAGCTTAAATAAATAAATACATAAATAAAAAGTAAAATAAAACGAGTGTTATTTCTATCATTTTATGTGACATTAATTCACATAAAATGACGAAACCTTGTAATCGGAAATAAAGTACGCACCTAAAATAAAAATAATAATAATTTAGATAATACGGAAATTAATTCCGTATTATATAACTTTACGTACCTAACCAGAATCCGAGCGAGCAACGAGTTTCTAATTCCGCTCTAGTAAGAGAGCAGGTTGAATGGCCCATTAGCAAGCCCATCATTAACCTTTAATTAAAATCTAATTAAACTAACCTAATTTAACCCTAATTCTAACCTAATTATTCTAAACGTACCTCACCCTGCCGTCTCCTGCTTCTCCTCTTGCGGCACGAAGAAACGACCCACAACCTGCGATTTCACCGGAACCCTCGATCTTCTGCACAGGCCGCCGGGGACGTTGCATTCGGTCTTCTGCACCGGCCGCCGAGGACATTTGTATTCGTCTTCTGCACAGGCCGCCGAGGACGTTGCACTCCGTCTTCTGCACAGGCCGCCGCGGATGGTTGCCTTCGGTCTTCTGCACAGGCCGCCGAGGACGTTGCACTCCGTCTTCTGCACAGGCCGCCGCGGATGGTTGCACTCGATCTTCAGCAAAGGCTGCTGCACTCGACCCTCTGCACATGCTTCCTGGAACGACTGAACTCGGCCAACTCCGCCCAGCCCTGCGTTTGACGATCATCCAGGGGACTGCACGCCTACAACGGGTAAGCCAGTGCACCGTTGTTAACTTCCCTCTCCTCTTGAATGTGCAGTAACCTCCTATCCCCCTTCTTCCCTTCTGTTTTCACGTTTGGACAGATCCGCTTTGTTTCCTGCAGTGACAATCCGAACTAGGTTATACCTGTGGGAGTGCACAAGCATTGGATTGTACGAGCCGGCCTAGAACCCCTGTTGCGACCACCCTGTCAACCGGACCAGTCCAGCCTGTTGGTGAGTCTATTCTAGGCTCTCCTGTTGTTGACAGATAACTTTGAACCCAGGACCACATGAAACCATTGCTGAATTGCTGTTTAAATTGCACATAAACTGACTAGTTGGAAAACAGCTTTCGATGCCTTAGGATGAAGATCCACCGTTCAATTTTTGATATATGATAGATGGAAATACGTAGTTTACTGTGTTAAAATTTGAGAAGAAGTTAACGGTCGGATTAAGTTTTATCGAGTCCCAAGGTAGAGCACTTGAGCTGTTTTTAAACAGGAAAATATTTGACTAAGTATAGATTTTGGCTTCTAGTTCAACCTTAAAAGTTATATGGAATTTATGGTTGTTTTCATGAGAGACTTTTGCCCTATGATCGATAGGTATATTAGAGGAACTAGAGAGTGTTTCCGGAATCCTTAAACTCTTAATCGAAATCTTAGATCTTAACTCGAATCGAACTTAAAAATGATTGCTTTACGAAAATCTAGGGTTTGTGTAACTCCTGTAGTGTGGTACTAAATTCTTCCGTAGAACCGGAATATGAGTTTAAGCTCTAAAAGTAGAGTTGGAAATTAAATTATGGAAAAATAAGTTCTAAAAGAAATTTGGGAATTTCAAGAATAAGCTTTGAGATTGTTGACACTAATGGCAAAATGGCCTTTTACCGTAAGAGAGATTTTTTTTTTCCATAATTCCTTCGCATGAGGTTGGACGTCGAGATGTGATTTTGATACACATGCCTTATTTGACAGGCGTTTGAGTTACCACGAGTACGGACTGTTTGAGACGCGTTAGAAAGTATTTTGACTCCGGTAAGTCCTTGCGACTTACTTAGTCAGTTTCTGAGTGTTAGTTGAACGATAGTAGTTGTGTGTGCTTTTTGCGTGTTTAATAATAATAACTTGCTAGGACGACTGTTATTATTACGTTTAAGGCCCAAGTGTATGTATAACGGGCCGTGACATCACTGCCCAGCTCTGACAGGAGACTGGGAGGTTCTCTATACCCAGACCATGCAGGTACAAGGTGAGATGCATCGGATCCATTCCTGATGGTTACACGGGGGCGGAGGCGAGGTTTGGGAATCCCTCGTGTCACAAAATAAGTATCACTAGAGTGAATGAGTAAATTAAAACAAGATAATAAAACGGACTTGTTTGAAAGCATGATGAGTGTTTATGTTTATCTGAGTGTGTTTGTGCTGCTATTATTCTGCTGATATTTAGATAACTAGCTAACGTTTCCTCTGGTTGTTGTTTTAGATTTACCGCAGGTTAGATCGGCAGCTGAGTGATCCGGAAGTAGTGGTCAGCCGGGTCTCCGTACTCCTTAGAGCGGGTTGGGGGTTGTTTTTTGTCTTTCCTTTCGTTTGGTTAAGACAGTTGTTCTTTTCTTTTGTTTAAGTACTTTAGGCTGCTAGACGATGTTGCATTCATTACTCTAAAAACACGGTTTTTATGAATTTCGGTTTCTTTATTTGTGTCTTGTTGCAAGATCTTAGTTATGTTGTTGTCAAACTGAGGTCGGGACCCATTGTGAGGTCCTAACCAGTAATACTCCGAGTTCTGAGAATTTGGGGTGTTACAACATGGTCTCAGAGCTCTAGATTGGCAACAATGGCACTTGAAATCTTCTGAAAGACCGAATAAGTTTTAAGCAGAACCCGAAAAGGGGTCTGAGTTTTAAAAAGAGAATTTTGGTTTTTAAATGCATGCATAGTCTGGTTGGAAATAGAAAAGTACGGCTGACCACCACTACTACCGCGGATCTCAGTATGCTTAGTATGGACTTTAGGTTTTACTGTAGTTGGACTTTTAGCTTGTTTATAAAGATATGTTATATAGATAGGTATATGCCGAAGATTAGCAGAATTGTAGTTATGTTATGTCCTTAACGGAGATAACATAATGAGTTCTCACCCCTTGGATACATCTAAGTAGATTTTGAAGGGTGTCAACGTGAGGATTAGTATGCACATCTTATGTGCATTAGGGTAGACGAACGTCGGACGACTCCTTCGAGCTTGTTGAGGAACGTCGAGACGGAAAAGTGAAGACTCAAAGACAACACCAATTAAGATGACAAGAAGAGAATCCCGAATCAACTCAACGGGATCAAATGACGGATATTAAAGAGAGTAGATCTGGAGAAGCAAGAGATGCTCGCCAACTAGGGAATTGGAGAACGACAACGGAGAGGCTCTTCCAAGTTATGTAAAGTGACTTCACAAACAAAGAGGATGACGTCGAAAATTGCCATAGACATGAAAGCCAAAAGGGAGATATAGTAGCGATCAAGAAAAGAGACATAAAATTTAAGTTCACTGACAGACTTGGAAGTGAAAGTTGATGCCAAAATCAAGGCGAAATATGATCACTCTCAACAAGATAATTGCCACCACAATCCAGATTGATAACCGAGACAGTCAAAAGTATGGAAGTCAACACGAGATACATTATCCATCCAAATAGAAAGAATTAAAGAGCTGCAACTTGGAAACTTACGCGTTGCCAGAAAGGGAAAGGTGGATTTCACCAACGTGGAAGTGGAGTGATCTCGTAGAACACAGGAGAATTTTGACATAGACCGTGATACAACAATAACCAGCTTCTGTAAAGGCAACATTACAAGCAACACCCAAGGAAGAAGAGTGTGTGAGAAGAGTATTGGTGAACTCGAGGGACCCCAATAACTTCTCATTCAAAAGGAATTTAAGCTAACAACACTACATGTTCATAATAGCGAACCGCAAATAGACGATAACTCAGGTAAAAGAATCACGGAGATGTACCTACAAGCTACCCTAGAAGGATTGAAAAGTCTGTTGATGGAAGAAGAATAATACAACTGGACTCGTAAGAGTATAACGATCTTACAAAAGTGTAGATTGTAGGAGGAGCTAAAGAAGAATAAACAGAGAGACTGGAGGAGATATATTTCACTAAGTATATCAAGCCTCAAAAGAGATGGAAGAAAAGTAAGTCTATGATGTTGTAGAAGGTCAACTACATCCTACTTGGACAACTTAAAAGTTACATGTGCGGGTTAACTAGTGATGGTTAGTTAACCGATAAGAAGAATAACCATAAGGTTATAAAAGAAGGTTATCGACATCTAGTGAATTTCTTTTGGAGATCCACGACGAAAATGGTGAAGTTAAATCAATACAAGTACTAGTAGCCTAGATGGTAACGTTAAATGAGTTCAATATGATAACTCTAATAAAGAAATTTAAGAGCAGCTCTTGACGGTCGGTAATGACCCTTGATGATAGTAATGGTGTAAAGGGAATTGTTGGGAGTAGTAACTACTGACTACGAAAGATACATATCAGAGTTAGAATGAAGGGATCCTTGTAAGAAGAACTAGAAGACTAAGAGGAAGCAGATGATTGGAAACATGTCCTATGTCTTAGCATTCCACACAAGTAAGACTGATGGTACTCCTTCGAGAAAGAGTAGGGTCAGACTGTCTAGATTGACAGGGAAAACCCTTGTGATTAAAGATGTGACCCAGAATAATTGGAAATTCCGAGGCGGCACAAACATAAGGAGTATGATGTAAAGCCTTGGTGAAATGTGTGGTCGAGTTGTGAGGTGATTGCAGATAGAATCTACAAGTCGACTAAAACCGACATGAGAAGGAGTAAAAGTGAAAGACTAAAGGTGGTTATATGGATCCGGTACCACACCAATAAGATGGTTACCGAAAGGACTAAAGACTGTTATTTAAGGGAGAAATGGAGGCACTCCATGGAAAATTCAGCTGGACTGATGACCTAAGAGTTGCTGAAAGTAATAAGACCAACCAATGCAGTTGTAAAGTGTGTACGAGAAAACTCAAAGGGATTTAACTATCTTACGGGGTGTAAATATCAAAGAAGGTAAAGCGACATGAGTATAAGAAGACATAATAAATGCGATGCGAGAAATGTGATTGGTGGGAAAATCATATGCACCTAATGTGTTGTATGCAAATGGTACCATTGGATGTTTAATAAAAATCATACCAACGGACTGATGACACTATGATGAATTTAGTGTAAATCAAGTGTATAACTTATCCAGTGAGAAGGAAAGTCATGTATCAAAATTTGCGGGTTATGATGAATTTTAAATAAAGTTTTGAGATGAGGATGTCCTTAGGAAATCTATGTAAGAGTACAAAGCAACTGAAATTCCAACACAGAATGGGTAGCAATGATCAATAGACAGTTAGAGACCGATGCAGAGAAGAAAAATGCATAAGACGAGTCACCTAGTAGAAGAGTTCACAAGACAAGCTTATAAGGCCAAAAGAGATAAAATGTCGACCCGGATATGAAGGTCTAAGGTGCATGGAAGGGATACCTACAATGGAGTGTAGATACAAAATGTAGACCTTACAAGTGTGGAGAGGTTTTAACCTCCTCAAAAATATAAGAATTTGAAAGAAATCGCAATGTCGGTATCAAAGAGTTGAAGCCCTGTAGCGGAAATAACGGAGTATCATGAAGGCAATGTTGTCGGTAACACCAGCGAAGGAATGTATATACGAGAACGGCCTTGGTGGACTCGAAAGTCCAAGGTAACCCAATTATCACGGGACCTAAGTCATCAAAACCGACGGTCCATGCAAGGGGAACTGTAAGGGGATGATAACTAAAATCATCAGAACTACAAAGACACTTACCAGCTATCGTTGAAGACTTGGAATGACTATTTAGGTCAAGATGAATGACCCATTTGAGCTCGAGAAGTAGGGTTAGCCTAAGGAAACAGAAGTGTGGAATAGAAAACGAATTAGTGAAGCATGAAAGGATTAATCGAGCAAATGATGCTCACCAAGAATTTAACGCCAGTATAAGTATGAGAGGAGCAGGTCCGGAATATTGAGATAAGTCAATTATAGAGTGACCAACATCAACTGAGGACGTATAAGTGTTGATTGGTATTAACGAGTAGGTACCGTTAAGAAGAAACATTAACGACTGCGGATCTAAGAGGTAACCTTACCGACGCCTTGAAGGATTTCCCAAGTAGGCAACAACAACCTTCTAGGATGATTTAAGTATATGGAGAAAATTGGTTAGAGGTTGCTTACTGGTTGATTAAGAACAGACTACGGTTGAATAAGAGAGTAAGGGTATGTTTGAAGAGGATCTTGCTAGTATTAGAAGGAAAGTATATGCGGGAGTGGGTAAATCATGTTGACCCTCAGAAAGACGCCACGGTGACTAATGGGTGTTACAACAGAAGCGTGGTAGGCCCATAAACCGCATATGAAGAAAAATCAATGTTAGGAACTATGATTTCAAGATTGAGGAATTAGAGATCCATATGAAAAGGTTCACTTGGGTGTGTGTTTTGTTTGGAGTTATATAAATTTGAAAGCTTGACAAGAAATAGGTGAAAACAATTAATTAAGGAACGATCCGATAAGGTCACATTGAGGAAACCGGGTCAAGCGGTTTGTATTACAAAGAGCATTAAGCGACAGAAGTTTAAGATCATTATTTCATAATCGATAGGCGGGAACTTTCGAAAGGAAAAAGTTTTTATGGTTTGGTAGAGTCATCAACAGAGCTGGAGGTAAGTTTAGAAAACCAAACCGTGAGAAAGTACCTACCGAATCCGAAATACGTCATCAACTATGAAGATCAAAAAAAAAAAATTTAGCCGGTTGATGCTTTTGTAGAGTTTCAGTGGTCTAGACGAGGAGCTGATGAGGCTACCTGGGAGATAGAGGAGAATATTAGACGTAGTTATCCCGAGTTCTTGCGGGGTTAGAGGTTACTCCTGTATTGACGAGTTAGTACTCGGATGTTGTGTTGTTCGACCTTTCAGGTTTTTATATTGATTTGAGTGATTACGTTTTATGTGACGCATGTTTACTTTTGGTGATTGAGTAGTTGCGTGTAGCCAACAAAAAGGTCGAGAAAATTAAAATATACCAAAGGAAATGCGCGATTAAGAGAATTATTCTAAGTTTCGGGACGAAACTTCTTTTAAGAGGGCACTGATGTAATAACCGGAATTTTGAAACTCCGTTAAACCTGAATTTAACCGATTTCCGAAACGTCAATCTTAAATAAATAAGTACATAAATTAAAAGTAAAATAAAACGAGTGTTATTTCTATCATTTTATGTGACATTAATTCACATAAAATGACGAAACCTTGTAATCGGAAATAAAGTACGCACCTAAAATAAAAATAATAATAATTTAGATAATACGGAAATTAATTCCGTATTATATAACTTTACGTACCTAACCAGAATCCGAACGAGCAACGAGTTCCTATTCTCGTTCTAATGGGAGAACAGGCCGGTGGGCCCACTAGCAAGCCCAAATACCCATCAGCCAGCCCACTTCTTAATCTACCCTAATCTCCTCTTAACTTTAACCTAATCTAGTGACGCTAATCCACGTTACCTGCTACGTTGCCGCTTCCTGCTGCCCTTCTCCCTTCCTCTTGCAAACGAACCACCGCAGCCCTACGGAACCGCCACCGAGCCGCCGCCGAGTCCTGCGCCGCCGAGTCCTGCGCCGCCTTCCGTCGGGTCCGGTAAGTCCGCGCCTTCCTTCTCCTCCTTCCGCCCCTTCTCTGTCCGAAACTCACCTTCCGCCTCTTCAGGAAGTAACGCCGCCGCCGCTTCTTTCCGCTTCCACCGGAGACGCCGTCGCCGCTGCTGCCCCTCGTCCGCCTTCCTGTTCGCCGGCGAAGACACCCTAGGTAAGCAACTCCGGCTAATCTCCTCTTCCCCTCTATTGTCTGGACTACATCGGCCTGATATTGGCTGCCTATCCAGACGCGAGCCACGCCAGGAGCAGGACGTCCCAGCCCAGCCTCCGACTCGCCTCCGACTCCTTGCAACCGGTGAGGACGACCCGGCCAACGAAGACCCCGGTACTGCAGTAGGTGAGCCAGCAGTCCCTCTCCTCCTGTTCCTTCATCCTGTACGGTAGAGAATACGTAAATAGCTGCTTATGAATGGACTGATTTAAGTATACCTGTATAAGAGTAGGGATATGTATATATCTGTTGTGAGAAGTTCGAATTACGATAGTGTATGTGTATATATAGTGACTTGGATGAGGACGAGAGAGAGTTCCTATACGGATGTATATATATACATTTATATATATTAGACATTAGAGTGAGTTGTCGAAGTGTATATATACTTATATATATAAATATAATTACGTAAATGCAAGGATACGAGTATATATACATATGGAAGTATAAGTTGGAGTATGTGTAAATTATATAGAAGCTTGAAATCTGTAGATATGTAATTTATATATAAGAATACATTTATAAGTATAAATAGAGTATATAAAAATATATGAGTAATATATAATAAGAGTTGGAAATTATGAAACTATGTAAAAATAAATGAGTTAAGGAGAAAGGTTAAAAACATGTTGTAGTAGCATAATTGGTAACCGGAGAGGAGGAATGTTACCCTTCTTAGGGTTGTCTCGAGTTTGACTTTATAACCATAAATAGCTATCCGAGAGACATAATTTTGGAAAATAAGATAAGGAAAGAATTAGTAGAATTCGAGAATAAACTTCGTGAAATTACGATACTAATGGCAAAATGGCCTTTTACCGTAAGAGAGATTTTTTTTTTCCGTAATTCCTTCGCATGAGGTTGGACGTCGAGATGTGATTTTGATACACATGCCTTATTTGACAGGCGTTTGAGTTACCACGAGTACGGACTGTTTGAGACGTGTTAGAGTGTATTTTGACTCAGGTAAGTCCTTGCGACTTACTTAGCCAGTTTCTGAGTGTTAGTTGAGTGATAGTAGTGGTGTGTGCTATTGCGTGTTTAATAATAATAACTTGCTAGGACGACTGTTATTATTACGTTTAAGGCCCAAGTGTATGTATAACGGGCCGTGACATCACTGCCCAGCTCTGACAGGAGACTGGGAGGTTCTCTATACCCAGACCATGCAGGTACAAGGTGAGATGCATCGGATCCATTCCTGATGGTTACACGGGGGCGGAGGCGAGGTTTGGGAATCCCTCGTGTCACAAAATAAGTATCACTAGAGTGAATGAGTAAATTAAAACAAGATAATAAAACGGACTTGTTTGAAAGCATGATGAGTGTTTATGTTTATCTGAGTGTGTTTGTGCTGCTATTATTCTGCTGATATTTAGATAACTAGCTAACGTTTCCTCTGGTTGTTGTTTTAGATTTACCGCAGGTTAGATCGGCAGCTGAGTGATCCGGAAGTAGTGGTCAGCCGGGTCTCCGTACTCCTTAGAGCGGGTTGGGGGTTGTTTTTTGTCTTTCCTTTCGTTTGGTTAAGACA
>BSUD01000003.1:49490574-49549106 GCA_033239045.1 Fagopyrum esculentum
CCCAATTATCACGGGACCTAAGTCATCAAAACCGACGGTCCATGCAAGGGGAACTGTAAGGGGATGATAACTAAAATCATCAGAACTACAAAGACACTTACCAGCTATCGTTGAAGACTTGGAATGACTATTTAGGTCAAGATGAATGACCCATTTGAGCTCGAGAAGTAGGGTTAGCCTAAGGAAACAGAAGTGTGGAATAGAAAACGAATTAGTGAAGCATGAAAGGATTAATCGAGCAAATGATGCTCACCAAGAATTTAACGCCAGTATAAGTATGAGAGGAGCAGGTCCGGAATATTGAGATAAGTCAATTATAGAGTGACCAACATCAACTGAGGACGTATAAGTGTTGATTGGTATTAACGAGTAGGTACCGTTAAGAAGAAACATTAACGACTGCGGATCTAAGAGGTAACCTTACCGACGCCTTGAAGGATTTCCCAAGTAGGCAACAACAACCTTCTAGGATGATTTAAGTATATGGAGAAAATTGGGTTAGAGGTTGCTTACTGGTTGATTAAGAACAGACTACGGTTGAATAAGAGAGTAAGGGTATGTTTGAAGAGGATCTTGCTAGTATTAGAAGGAAAGTATATGCGGGAGTGGGTAAATCATGTTGACCCTCAGAAAGACGCCACGGTGACTAATGGGTGTTACAACAGAAGCGTGGTAGGCCCATAAACCGCATATGAAGAAAAATCAATGTTAGGAACTATGATTTCAAGATTGAGGAATTAGAGATCCATATGAAAAGGTTCACTTGGGTGTGTGTTTTGTTTGGAGTTATATAAATTTGAAAGCTTGACAAGAAATAGGTGATGAGGTATTAACCACCTATTAAAGTGTCGGGAGATGTCTCAGATCATTGTTTCAGAATTTATAGACGGGATCTTCCGAAAAGTCGGGAGCAAATGGATTCAATAGAAGGAAGGAAGTTATTGTTATTTTAGTAGTCGCCAAAAGATTTAGAGGTGAGTTTAGAAAGGGAACCGTTGATATATATAAACTGTTTGAGTTCGCTTGACACTATTACCCATACTAGCGGTTGTACGCCCACCGTTCCCCATGCCTCAGTGAGAGAGTACTTACCGGATAAGAGTCACGTCATCAACTTTAAGAATCGGACAGTTGAGCCCGATCATACATTGTAGAGTACCCAGTAGTTGTCTTGGAGCGCAGTATCAGCCGTCTGTGGTCCAAGGAGATACCTATGTTGAGGATCTAGTGGTCTAGACGAGGAGCTGATGAGGCTACCTGGGAGATAGAGGAGAATATTAGACGTAGTTATCCCGAGTTCTTGCGGGGTTAGAGGTTACTCCTGTATTGACGAGTTAGTACTCGGATGTTGTGTTGTTCGACCTTTCAGGTTTTTATATTGATTTGAGTGATTACGTTTTATGTGATACAGGTCTGCTTTTGATGATTGAGTAGTTGCATGGTAGCAAACGAAAATGTTGAGAAAATTAAATATACCAAAGGAAATGCGCGATTAAGAGAATCATTCTAAGTTTCGGGACGAAACTTCTTTTAAGAGGGCACTGATGTAATAACCGGAATTTTTAAACTCCGTTAAACCTGAATTTAACCGTTTTCCGAAACGCCAAGCTTAAATAAATAAATACATAAATTAAAAGTAAAATAAAACGAGTGTTATTTCTATCATTTTATGTGACATTAATTCACATAAAATGACGAAACCTTGTAATCGGAAATAAAGTACGCACCTAAAATAAAAATAATAATAATTTAGATAATACGGAAATTAATTCCGTATTATATAACTTTACGTACCTAACCAGAATCCGAGCGAGCAACGAGTTTCTAATTCCGCTCTAGTAAGAGAGCAGGTTGAATGGCCCATTAGCAAGCCCATCATTAACCTTTAATTAAAATCTAATTAAACTAACCTAATTTAACCCTAATTCTAACCTAATTATTCTAAACGTACCTCACCCTGCCGTCTCCTGCTTCTCCTCTTGCGGCACGAAGAAACGACCCACAGCCTGCGATTTCACCGGAACCCTCGATCTTCTGCACAGGCCGCCGGGGACGTTGCATTCGGTCTTCTGCACCGGCCACCGAGGACATTTGTATTCGTCTTCTGCACAGGCCGCCGAGGACGTTGCACTCCGTCTTCTGCACAGGCCGCCGCGGATGGTTGCCTTCGGTCTTCTGCACAGGCCGCCGAGGACGTTGCACTCCTCTTCTGCACAGGCCGCCGCGGATGGTTGCACTCGATCTTCAGCAAAGGCTGCTGCACTCGACCCTCTGCACATGCTTCCTGGAACGACTGAACTCGGCCAACTCCGCCCAGCCCTGCGTTTGACGATCATCCAGGGGACTGCACGCCTACAACGGGTAAGCCAGTGCACCGTTGTTAACTTCCCTCTCCTCTTGAATGTGCAGTAACCTCCTATCCCCCTTCTTCCCTTCTGTTTTCACGTTTGGACAGATCCGCTTTGTTTCCTGCAGTGACAATCCGAACTAGGTTATACCTGTGGGAGTGCACAAGCATTGGATTGTACGAGCCGGCCTAGAACCCCTGTTGCGACCACCCTGTCAACCGGACCAGTCCAACCTATTGGTGAGTCTATTCTAGGCTCTCCTGTTGTTGACAGATAACTTTGAACCCAGGACCACATGAAACCATTGCTGAATTGCTGTTTAAATTGCACATAAACTGACTAGTTGGAAAACAACTTTCGATGCCTTAGGATGAAGATCCACCGTTCAATTTTTGATATATGATAGATGGAAATACGTAGTTTACTGTGTTAAAATTTGAGAAGAAGTTAACGGTCGGATTAAGTTTTATCGAGTCCCAAGGTAGAGCACTTGAGCTGTTTTTAAACAGGAAAATATTTGACTAAGTATAGATTTTGGCTTCTAGTTCAACCTTAAAAGTTATATGGAATTTATGGTTGTTTTCATGAGAGACTTTTGCCCTATGATCGATAGGTATATTAGAGGAACTAGAGAGTGTTTCCGGAATCCTTAAACTCTTAATCGAAATCTTAGATCTTAACTCGAATCGAACTTAAAAATGATTGCTTTACGAAAATCTAGGGTTTGTGTAACTCCTGTAGTGTGGTACTAAATTCTTCCGTAGAACCGGAATATGAGTTTAAGCTCTAAAATTAGAGTTGGAAATTAAATTATGGAAAAATAAGTTCTAAAAGAAATTTGTGGATTTCAAGAATAAGCTTTGAGATTGTTGACACTAATGGCAAAATGGCCTTTTACCGTAAGAGAGATTTTTTTTTTCCGTAATTCCTTCGCATGAGGTTGGACGTCGAGATGTGATTTTGATACACATGCCTTATTTGACAGGCGTTTGAGTTACCACGAGTACGGACTGTTTGAGACGCGTTAGAAAGTATTTTGACTCCGGTAAGTCCTTGCGACTTACTTAGCCAGTTTCTGAGTGTTAGTTGAACGATAGTAGTTATGTGTGCTTTTTGCGTGTTTAATAATAATAACTTGCTAGGACGACTGTTATTATTACGTTTAAGGCCCAAGTGTATGTATAACGGGCCGTGACATCACTGCCCAGCTCTGACAGGAGACTGGGAGGTTCTCTATACCCAGACCATGCAGGTACAAGGTGAGATGCATCGGATCCATTCCTGATGGTTACACGGGGGCGGAGGCGAGGTTTGGGAATCCCTCGTGTCACAAAATAAGTATCACTAGAGTGAATGAGTAAATTAAAACAAGATAATAAAACGGACTTGTTTGAAAGCATGATGAGTGTTTATGTTTATCTGAGTGTGTTTGTGCTGCTATTATTCTGCTGATATTTAGATAACTAGCTAACGTTTCCTCTGGTTGTTGTTTTAGATTTACCGCAGGTTAGATCGGCAGCTGAGTGATCCGGAAGTAGTGGTCAGCCGGGTCTCCGTACTCCTTAGAGCGGGTTGGGGGTTGTTTTTTGTCTTTCCTTTCGTTTGGTTAAGACAGTTGTTCTTTTCTTTTGTTTAAGTACTTTAGGCTGCTAGACAATGTTGCATTCATTACTCTAAAAACACGGTTTTTATGAATTTCGGTTTCTTTATTTGTGTCTTGTTGCAAGATCCTAGTTATGTTGTTGTCAAACTGAGGTCGGGACCCATTGTGAGGTCCTAACCAGTAATACTCCGAGTTCTAAGAATTGGGGGTGTTACAACATGGTATCAGAGCTCTAGGTTGGCAACAATGGCACTTGAAATCTTCTGAAAGACCGAATAAGTTTTAAGCAGAACCCGAAAAGGGGTCTGAGTTTTAAAAAGAGAATTTTGGTTTTTAAATGCATGCATAGTCTGGTTGGAAATAGAAAAGTACGGCTGACCACCACTACTACCGCGGATCTCAGTATGCTTAGTATGGACTTTAGGTTTTACTGTAGTTGGACTTTTAGCTTGTTTATAAAGATATGTTATATAGATAGGTATATGCCGAAGATTAGCAGAATTGTAGTTATGTTATGTCCTTAACGGAGATAACATAATGAGTTCTCACCCCTTGGATACATCTAAGTAGATTTTGAAGGGTGTCAACGTGAGGATTAGTATGCACATCTTATGTGCATTAGGGTAGACGAACGTCGGACGACTCCTTCGAGCTTGTTGAGGAACGTCGAGACGGAAAAGGAAGACTCAAAGACAACACCAATTAAGATGACAAGAAGAGAATCCCGAATCAACTCAACGGGATCAAATGACGGATATTAAAGAGAGTAGATCTGGAGAAGCAAGAGATGCTCGCCAACTAGGGAATTGGAGAACGACAACGGAGAGGCTCTTCCAAGTTATATAAAGTGACTTCACAAACAAAGAGGATGACGTCGAAAATTGCCATAGACATGAATGCCAAAAGGGAGATATAGTAGCGATCAAGAAAAGAGACATAAAATTTAAGTTCACTGACAGACTAGGAAGTGAAAGTTGATGCCAAAAGCAAGGCGAAATATGATCACTCTCAACAAGATAATTGCCACCACAATCCAGATTGATAACCGAGACAGTCAAAAGTATGGAAGTCAACACGAGATACATTATCCATCCAAATAGAAAGAATTAAAGAGCTGCAACTTGGAAACTTACGCGTTGCCAGAAAGGGAAAGGTGGATTTCACCAACGTGGAAGTGGAGTGATCTCGTAGAACACAGGAGAATTTTGACATAGACCGTGATACAACAATAACCAGCTTCTGTAAAGGCAACATTACAAGCAACACCCAAGGAAGAAGAGTGTGTGAGAAGAGTATTGGTGAACTCGAGGGACCCCAATAACTTCTCATTCAAAAGGAATTTAAGCTAACAACACTACATGTTCATAATAGCGAACCGCAAATAGACGATAACTCAGGTAAAAGAATCACGGAGATGTACCTACAAGCTACCCTAGAAGGATTGAAAAGTGTGTTGATGGAAGAAGAATAATACAACTGGACTCGTAAGAGTATAACGATCTTACAAAAGTGTAGATTGTAGGAGGAGCTAAAGAAGAATAAACAGAGAGAGTGGAGGAGATATATTTCACCAAGTATATCAAGCCTCAAAAGAGATGGAAGAAAAGTAAGTCTATGATGTTGTAGAAGGTCAACTACATCCTACTTGGACAACTTAAAAGTTACATGTGCGGGTTAACTAGTGATGGTTAGTTAACCGATAAGAAGAATAACCATAAGGTTATAAAAGAATGTTATCGACATCTAGTGAATTTCTTTTGGAGATCCACGACGAAAATGGTGAAGTTAAATCAATACAAGTACTAGTAGCCTGGATGGTAACGTTAAATGAGTCCAATATGATAACTCTAATAAAGAAATTTAAGAGCAGCTCTTGACGGTCGGTAATGACCCTCGATGATAGTAATGGTGTAAAGGGAATTGTTCGGAGTAGTTACTACTGACTACGAAAGATACATATCAGAGTTAGAATGAAGGGATCCCTGTAAGAAGAACTAGAAGACTAAGAGGAAGCAGATGATTGGAAACATGTCCTATGTCTTAGCATTCCACACAAGTAAGACTGATGGTACTCCTTCGAGAAAGAGTAGGGTCAGACTGTCTAGATTGACAGGGAAAACCCTTGTGATTAAAGATGTGACCCAGAATAATTGGAAATTCCGAGGCGGCACAAACATAAGGAGTATGATGTAAAGCCTTGGTGAAATGTGTGGTCGAGTTGTGAGGTGATTGCAGATAGAATCTACAAGTCGACTAAAACCGACATGAGAAGGAGTAAAAGTGAAAGACTAAAGGTGGTTATATGGATCCGGTACCACACCAATAAGATGGTTACCGAAAGGACTAAAGACTGTTATTTAAGGGAGAAATGGAGGCACTCCATGGAAAATTCAGCTGGACTGATGACCTAAGAGTTGCTGAAAGTAATAAGACCAACCAATACAGTTGTAAAGTGTGTACGAGAAAACTCAAAGGGATTTAACTATCTTACGGGGTGTAAATATCAAAGAAGGTAAAGCGACATGAGTATAAGAAGACATAATAAATGCGATGCGAGAAATGTGATTGGTGGGAAAATCATATGCACCTAATGTGTTGTATGCAAATGGTACCATTGGATGTTTAATAAAAATCATACCAACGGACTGATGACACTATGATGAATTTAGTGTAAATCAAGTGTATAACTTATCCAGTGAGAAGGAAAGTCATGTATCAAAATTTGCGGGTTATGATGAATTTTAAATAAAGTTTTGAGATGAGGATGTCCTTAGGAAATCTATGTAAGAGTACAAAGCAACTGAAATTCCAACACAGAATGGGTAGCAATGATCAATAGACAGTTAGAGACCGATGCAGAGAAGAAAAATGCATAAGACGAGTCACCTAGTAGAAGAGTTCACAAGACAAGCTTATAAGGCCAAAAGAGATAAAATGTCGACCCGGATATGAAGGTCTAAGGTGCATGGAAGGGATACCTACAATGGAGTGTAGATACAAAATGTAGACCTTACAAGTGTGGAGAGGTTTTAACCTCCTCAAAAATATAAGAATTTGAAAGAAATCGCAATGTCGGTATCAAAGAGTTGAAGCCCTGTAGCGGAAATAACGGAGTATCATGAAGGCAATGTTGCCGGTAACACCAGCGAAGGAATGTATATACGAGAACGGCCTTGATGGACTCGAAAGTCCAAGGTAACCCAATTATCACGGGACCTAAGTCATCAAAACCGACGGTCCATGCAAGGGGAACTGCAAGGGGATGATAACTAAAATCATCAGAACTACAAAGACACTTACCAGCTATCGTTGAAGACTTGGAATGACTATTTAGGTCAAGATGAATGACCCATTTGAGCTCGAGAAGTAGGGTTAGCCTAAGGAAACAGAAGTGTGGAATAGAAAACGAATTAGTGAAGCATGAAAGGATTAATCGAGCAAATGATGCTCACCAAGAATTTAACGCCAGTATAAGTATGAGAGGAGCAGGTCCGGAATATTAAGATAAGTCAATTATAGAGTGACCAACATCAACTGAGGACGTATAAGTGTTGATTGGTATTAACGAGTAGGTACCGTTAAGAAGAAACATTAACGACTGCGGATCTAAGAGGTAACCTTACCGACGCCTTGAAGGATTTCCCAAGTAGGCAACAACAACCTTCTAGGATGATTTAAGTATATGGAGAAAATTGGGTTAGAGGTTGCTTACTGGTTGATTAAGAACAAACTACGGTTGAATAAGAGAGTAAGGGTATGTTTGAAGAGGATCTTGCTAGTATTAGAAGGAAAGTATATGCGGGAGTGGGTAAATCATGTTGACCCTCAGAAAGACGCCACGGTGACTAATGGGTGTTACAACAGAAGCGTGGTAGGCCCATAAACCGCATATGAAGAAAAATCAATGTTAGGAACTATGATTTCAAGATTGAGGAATTAGAGATCCATATGAAAAGGTTCACTTGGGTGTGTGTTTTGTTTGGAGTTATATAAATTTGAAAGCTTGACAAGAAATAGGTGATGACGTATTAACCACCTATTAAAGTGTCGGGAGATGTCTCAGATCATTGTTTCAGAATTTATAGACGGGATCTTCCGAAAAGTCGGGAGCAAATGGATTCAATAGAAGGAAGGAAGTTATTGTTATTTTAGTAGTCGCCAAAAGATTTAGAGGTGAGTTTAGAAAGGGAACCGTTGATATATATAAAATGTTTGAGTTCGCTTGACACTATTACCCATACTAGCGGTTGTACGCCCACTGTTCCCCATGCCTCAGTGAGAGAGTACTTACCGGATAAGAGTCACGTCATCAACTTTAAGAATCGGACAGTTGAGCCCGATCATACATTGTAGAGTACCCAGTAGTTGTCTTGGAGCGCAGTATCAGCCGTCTGTGGTCCAAGGAGATACCTATGTTGAGGATCTAGTGGTCTAGACGAGGAGCTGATGAGGCTACCTGGGAGATAGAGGAGAATATTAGACGTAGTTATCCCGAGTTCTTGCGGGGTTAGAGGTTACTCCTATATTGACGAGTTAGTACTCGGATGTTGTGTTGTTCGACCTTTCAGGTTTTTATATTGATTTGAGTGATTACGTTTTATGTGATACAGGTCTGCTTTTGATGATTGAGTAGTTGCATGGTAGCAAACGAAAATGTTGAGAAAATTAAATATACCAAAGGAAATGCGCGATTAAGAGAATCATTCTAAGTTTCGGGACGAAACTTCTTTTAAGAGGGCACTGATGTAATAACCGGAATTTTTAAACTCCGTTAAACCTGAATTTAACCGTTTTCCGAAACGCCAAGCTTAAATAAATAAATACATAAATTAAAAGTAAAATAAAACGAGTGTTATTTCTATCATTTTATGTGACATTAGTTCACATAAAATGACGAAACCTTGTAATCGGAAATAAAGTACGCACCTAAAATAAAAATAATAATAATTTAGATAATACGGAAATTAATTCCGTATTATATAACTTTACGTACCTAACCAGAATCCGAGCGAGCAACGAGTTTCTAATTCCGCTCTAGTAAGAGAGCAGGTTGAATGGCCCATTAGCAAGCCCATCATTAACCTTTAATTAAAATCTAATTAAACTAACCTAATTTAACCCTAATTCTAACCTAATTATTCTAAACGTACCTCACCCTGCCGTCTCCTGATTCTCCTCTTGCGGCACGAAGAAACGACCCACAGCCTGCGATTTCACCGGAACCCTCGATCTTCTGCACAGGCCGCCGGGGACGTTGCATTCGGTCTTCTGCACCGGCCGCCGAGGACATTTGTATTCGTCTTCTGCACAGGCCGCCGAGGACGTTGCACTCCGTCTTCTGCACAGGCCGCCGCGGATGGTTGCACTCGATCTTCAGCAAAGGCTGCTGCACTCGACCCTCTGCACATGCTTCCTGGAACGACTGAACTCGGCCAACTCCGCCCAGCCCTGCGTTTGACGATCATCCAGGGGACTGCACGCCTACAACGGGTAAGCCAGTGCACCGTTGTTAACTTCCCTCTCCTCTTGAATGTGCAGTAACCTCCTATCCCCCTTCTTCCCTTCTGTTTTCACGTTTGGACAGATCCGCTTTGTTTCCTGCAGTGACAATCCGAACTAGGTTATACCTGTGGGAGTGCACAAGCATTGGATTGTACGAGCCGGCCTAGAACCCCTGTTGCGACCACCCTGTCAACCGGACCAGTCCAGCCTGTTGGTGAGTCTATTCTAGGCTCTCCTGTTGTTGACAGATAACTTTGAACCCAGGACCACATGAAACCATTGCTGAATTGCTGTTTAAATTGCACATAAACTGACTAGTTGGAAAACAGCTTTCGATGCCTTAGGATGAAGATCCACCGTTCAATTTTTGATATATGATAGATGGAAATACGTAGTTTACTGTGTTAAAATTTGAGAAGAAGTTAACGGTCGGATTAAGTTTTATCGAGTCCCAAGGTAGAGCACTTGAGCTGTTTTTAAACAGGAAAATATTTGACTAAGTATAGATTTTGGCTTCTAGTTCAACCTTAAAAGTTATATGGAATTTATGGTTGTTTTCATGAGAGACTTTTGCCCTATGATCGATAGGTATATTAGAGGAACTAGAGAGTGTTTCCGGAATCCTTAAACTCTTAATCGAAATCTTAGATCTTAACTCGAATCGAACTTAAAAATGATTGCTTTACGAAAATCTAGGGTTTGTGTAACTCCTGTAGTGTGGTACTAAATTCTTCCGTAGAACCGGAATATGAGTTTAAGCTCTAAAAGTAGAGTTGGAAATTAAATTATGGAAAAATAAGTTCTAAAAGAAATTTGGGAATTTCAAGAATAAGCTTTGAGATTGTTGACACTAATGGCAAAATGGCCTTTTACCGTAAGAGAGATTTTTTTTTTCCATAATTCCTTCGCATGAGGTTGGACGTCGAGATGTGATTTTGATACACATGCCTTATTTGACAGGCGTTTGAGTTACCACGAGTACGGACTGTTTGAGACGCGTTAGAAAGTATTTTGACTCCGGTAAGTCCTTGCGACTTACTTAGTCAGTTTCTGAGTGTTAGTTGAACGATAGTAGTTGTGTGTGCTTTTTGCGTGTTTAATAATAATAACTTGCTAGGACGACTGTTATTATTACGTTTAAGGCCCAAGTGTATGTATAACGGGCCGTGACATCACTGCCCAGCTCTGACAGGAGACTGGGAGGTTCTCTATACCCAGACCATGCAGGTACAAGGTGAGATGCATCGGATCCATTCCTGATGGTTACACGGGAGCGGAGGCGAGGTTTGGGAATCCCTCGTGTCACAAAATAAGTATCACTAGAGTGAATGAGTAAATTAAAACAAGATAATAAAACGGACTTGTTTGAAAGCATGATGAGTGTTTATGTTTATCTGAGTGTGTTTGTGCTGCTATTATTCTGCTGATATTTAGATAACTAGCTAACGTTTCCTCTGGTTGTTGTTTTAGATTTACCGCAGGTTAGATCGGCAGCTGAGTGATCCGGAAGTAGTGGTCAGCCGGGTCTCCGTACTCCTTAGAGCGGGTTGGGGGTTGTTTTTTGTCTTTCCTTTCGTTTGGTTAAGACAGTTGTTCTTTTCTTTTGTTTAAGTACTTTAGGCTGCTAGACGATGTTGCATTCATTACTCTAAAAACACGGTTTTTATGAATTTCGGTTTCTTTATTTGTGTCTTGTTGCAAGATCTTAGTTATGTTGTTGTCAAACTGAGGTCGGGACCCATTGTGAGGTCCTAACCAGTAATACTCCGAGTTCTGAGAATTTGGGGTGTTACAACATGGTCTCAGAGCTCTAGATTGGCAACAATGGCACTTGAAATCTTCTGAAAGACCGAATAAGTTTTAAGCAGAACCCGAAAAGGGGTCTGAGTTTTAAAAAGAGAATTTTGGTTTTTAAATGCATGCATAGTCTGGTTGGAAATAGAAAAGTACGGCTGACCACCACTACTACCGCGGATCTCAGTATGCTTAGTATGGACTTTAGGTTTTACTGTAGTTGGACTTTTAGCTTGTTTATAAAGATATGTTATATAGATAGGTATATGCCGAAGATTAGCAGAATTGTAGTTATGTTATGTCCTTAACGGAGATAACATAATGAGTTCTCACCCCTTGGATACATCTAAGTAGATTTTGAAGGGTGTCAACGTGAGGATTAGTATGCACATCTTATGTGCATTAGGGTAGACGAACGTCGGACGACTCCTTCGAGCTTGTTGAGGAACGTCGAGACGGAAAAGGAAGACTCAAAGACAACACCAATTAAGATGACAAGAAGAGAATCCCGAATCAACTCAACGGGATCAAATGACGGATATTAAAGAGAGTAGATCTGGAGAAGCAAGAGATGCTCGCCAACTAGGGAATTGGAGAACGACAACGGAGAGGCTCTTCCAAGTTATATAAAGTGACTTCACAAACAAAGAGGATGACGTCGAAAATTGCCATAGACATGAATGCCAAAAGGGAGATATAGTAGCGATCAAGAAAAGAGACATAAAATTTAAGTTCACTGACAGACTAGGAAGTGAAAGTTGATGCCAAAAGCAAGGCGAAATATGATCACTCTCAACAAGATAATTGCCACCACAATCCAGATTGATAACCGAGACAGTCAAAAGTATGGAAGTCAACACGAGATACATTATCCATCCAAATAGAAAGAATTAAAGAGCTGCAACTTGGAAACTTACGCGTTGCCAGAAAGGGAAAGGTGGATTTCACCAACGTGGAAGTGGAGTGATCTCGTAGAACACAGGAGAATTTTGACATAGACCGTGATACAACAATAACCAGCTTCTGTAAAGGCAACATTACAAGCAACACCCAAGGAAGAAGAGTGTGTGAGAAGAGTATTGGTGAACTCGAGGGACCCCAATAACTTCTCATTCAAAAGGAATTTAAGCTAACAACACTACATGTTCATAATAGCGAACCGCAAATAGACGATAACTCAGGTAAAAGAATCACGGAGATGTACCTACAAGCTACCCTAGAAGGATTGAAAAGTGTGTTGATGGAAGAAGAATAATACAACTGGACTCGTAAGAGTATAACGATCTTACAAAAGTGTAGATTGTAGGAGGAGCTAAAGAAGAATAAACAGAGAGAGTGGAGGAGATATATTTCACCAAGTATATCAAGCCTCAAAAGAGATGGAAGAAAAGTAAGTCTATGATGTTGTAGAAGGTCAACTACATCCTACTTGGACAACTTAAAAGTTACATGTGCGGGTTAACTAGTGATGGTTAGTTAACCGATAAGAAGAATAACCATAAGGTTATAAAAGAATGTTATCGACATCTAGTGAATTTCTTTTGGAGATCCACGACGAAAATGGTGAAGTTAAATCAATACAAGTACTAGTAGCCTGGATGGTAACGTTAAATGAGTCCAATATGATAACTCTAATAAAGAAATTTAAGAGCAGCTCTTGACGGTCGGTAATGACCCTCGATGATAGTAATGGTGTAAAGGGAATTGTTCGGAGTAGTTACTACTGACTACGAAAGATACATATCAGAGTTAGAATGAAGGGATCCCTGTAAGAAGAACTAGAAGACTAAGAGGAAGCAGATGATTGGAAACATGTCCTATGTCTTAGCATTCCACACAAGTAAGACTGATGGTACTCCTTCGAGAAAGAGTAGGGTCAGACTGTCTAGATTGACAGGGAAAACCCTTGTGATTAAAGATGTGACCCAGAATAATTGGAAATTCCGAGGCGGCACAAACATAAGGAGTATGATGTAAAGCCTTGGTGAAATGTGTGGTCGAGTTGTGAGGTGATTGCAGATAGAATCTACAAGTCGACTAAAACCGACATGAGAAGGAGTAAAAGTGAAAGACTAAAGGTGGTTATATGGATCCGGTACCACACCAATAAGATGGTTACCGAAAGGACTAAAGACTGTTATTTAAGGGAGAAATGGAGGCACTCCATGGAAAATTCAGCTGGACTGATGACCTAAGAGTTGCTGAAAGTAATAAGACCAACCAATACAGTTGTAAAGTGTGTACGAGAAAACTCAAAGGGATTTAACTATCTTACGGGGTGTAAATATCAAAGAAGGTAAAGCGACATGAGTATAAGAAGACATAATAAATGCGATGCGAGAAATGTGATTGGTGGGAAAATCATATGCACCTAATGTGTTGTATGCAAATGGTACCATTGGATGTTTAATAAAAATCATACCAACGGACTGATGACACTATGATGAATTTAGTGTAAATCAAGTGTATAACTTATCCAGTGAGAAGGAAAGTCATGTATCAAAATTTGCGGGTTATGATGAATTTTAAATAAAGTTTTGAGATGAGGATGTCCTTAGGAAATCTATGTAAGAGTACAAAGCAACTGAAATTCCAACACAGAATGGGTAGCAATGATCAATAGACAGTTAGAGACCGATGCAGAGAAGAAAAATGCATAAGACGAGTCACCTAGTAGAAGAGTTCACAAGACAAGCTTATAAGGCCAAAAGAGATAAAATGTCGACCCGGATATGAAGGTCTAAGGTGCATGGAAGGGATACCTACAATGGAGTGTAGATACAAAATGTAGACCTTACAAGTGTGGAGAGGTTTTAACCTCCTCAAAAATATAAGAATTTGAAAGAAATCGCAATGTCGGTATCAAAGAGTTGAAGCCCTGTAGCGGAAATAACGGAGTATCATGAAGGCAATGTTGCCGGTAACACCAGCGAAGGAATGTATATACGAGAACGGCCTTGATGGACTCGAAAGTCCAAGGTAACCCAATTATCACGGGACCTAAGTCATCAAAACCGACGGTCCATGCAAGGGGAACTGCAAGGGGATGATAACTAAAATCATCAGAACTACAAAGACACTTACCAGCTATCGTTGAAGACTTGGAATGACTATTTAGGTCAAGATGAATGACCCATTTGAGCTCGAGAAGTAGGGTTAGCCTAAGGAAACAGAAGTGTGGAATAGAAAACGAATTAGTGAAGCATGAAAGGATTAATCGAGCAAATGATGCTCACCAAGAATTTAACGCCAGTATAAGTATGAGAGGAGCAGGTCCGGAATATTAAGATAAGTCAATTATAGAGTGACCAACATCAACTGAGGACGTATAAGTGTTGATTGGTATTAACGAGTAGGTACCGTTAAGAAGAAACATTAACGACTGCGGATCTAAGAGGTAACCTTACCGACGCCTTGAAGGATTTCCCAAGTAGGCAACAACAACCTTCTAGGATGATTTAAGTATATGGAGAAAATTGGGTTAGAGGTTGCTTACTGGTTGATTAAGAACAAACTACGGTTGAATAAGAGAGTAAGGGTATGTTTGAAGAGGATCTTGCTAGTATTAGAAGGAAAGTATATGCGGGAGTGGGTAAATCATGTTGACCCTCAGAAAGACGCCACGGTGACTAATGGGTGTTACAACAGAAGCGTGGTAGGCCCATAAACCGCATATGAAGAAAAATCAATGTTAGGAACTATGATTTCAAGATTGAGGAATTAGAGATCCATATGAAAAGGTTCACTTGGGTGTGTGTTTTGTTTGGAGTTATATAAATTTGAAAGCTTGACAAGAAATAGGTGATGAGGTATTAACCACCTATTAAAGTGTCGGGAGATGTCTCAGATCATTGTTTCAGAATTTATAGACGGGATCTTCCGAAAAGTCGGGAGCAAATGGATTCAATAGAAGGAAGGAAGTTATTGTTATTTTAGTAGTCGCCAAAAGATTTAGAGGTGAGTTTAGAAAGGGAACCGTTGATATATATAAAATGTTTGAGTTCGCTTGACACTATTACCCATACTAGCGGTTGTACGCCCACTGTTCCCCATGCCTCAGTGAGAGAGTACTTACCGGATAAGAGTCACGTCATCAACTTTAAGAATCGGACAGTTGAGCCCGATCATACATTGTAGAGTACCCAGTAGTTGTCTTGGAGCGCAGTATCAGCCGTCTGTGGTCCAAGGAGATACCTATGTTGAGGATCTAGTGGTCTAGACGAGGAGCTGATGAGGCTACCTGGGAGATAGAGGAGAATATTAGACGTAGTTATCCCGAGTTCTTGCGGGGTTAGAGGTTACTCCTGTATTGACGAGTTAGTACTCGGATGTTGTGTTGTTCGACCTTTCAGGTTTTTATATTGATTTGAGTGATTACGTTTTATGTGATACAGGTCTGCTTTTGATGATTGAGTAGTTGCATGGTAGCAAACGAAAATGTTGAGAAAATTAAATATACCAAAGGAAATGCGCGATTAAGAGAATCATTCTAAGTTTCGGGACGAAACTTCTTTTAAGAGGGCACTGATGTAATAACCGAAATTTTTAAACTCCGTTAAACCTGAATTTAACCGTTTTCCGAAACGCCAAGCTTAAATAAATAAATACATAAATTAAAAGTAAAATAAAACGAGTGTTATTTCTATCATTTTATGTGACATTAATTCACATAAAATGACGAAACCTTGTAATCGGAAATAAGGTACGCACCTAAAATAAAAATAATAATAATTTAGATAATACGGAAATTAATTCCGTATTATATAACTTTACGTACCTAACCAGAATCCGAGCGAGCAACGAGTTTCTAATTCCGCTCTAGTAAGAGAGCAGGTTGAATGGCCCATTAGCAAGCCCATCATTAACCTTTAATTAAAATCTAATTAAACTAACCTAATTTAACCCTAATTCTAACCTAATTATTCTAAACGTACCTCACCCTGCCGTCTCCTGATTCTCCTCTTGCGGCACGAAGAAACGACCCACAGCCTGCGATTTCACCGGAACCCTCGATCTTCTGCACAGGCCGCCGGGGACGTTGCATTCGGTCTTCTGCACCGGCCGCCGAGGACATTTGTATTCGTCTTCTGCACAGGCCGCCGAGGACGTTGCACTCCGTCTTCTGCACAGGCCGCCGCGGATGGTTGCCTTCGGTCTTCTGCACAGGCCGCCGAGGACGTTGCACTCCGTCTTCTGCACAGGCCGCCGCGGATGGTTGCACTCGATCTTCAGCAAAGGCTGCTGCACTCGACCCTCTGCACATGCTTCCTGGAACGACTGAACTCGGCCAACTCCGCCCAGCCCTGCGTTTGACGATCATCCAGGGGACTGCACGCCTACAACGGGTAAGCCAGTGCACCGTTGTTAACTTCCCTCTCCTCTTGAATGTGCAGTAACCTCCTATCCCCCTTCTTCCCTTCTGTTTTCACGTTTGGACAGATCCGCTTTGTTTCCTGCAGTGACAATCCGAACTAGGTTATACCTGTGGGAGTGCACAAGCATTGGATTGTACGAGCCGGCCTAGAACCCCTGTTGCGACCACCCTGTCAACCGGACCAGTCCAGCCTATTGGTGAGTCTATTCTAGGCTCTCCTGTTGTTGACAGATAACTTTGAACCCAGGACCACATGAAACCATTGCTGAATTGCTGTTTAAATTGCACATAAACTGACTAGTTGGAAAACAGCTTTCGATGCCTTAGGATGAAGATCCACCGTTCAATTTTTGATATATGATAGATGGAAATACGTAGTTTACTGTGTTAAAATTTGAGAAGAAGTTAACGGTCGGATTAAGTTTTATCGAGTCCCAAGGTAGAGCACTTGAGCTGTTTTTAAACAGGAAAATATTTGACTAAGTATAGATTTTGGCTTCTAGTTCAACCTTAAAAGTTATATGGAATTTATGGTTGTTTTCATAAGAGACTTTTGCCCTATGATCGATAGGTATATTAGAGGAACTAGAGAGTGTTTCCGGAATCCTTAAACTCTTAATCGAAATCTTAGATCTTAACTCGAATCGAACTTAAAAATGATTGCTTTACGAAAATCTAGGGTTTGTGTAACTCCTGTAGTGTGGTACTAAATTCTTCCGTAGAACCGGAATATGAGTTTAAGCTCTAAAAGTAGAGTTGGAAATTAAATTATGGAAAAATAAGTTCTAAAAGAAATTTGGGAATTTCAAGAATAAGCTTTGAGATTGTTGACACTAATGGCAAAATGGCCTTTTACCGTAAGAGAGATTTTTTTTTTCCATAATTCCTTCGCATGAGGTTGGACGTCGAGATGTGATTTTGATACACATGCCTTATTTGACAGGCGTTTGAGTTACCACGAGTACGGACTGTTTGAGACGCGTTAGAAAGTATTTTGACTCCGGTAAGTCCTTGCGACTTACTTAGTCAGTTTCTGAGTGTTAGTTGAACGATAGTAGTTGTGTGTGCTTTTTGCGTGTTTAATAATAATAACTTGCTAGGACGACTGTTATTATTACGTTTAAGGCCCAAGTGTATGTATAACGGGCCGTGACATCACTGCCCAGCTCTGACAGGAGACTGGGAGGTTCTCTATACCCAGACCATGCAGGTACAAGGTGAGATGCATCGGATCCATTCCTGATGGTTACACGGGAGCGGAGGCGAGGTTTGGGAATCCCTCGTGTCACAAAATAAGTATCACTAGAGTGAATGAGTAAATTAAAACAAGATAATAAAACGGACTTGTTTGAAAGCATGATGAGTGTTTATGTTTATCTGAGTGTGTTTGTGCTGCTATTATTCTGCTGATATTTAGATAACTAGCTAACGTTTCCTCTGGTTGTTGTTTTAGATTTACCGCAGGTTAGATCGGCAGCTGAGTGATCCGGAAGTAGTGGTCAGCCGGGTCTCCGTACTCCTTAGAGCGGGTTGGGGGTTGTTTTTTGTCTTTCCTTTCGTTTGGTTAAGACAGTTGTTCTTTTCTTTTGTTTAAGTACTTTAGGCTGCTAGACGATGTTGCATTCATTACTCTAAAAACACGGTTTTTATGAATTTCGGTTTCTTTATTTGTGTCTTGTTGCAAGATCTTAGTTATGTTGTTGTCAAACTGAGGTCGGGACCCATTGTGAGGTCCTAACCAGTAATACTCCGAGTTCTGAGAATTTGGGGTGTTACAACATGGTCTCAGAGCTCTAGATTGGCAACAATGGCACTTGAAATCTTCTGAAAGACCGAATAAGTTTTAAGCAGAACCCGAAAAGGGGTCTGAGTTTTAAAAAGAGAATTTTGGTTTTTAAATGCATGCATAGTCTGGTTGGAAATAGAAAAGTACGGCTGACCACCACTACTACCGCGGATCTCAGTATGCTTAGTATGGACTTTAGGTTTTACTGTAGTTGGACTTTTAGCTTGTTTATAAAGATATGTTATATAGATAGGTATATGCCGAAGATTAGCAGAATTGTAGTTATGTTATGTCCTTAACGGAGATAACATAATGAGTTCTCACCCCTTGGATACATCTAAGTAGATTTTGAAGGGTGTCAACGTGAGGATTAGTATGCACATCTTATGTGCATTAGGGTAGACGAACGTCGGACGACTCCTTCGAGCTTGTTGAGGAACGTCGAGACGGAAAAGGAAGACTCAAAGACAACACCAATTAAGATGACAAGAAGAGAATCCCGAATCAACTCAACGGGATCAAATGACGGATATTAAAGAGAGTAGATCTGGAGAAGCAAGAGATGCTCGCCAACTAGGGAATTGGAGAACGACAACGGAGAGGCTCTTCCAAGTTATATAAAGTGACTTCACAAACAAAGAGGATGACGTCGAAAATTGCCATAGACATGAATGCCAAAAGGGAGATATAGTAGCGATCAAGAAAAGAGACATAAAATTTAAGTTCACTGACAGACTAGGAAGTGAAAGTTGATGCCAAAAGCAAGGCGAAATATGATCACTCTCAACAAGATAATTGCCACCACAATCCAGATTGATAACCGAGACAGTCAAAAGTATGGAAGTCAACACGAGATACATTATCCATCCAAATAGAAAGAATTAAAGAGCTGCAACTTGGAAACTTACGCGTTGCCAGAAAGGGAAAGGTGGATTTCACCAACGTGGAAGTGGAGTGATCTCGTAGAACACAGGAGAATTTTGACATAGACCGTGATACAACAATAACCAGCTTCTGTAAAGGCAACATTACAAGCAACACCCAAGGAAGAAGAGTGTGTGAGAAGAGTATTGGTGAACTCGAGGGACCCCAATAACTTCTCATTCAAAAGGAATTTAAGCTAACAACACTACATGTTCATAATAGCGAACCGCAAATAGACGATAACTCAGGTAAAAGAATCACGGAGATGTACCTACAAGCTACCCTAGAAGGATTGAAAAGTGTGTTGATGGAAGAAGAATAATACAACTGGACTCGTAAGAGTATAACGATCTTACAAAAGTGTAGATTGTAGGAGGAGCTAAAGAAGAATAAACAGAGAGAGTGGAGGAGATATATTTCACCAAGTATATCAAGCCTCAAAAGAGATGGAAGAAAAGTAAGTCTATGATGTTGTAGAAGGTCAACTACATCCTACTTGGACAACTTAAAAGTTACATGTGCGGGTTAACTAGTGATGGTTAGTTAACCGATAAGAAGAATAACCATAAGGTTATAAAAGAATGTTATCGACATCTAGTGAATTTCTTTTGGAGATCCACGACGAAAATGGTGAAGTTAAATCAATACAAGTACTAGTAGCCTGGATGGTAACGTTAAATGAGTCCAATATGATAACTCTAATAAAGAAATTTAAGAGCAGCTCTTGACGGTCGGTAATGACCCTCGATGATAGTAATGGTGTAAAGGGAATTGTTCGGAGTAGTTACTACTGACTACGAAAGATACATATCAGAGTTAGAATGAAGGGATCCCTGTAAGAAGAACTAGAAGACTAAGAGGAAGCAGATGATTGGAAACATGTCCTATGTCTTAGCATTCCACACAAGTAAGACTGATGGTACTCCTTCGAGAAAGAGTAGGGTCAGACTGTCTAGATTGACAGGGAAAACCCTTGTGATTAAAGATGTGACCCAGAATAATTGGAAATTCCGAGGCGGCACAAACATAAGGAGTATGATGTAAAGCCTTGGTGAAATGTGTGGTCGAGTTGTGAGGTGATTGCAGATAGAATCTACAAGTCGACTAAAACCGACATGAGAAGGAGTAAAAGTGAAAGACTAAAGGTGGTTATATGGATCCGGTACCACACCAATAAGATGGTTACCGAAAGGACTAAAGACTGTTATTTAAGGGAGAAATGGAGGCACTCCATGGAAAATTCAGCTGGACTGATGACCTAAGAGTTGCTGAAAGTAATAAGACCAACCAATACAGTTGTAAAGTGTGTACGAGAAAACTCAAAGGGATTTAACTATCTTACGGGGTGTAAATATCAAAGAAGGTAAAGCGACATGAGTATAAGAAGACATAATAAATGCGATGCGAGAAATGTGATTGGTGGGAAAATCATATGCACCTAATGTGTTGTATGCAAATGGTACCATTGGATGTTTAATAAAAATCATACCAACGGACTGATGACACTATGATGAATTTAGTGTAAATCAAGTGTATAACTTATCCAGTGAGAAGGAAAGTCATGTATCAAAATTTGCGGGTTATGATGAATTTTAAATAAAGTTTTGAGATGAGGATGTCCTTAGGAAATCTATGTAAGAGTACAAAGCAACTGAAATTCCAACACAGAATGGGTAGCAATGATCAATAGACAGTTAGAGACCGATGCAGAGAAGAAAAATGCATAAGACGAGTCACCTAGTAGAAGAGTTCACAAGACAAGCTTATAAGGCCAAAAGAGATAAAATGTCGACCCGGATATGAAGGTCTAAGGTGCATGGAAGGGATACCTACAATGGAGTGTAGATACAAAATGTAGACCTTACAAGTGTGGAGAGGTTTTAACCTCCTCAAAAATATAAGAATTTGAAAGAAATCGCAATGTCGGTATCAAAGAGTTGAAGCCCTGTAGCGGAAATAACGGAGTATCATGAAGGCAATGTTGCCGGTAACACCAGCGAAGGAATGTATATACGAGAACGGCCTTGATGGACTCGAAAGTCCAAGGTAACCCAATTATCACGGGACCTAAGTCATCAAAACCGACGGTCCATGCAAGGGGAACTGCAAGGGGATGATAACTAAAATCATCAGAACTACAAAGACACTTACCAGCTATCGTTGAAGACTTGGAATGACTATTTAGGTCAAGATGAATGACCCATTTGAGCTCGAGAAGTAGGGTTAGCCTAAGGAAACAGAAGTGTGGAATAGAAAACGAATTAGTGAAGCATGAAAGGATTAATCGAGCAAATGATGCTCACCAAGAATTTAACGCCAGTATAAGTATGAGAGGAGCAGGTCCGGAATATTAAGATAAGTCAATTATAGAGTGACCAACATCAACTGAGGACGTATAAGTGTTGATTGGTATTAACGAGTAGGTACCGTTAAGAAGAAACATTAACGACTGCGGATCTAAGAGGTAACCTTACCGACGCCTTGAAGGATTTCCCAAGTAGGCAACAACAACCTTCTAGGATGATTTAAGTATATGGAGAAAATTGGGTTAGAGGTTGCTTACTGGTTGATTAAGAACAAACTACGGTTGAATAAGAGAGTAAGGGTATGTTTGAAGAGGATCTTGCTAGTATTAGAAGGAAAGTATATGCGGGAGTGGGTAAATCATGTTGACCCTCAGAAAGACGCCACGGTGACTAATGGGTGTTACAACAGAAGCGTGGTAGGCCCATAAACCGCATATGAAGAAAAATCAATGTTAGGAACTATGATTTCAAGATTGAGGAATTAGAGATCCATATGAAAAGGTTCACTTGGGTGTGTGTTTTGTTTGGAGTTATATAAATTTGAAAGCTTGACAAGAAATAGGTGATGAGGTATTAACCACCTATTAAAGTGTCGGGAGATGTCTCAGATCATTGTTTCAGAATTTATAGACGGGATCTTCCGAAAAGTCGGGAGCAAATGGATTCAATAGAAGGAAGGAAGTTATTGTTATTTTAGTAGTCGCCAAAAGATTTAGAGGTGAGTTTAGAAAGGGAACCGTTGATATATATAAACTGTTTGAGTTCGCTTGACACTATTACCCATACTAGCGGTTGTACGCCCACCGTTCCCCATGCCTCAGTGAGAGAGTACTTACCGGATAAGAGTCACGTCATCAACTTTAAGAATCGGACAGTTGAGCCCGATCATACATTGTAGAGTACCCAGTAGTTGTCTTGGAGCGCAGTATCAGCCGTCTGTGGTCCAAGGAGATACCTATGTTGAGGATCTAGTGGTCTAGACGAGGAGCTGATGAGGCTACCTGGGAGATAGAGGAGAATATTAGACGTAGTTATCCCGAGTTCTTGCGGGGTTAGAGGTTACTCCTGTATTGACGAGTTAGTACTCGGATGTTGTGTTGTTCGACCTTTCAGGTTTTTATATTGATTTGAGTGATTACGTTTTATGTGATACAGGTCTGCTTTTGATGATTGAGTAGTTGCATGGTAGCAAACGAAAATGTTGAGAAAATTAAATATACCAAAGGAAATGCGCGATTAAGAGAATCATTCTAAGTTTCGGGACGAAACTTCTTTTAAGAGGGCACTGATGTAATAACCGGAATTTTTAAACTCCGTTAAACCTGAATTTAACCGTTTTCCGAAACGCCAAGCTTAAATAAATAAATACATAAATTAAAAGTAAAATAAAACGAGTGTTATTTCTATCATTTTATGTGACATTAATTCACATAAAATGACGAAACCTTGTAATCGGAAATAAAGTACGCACCTAAAATAAAAATAATAATAATTTAGATAATACGGAAATTAATTCCGTATTATATAACTTTACGTACCTAACCAGAATCCGAGCGAGCAACGAGTTTCTAATTCCGCTCTAGTAAGAGAGCAGGTTGAATGGCCCATTAGCAAGCCCATCATTAACCTTTAATTAAAATCTAATTAAACTAACCTAATTTAACCCTAATTCTAACCTAATTATTCTAAACGTACCTCACCCTGCCGTCTCCTGATTCTCCTCTTGCGGCACGAAGAAACGACCCACAGCCTGCGATTTCACCGGAACCCTCGATCTTCTGCACAGGCCGCCGGGGACGTTGCATTCGGTCTTCTGCACCGGCCGCCGAGGACATTTGTATTCGTCTTCTGCACAGGCCGCCGAGGACGTTGCACTCCGTCTTCTGCACAGGCCGCCGCGGATGGTTGCCTTCGGTCTTCTGCACAGGCCGCCGAGGACGTTGCACTCCGTCTTCTGCACAGGCCGCCGCGGATGGTTGCACTCGATCTTCAGCAAAGGCTGCTGCACTCGACCCTCTGCACATGCTTCCTGGAACGACTGAACTCGGCCAACTCCGCCCAGCCCTGCGTTTGACGATCATCCAGGGGACTGCACGCCTACAACGGGTAAGCCAGTGCACCGTTGTTAACTTCCCTCTCCTCTTGAATGTGCAGTAACCTCCTATCCCCCTTCTTCCCTTCTGTTTTCACGTTTGGACAGATCCGCTTTGTTTCCTGCAGTGACAATCCGAACTAGGTTATACCTGTGGGAGTGCACAAGCATTGGATTGTACGAGCCGGCCTAGAACCCCTGTTGCGACCACCCTGTCAACCGGACCAGTCCAGCCTATTGGTGAGTCTATTCTAGGCTCTCCTGTTGTTGACAGATAACTTTGAACCCAGGACCACATGAAACCATTGCTGAATTGCTGTTTAAATTGCACATAAACTGACTAGTTGGAAAACAGCTTTCGATGCCTTAGGATGAAGATCCACCGTTCAATTTTTGATATATGATAGATGGAAATACGTAGTTTACTGTGTTAAAATTTGAGAAGAAGTTAACGGTCGGATTAAGTTTTATCGAGTCCCAAGGTAGAGCACTTGAGCTGTTTTTAAACAGGAAAATATTTGACTAAGTATAGATTTTGGCTTCTAGTTCAACCTTAAAAGTTATATGGAATTTATGGTTGTTTTCATAAGAGACTTTTGCCCTATGATCGATAGGTATATTAGAGGAACTAGAGAGTGTTTCCGGAATCCTTAAACTCTTAATCGAAATCTTAGATCTTAACTCGAATCGAACTTAAAAATGATTGCTTTACGAAAATCTAGGGTTTGTGTAACTCCTGTAGTGTGGTACTAAATTCTTCCGTAGAACCGGAATATGAGTTTAAGCTCTAAAAGTAGAGTTGGAAATTAAATTATGGAAAAATAAGTTCTAAAAGAAATTTGGGAATTTCAAGAATAAGCTTTGAGATTGTTGACACTAATGGCAAAATGGCCTTTTACCGTAAGAGAGATTTTTTTTTTCCATAATTCCTTCGCATGAGGTTGGACGTCGAGATGTGATTTTGATACACATGCCTTATTTGACAGGCGTTTGAGTTACCACGAGTACGGACTGTTTGAGACGCGTTAGAAAGTATTTTGACTCCGGTAAGTCCTTGCGACTTACTTAGTCAGTTTCTGAGTGTTAGTTGAACGATAGTAGTTGTGTGTGCTTTTTGCGTGTTTAATAATAATAACTTGCTAGGACGACTGTTATTATTACGTTTAAGGCCCAAGTGTATGTATAACGGGCCGTGACATCACTGCCCAGCTCTGACAGGAGACTGGGAGGTTCTCTATACCCAGACCATGCAGGTACAAGGTGAGATGCATCGGATCCATTCCTGATGGTTACACGGGAGCGGAGGCGAGGTTTGGGAATCCCTCGTGTCACAAAATAAGTATCACTAGAGTGAATGAGTAAATTAAAACAAGATAATAAAACGGACTTGTTTGAAAGCATGATGAGTGTTTATGTTTATCTGAGTGTGTTTGTGCTGCTATTATTCTGCTGATATTTAGATAACTAGCTAACGTTTCCTCTGGTTGTTGTTTTAGATTTACCGCAGGTTAGATCGGCAGCTGAGTGATCCGGAAGTAGTGGTCAGCCGGGTCTCCGTACTCCTTAGAGCGGGTTGGGGGTTGTTTTTTGTCTTTCCTTTCGTTTGGTTAAGACAGTTGTTCTTTTCTTTTGTTTAAGTACTTTAGGCTGCTAGACGATGTTGCATTCATTACTCTAAAAACACGGTTTTTATGAATTTCGGTTTCTTTATTTGTGTCTTGTTGCAAGATCTTAGTTATGTTGTTGTCAAACTGAGGTCGGGACCCATTGTGAGGTCCTAACCAGTAATACTCCGAGTTCTGAGAATTTGGGGTGTTACAACATGGTCTCAGAGCTCTAGATTGGCAACAATGGCACTTGAAATCTTCTGAAAGACCGAATAAGTTTTAAGCAGAACCCGAAAAGGGGTCTGAGTTTTAAAAAGAGAATTTTGGTTTTTAAATGCATGCATAGTCTGGTTGGAAATAGAAAAGTACGGCTGACCACCACTACTACCGCGGATCTCAGTATGCTTAGTATGGACTTTAGGTTTTACTGTAGTTGGACTTTTAGCTTGTTTATAAAGATATGTTATATAGATAGGTATATGCCGAAGATTAGCAGAATTGTAGTTATGTTATGTCCTTAACGGAGATAACATAATGAGTTCTCACCCCTTGGATACATCTAAGTAGATTTTGAAGGGTGTCAACGTGAGGATTAGTATGCACATCTTATGTGCATTAGGGTAGACGAACGTCGGACGACTCCTTCGAGCTTGTTGAGGAACGTCGAGACGGAAAAGGAAGACTCAAAGACAACACCAATTAAGATGACAAGAAGAGAATCCCGAATCAACTCAACGGGATCAAATGACGGATATTAAAGAGAGTAGATCTGGAGAAGCAAGAGATGCTCGCCAACTAGGGAATTGGAGAACGACAACGGAGAGGCTCTTCCAAGTTATATAAAGTGACTTCACAAACAAAGAGGATGACGTCGAAAATTGCCATAGACATGAATGCCAAAAGGGAGATATAGTAGCGATCAAGAAAAGAGACATAAAATTTAAGTTCACTGACAGACTAGGAAGTGAAAGTTGATGCCAAAAGCAAGGCGAAATATGATCACTCTCAACAAGATAATTGCCACCACAATCCAGATTGATAACCGAGACAGTCAAAAGTATGGAAGTCAACACGAGATACATTATCCATCCAAATAGAAAGAATTAAAGAGCTGCAACTTGGAAACTTACGCGTTGCCAGAAAGGGAAAGGTGGATTTCACCAACGTGGAAGTGGAGTGATCTCGTAGAACACAGGAGAATTTTGACATAGACCGTGATACAACAATAACCAGCTTCTGTAAAGGCAACATTACAAGCAACACCCAAGGAAGAAGAGTGTGTGAGAAGAGTATTGGTGAACTCGAGGGACCCCAATAACTTCTCATTCAAAAGGAATTTAAGCTAACAACACTACATGTTCATAATAGCGAACCGCAAATAGACGATAACTCAGGTAAAAGAATCACGGAGATGTACCTACAAGCTACCCTAGAAGGATTGAAAAGTGTGTTGATGGAAGAAGAATAATACAACTGGACTCGTAAGAGTATAACGATCTTACAAAAGTGTAGATTGTAGGAGGAGATAAAGAAGAATAAACAGAGAGAGTGGAGGAGATATATTTCACCAAGTATATCAAGCCTCAAAAGAGATGGAAGAAAAGTAAGTCTATGATGTTGTAGAAGGTCAACTACATCCTACTTGGACAACTTAAAAGTTACATGTGCGGGTTAACTAGTGATGGTTAGTTAACCGATAAGAAGAATAACCATAAGGTTATAAAAGAATGTTATCGACATCTAGTGAATTTCTTTTGGAGATCCACGACGAAAATGGTGAAGTTAAATCAATACAAGTACTAGTAGCCTGGATGGTAACGTTAAATGAGTCCAATATGATAACTCTAATAAAGAAATTTAAGAGCAGCTCTTGACGGTCGGTAATGACCCTCGATGATAGTAATGGTGTAAAGGGAATTGTTCGGAGTAGTTACTACTGACTACGAAAGATACATATCAGAGTTAGAATGAAGGGATCCCTGTAAGAAGAACTAGAAGACTAAGAGGAAGCAGATGATTGGAAACATGTCCTATGTCTTAGCATTCCACACAAGTAAGACTGATGGTACTCCTTCGAGAAAGAGTAGGGTCAGACTGTCTAGATTGACAGGGAAAACCCTTGTGATTAAAGATGTGACCCAGAATAATTGGAAATTCCGAGGCGGCACAAACATAAGGAGTATGATGTAAAGCCTTGGTGAAATGTGTGGTCGAGTTGTGAGGTGATTGCAGATAGAATCTACAAGTCGACTAAAACCGACATGAGAAGGAGTAAAAGTGAAAGACTAAAGGTGGTTATATGGATCCGGTACCACACCAATAAGATGGTTACCGAAAGGACTAAAGACTGTTATTTAAGGGAGAAATGGAGGCACTCCATGGAAAATTCAGCTGGACTGATGACCTAAGAGTTGCTGAAAGTAATAAGACCAACCAATACAGTTGTAAAGTGTGTACGAGAAAACTCAAAGGGATTTAACTATCTTACGGGGTGTAAATATCAAAGAAGGTAAAGCGACATGAGTATAAGAAGACATAATAAATGCGATGCGAGAAATGTGATTGGTGGGAAAATCATATGCACCTAATGTGTTGTATGTAAATGGTACCATTGGATGTTTAATAAAAATCATACCAACGGACTGATGACACTATGATGAATTTAGTGTAAATCAAGTGTATAACTTATCCAGTGAGAAGGAAAGTCATGTATCAAAATTTGCGGGTTATGATGAATTTTAAATAAAGTTTTGAGATGAGGATGTCCTTAGGAAATCTATGTAAGAGTACAAAGCAATTGAAATTCCAACACAGAATGGGTAGCAATGATCAATAGACAGTTAGAGACCGATGCAGAGAAGAAAAATGCATAAGACGAGTCACCTAGTAGAAGAGTTCACAAGACAAGCTTATAAGGCCAAAAGAGATAAAATGTCGACCCGGATATGAAGGTCTAAGGTGCATGGAAGGGATACCTACAATGGAGTGTAGATACAAAATGTAGACCTTACAAGTGTGGAGAGGTTTTAACCTCCTCAAAAATATAAGAATTTGAAAGAAATCGCAATGTCGGTATCAAAGAGTTGAAGCCCTGTAGCGGAAATAACGGAGTATCATGAAGGCAATGTTGCCGGTAACACCAGCGAAGGAATGTATATACGAGAACGGCCTTGATGGACTCGAAAGTCCAAGGTAACCCAATTATCACGGGACCTAAGTCATCAAAACCGACGGTCCATGCAAGGGGAACTGCAAGGGGATGATAACTAAAATCATCAGAACTACAAAGACACTTACCAGCTATCGTTGAAGACTTGGAATGACTATTTAGGTCAAGATGAATGACCCATTTGAGCTCGAGAAGTAGGGTTAGCCTAAGGAAACAGAAGTGTGGAATAGAAAACGAATTAGTGAAGCATGAAAGGATTAATCGAGCAAATGATGCTCACCAAGAATTTAACGCCAGTATAAGTATGAGAGGAGCAGGTCCGGAATATTAAGATAAGTCAATTATAGAGTGACCAACATCAACTGAGGACGTATAAGTGTTGATTGGTATTAACGAGTAGGTACCGTTAAGAAGAAACATTAACGACTGCGGATCTAAGAGGTAACCTTACCGACGCCTTGAAGGATTTCCCAAGTAGGCAACAACAACCTTCTAGGATGATTTAAGTATATGGAGAAAATTGGGTTAGAGGTTGCTTACTGGTTGATTAAGAACAAACTACGGTTGAATAAGAGAGTAAGGGTATGTTTGAAGAGGATCTTGCTAGTATTAGAAGGAAAGTATATGCGGGAGTGGGTAAATCATGTTGACCCTCAGAAAGACGCCACGGTGACTAATGGGTGTTACAACAGAAGCGTGGTAGGCCCATAAACCGCATATGAAGAAAAATCAATGTTAGGAACTATGATTTCAAGATTGAGGAATTAGAGATCCATATGAAAAGGTTCACTTGGGTGTGTGTTTTGTTTGGAGTTATATAAATTTGAAAGCTTGACAAGAAATAGGTGATGAGGTATTAACCACCTATTAAAGTGTCGGGAGATGTCTCAGATCATTGTTTCAGAATTTATAGACGGGATCTTCCGAAAAGTCGGGAGCAAATGGATTCAATAGAAGGAAGGAAGTTATTGTTATTTTAGTAGTCGCCAAAAGATTTAGAGGTGAGTTTAGAAAGGGAACCGTTGATATATATAAAATGTTTGAGTTCGCTTGACACTATTACCCATACTAGCGGTTGTACGCCCACTGTTCCCCATGCCTCAGTGAGAGAGTACTTACCGGATAAGAGTCACGTCATCAACTTTAAGAATCGGACAGTTGAGCCCGATCATACATTGTAGAGTACCCAGTAGTTGTCTTGGAGCGCAGTATCAGCCGTCTGTGGTCCAAGGAGATACCTATGTTGAGGATCTAGTGGTCTAGACGAGGAGCTGATGAGGCTACCTGGGAGATAGAGGAGAATATTAGACGTAGTTATCCCGAGTTCTTGCGGGGTTAGAGGTTACTCCTGTATTGACGAGTTAGTACTCGGATGTTGTGTTGTTCGACCTTTCAGGTTTTTATATTGATTTGAGTGATTACGTTTTATGTGATACAGGTCTGCTTTTGATGATTGAGTAGTTGCATGGTAGCAAACGAAAATGTTGAGAAAATTAAATATACCAAAGGAAATGCGCGATTAAGAGAATCATTCTAAGTTTCGGGACGAAACTTCTTTTAAGAGGGCACTGATGTAATAACCGAAATTTTTAAACTCCGTTAAACCTGAATTTAACCGTTTTCCGAAACGCCAAGCTTAAATAAATAAATACATAAATTAAAAGTAAAATAAAACGAGTGTTATTTCTATCATTTTATGTGACATTAATTCACATAAAATGACGAAACCTTGTAATCGGAAATAAGGTACGCACCTAAAATAAAAATAATAATAATTTAGATAATACGGAAATTAATTCCGTATTATATAACTTTACGTACCTAACCAGAATCCGAGCGAGCAACGAGTTTCTAATTCCGCTCTAGTAAGAGAGCAGGTTGAATGGCCCATTAGCAAGCCCATCATTAACCTTTAATTAAAATCTAATTAAACTAACCTAATTTAACCCTAATTCTAACCTAATTATTCTAAACGTACCTCACCCTGCCGTCTCCTGATTCTCCTCTTGCGGCACGAAGAAACGACCCACAGCCTGCGATTTCACCGGAACCCTCGATCTTCTGCACAGGCCGCCGGGGACGTTGCATTCGGTCTTCTGCACCGGCCGCCGAGGACATTTGTATTCGTCTTCTGCACAGGCCGCCGAGGACGTTGCACTCCGTCTTCTGCACAGGCCGCCGCGGATGGTTGCCTTCGGTCTTCTGCACAGGCCGCCGAGGACGTTGCACTCCGTCTTCTGCACAGGCCGCCGCGGATGGTTGCACTCGATCTTCAGCAAAGGCTGCTGCACTCGACCCTCTGCACATGCTTCCTGGAACGACTGAACTCGGCCAACTCCGCCCAGCCCTGCGTTTGACGATCATCCAGGGGACTGCACGCCTACAACGGGTAAGCCAGTGCACCGTTGTTAACTTCCCTCTCCTCTTGAATGTGCAGTAACCTCCTATCCCCCTTCTTCCCTTCTGTTTTCACGTTTGGACAGATCCGCTTTGTTTCCTGCAGTGACAATCCGAACTAGGTTATACCTGTGGGAGTGCACAAGCATTGGATTGTACGAGCCGGCCTAGAACCCCTGTTGCGACCACCCTGTCAACCGGACCAGTCCAGCCTATTGGTGAGTCTATTCTAGGCTCTCCTGTTGTTGACAGATAACTTTGAACCCAGGACCACATGAAACCATTGCTGAATTGCTGTTTAAATTGCACATAAACTGACTAGTTGGAAAACAGCTTTCGATGCCTTAGGATGAAAATCCACCGTTCAATTTTTGATATATGATAGATGGAAATACGTAGTTTACTGTGTTAAAATTTGAGAAGAAGTTAACGGTCGGATTAAGTTTTATCGAGTCCCAAGGTAGAGCACTTGAGCTGTTTTTAAACAGGAAAATATTTGACTAAGTATAGATTTTGGCTTCTAGTTCAACCTTAAAAGTTATATGGAATTTATGGTTGTTTTCATGAGAGACTTTTGCCCTATGATCGATAGGTATATTAGAGGAACTAGAGAGTGTTTCCGGAATCCTTAAACTCTTAATCGAAATCTTAGATCTTAACTCGAATCGAACTTAAAAATGATTGCTTTACGAAAATCTAGGGTTTGTGTAACTCCTGTAGTGTGGTACTAAATTCTTCCGTAGAACCGGAATATGAGTTTAAGCTCTAAAAGTAGAGTTGGAAATTAAATTATGGAAAAATAAGTTCTAAAAGAAATTTGGGAATTTCAAGAATAAGCTTTGAGATTGTTGACACTAATGGCAAAATGGCCTTTTACCGTAAGAGAGATTTTTTTTTTCCATAATTCCTTCGCATGAGGTTGGACGTCGAGATGTGATTTTGATACACATGCCTTATTTGACAGGCGTTTGAGTTACCACGAGTACGGACTGTTTGAGACGCGTTAGAAAGTATTTTGACTCCGGTAAGTCCTTGCGACTTACTTAGTCAGTTTCTGAGTGTTAGTTGAACGATAGTAGTTGTGTGTGCTTTTTGCGTGTTTAATAATAATAACTTGCTAGGACGACTGTTATTATTACGTTTAAGGCCCAAGTGTATGTATAACGGGCCGTGACATCACTGCCCAGCTCTGACAGGAGACTGGGAGGTTCTCTATACCCAGACCATGCAGGTACAAGGTGAGATGCATCGGATCCATTCCTGATGGTTACACGGGGGCGGAGGCGAGGTTTGGGAATCCCTCGTGTCACAAAATAAGTATCACTAGAGTGAATGAGTAAATTAAAACAAGATAATAAAACGGACTTGTTTGAAAGCATGATGAGTGTTTATGTTTATCTGAGTGTGTTTGTGCTGCTATTATTCTGCTGATATTTAGATAACTAGCTAACGTTTCCTCTGGTTGTTGTTTTAGATTTACCGCAGGTTAGATCGGCAGCTGAGTGATCCGGAAGTAGTGGTCAGCCGGGTCTCCGTACTCCTTAGAGCGGGTTGGGGGTTGTTTTTTGTCTTTCCTTTCGTTTGGTTAAGACAATTGTTCTTTTCTTTTGTTTAAGTACTTTAGGCTGCTAGACGATGTTGCATTCATTACTCTAAAAACACGGTTTTTATGAATTTCGGTTTCTTTATTTGTGTCTTGTTGCAAGATCCTAGTTATGTTGTTGTCAAATTGAGGTCGGGACCCATTGTGAGGTCCTAACCAGTAATACTCCGAGTTCTGAGAATTTGGGGTGTTACAGGAACTTATATAAGAATGATGCTTGGTTGATACTAGATTGATCTTTAACACTTTACTATGCATCTGGATCAAAAATACGGGAAAGCCAAGTTCAGAATATCTAGATCTGGATCTATGAATGAGCAAGTGGTGATGTTACTTGTAGATCTACATCTATGAATGCTAGCCGTTCTCTTTTCTCTTCAAGTTCTCTCTTACAACTCCATGGCACCGTTGAAGTCTTTCATTAAGGTGTCTCCTGATTCTCATTTCCCAGTCCAGAACCTTCCATACTGTATCTTCAAGACGAGCTACAAATCTCCCCGACCTGGAGTTTCCATCGGCGATTACGTCCTCGATCTCAAGAAAATAGCTCGGAATGATCTCTTTGATGGCCCATATCTCTCCGGCTCCGACTACTTTTAGCAGGTCCTCCTCGATTCCCTTTTCTCTCTTACTCGTCATTAAAAGAAGCTCTGTTTGAGTGGCAAAACTAGGATTTTACGGTAAAAAATGAAGGAAGGGTACACTTACTCTTATCAAAACTACTATGGGCCTAGTTACTACTAGAGAATCTCAAAACATCCAATTAACTAAATTTGTCCTTTTTTAATTTTGCAATTAAATTGTTTTTTAATTTTTAATTTCAACTTTTTTTAATAAATATATATACTATACTAAAACAACCTTCATTTTGTCCACATGTCATTTTCTAAAATCATCCACATTAACATTTTTCAATTTATTTACAGATTTGTCAAACTATGTTTACAAATTTGTCATTAATGATTTGATAACAAAATTTCTATTGATCCGATCAAAATAAATAAATTCATCTATTATAATTTAATTTTGTTGAGAAAATTTCATGTAGATTATAACCAGATTTTACACATTTTTTAAATTTAAAATTAAATCGAGTTTTTTTTACCTCTAGCTTTATATACGTAAAAATGTGGTTGAATTTTATTACAAATAATTATATTATCCATCTTGACATAGTTTCTTTTAATTTATAAATCTTATCCAAAAAATTGTTGATGATAATTCCACATGTGACGAATTTTTCAACGTACATTTGTAATTTTTGAACAACTAAGTATCATAAGTAATTCTTTTCACTTAATTATTTAGCTATAACAGTATCAAAATTGTAATGTTGATAATTATTTATACAATTTGTCTTTCTTTCTTAATAAAAATAATTTACAATTGATTCGACAGTTAAAATAGTTGAAATTTTGTCATCTTTTCACTTTTTAGAAATTAATATATTATTTTAATGCAGTCATTTCTAGATAATTTTTTTTATACAAATAACTAAGTGTTAAAAATTATATTAAGGTGTAATATAACACTTAACAATAATCTTTTTTAATATATTTTAATTATGTCCTTTAATTTTAAAAATTTTAATTTAATCATGTGATGTTAGTCGTATTAGTAGGGGTGTAATACGAGCCGAACGAGCCGAGCATCGGCATGCTCAAGCTCGGCTCGTTTATAAACGAGCCGAGCCCGAGCCGAGCCTAAAATTTATACGAGCTTTAAAACGTGCTCAAGCTTGGCTCGTTTAGAAAGTGAACGAGCTCGAGCCGAGCTTTTGACGAGCCGAGCCCGAGCCGAGCCCGAGTAGCTCGGCTAAAATAATGCTCCTATAGTGTTATTTTAGCCGAACGAGCCGAGCTTTACCCGAACGAGCCGAGCTTTGACATGCTCAAGCTCGGCTTGTTTATAAACGAGCCGAGCCCGAGCCGAGCCTAAAAATTATACGAGCTTTAAAATGTGCTCAAGCTTGGCTCGTTTAGAAAATGAACGAGCTCGAACCGAGCTTTTGACGAGCCGAGCCCGAGCCGAGCCCGAGTAGCTTGTCTCATATTACAACCCTACGTATTAGTTAATTAAAAAGGACTAAATTTGGATTAAATGGTTTTTGTTAGTTTCAAAATATTTTTTATAAATTAATATTCAATATATAATGTATAAAATTAAAAATATATTACTTTCTATTTAGACAAAAAACCTGCCAAATGTACCGACACTAAACTAATTTTATTAAATTTGCATGTCAAGGATCTGAAGAAGGCATTCGGAGTATCAATGTTGTAGTTTTCCACAATTGAGAAGCCAGTTGGAGAGTTTACAAAGCCAGGTGGAGACACAATATGTGCCATGTGTGTGTTACACCTCAGCTTACATGCAGATATGTTATATATAAATTTGATACTAAGTTTGTAAAGAAAAGGATAGGAGGAAGCAATGAATATGCTACGAGTTTTAGTTGTGTTGGCCATCCTGCTGGTTTCAGGTAAATCTAAAATAGAGTCATTAATTATTATAGATTAATATTATTTATAAGCAAGTGATGTGATGTGATGTGATGTGATGTGATGTGTTGTAGAAAGTAGATACAGCCACGTTGGGTATGACGTGACGCAGACGGTGCAAATTGTGGGAGGGCAGTGCGCAAAGCCGAGCATGCACTTCAAGGGCATCTGTAATCCGCTGGATGAGTCACAGTGCAAGATGGCGTGCCAAGTGGAAGACTGGCCCGAAGGCGGCTGCGTATTCAAGGACTGGAGTTACTACTTTCCGGCCTGCGAGTGCCGAAAGCCTTGTTAGGTTTCTCGATCTCCAGGACTCTTACGTACTAGCTTCAACCCAATAAATCATGTCCATCTCTCTCTCTCCTTCTCTGTATGAATATGAATATATGATGGCATGTAACCTACTAAGGATCTATCTACCTTGATAAAAGCCTTTTTTATAAATGCCCTGCGTACCTTCTACCGTCCCATCCTGGACCGTAATTATAAAAATCCAATCCGTTTCGATCCAAAATATTACGGTTCAGTCAGCTCTGGACCATAATGTTCCGGTCCAATCCAAACTCGGACCGAATTTAATATATACAAAAAATAAATTAATTTTTTTTAAAATTATAAAAATAAAAATAAAACGGTCCGGTCTGGTGGATCAGACCGGACCGATTGGACAACCTTAACAAATGTACAATGGTTCAACGTGGATTTAGAATATAGGTTTGGTTTAGAATAAAAAGGGTTTGGTTCACTTTAAAAATCCAAAAATTGTTTAATATTAACTTGCTTCAATATGAGTATTTTCATTTACAATTTGTATTGGGTGAATTACTTAGGCCGTCACTGTTTGGAATCTTCATCCCCGCCGAGGATGCCTCTATGAGATGATATTTTGGTCTTATACACTTGCTGCCCTTCCCATTTGAATACATCTGTTTTATTTTATCAGCATAGAAACAAATTGGTAGATGTTATTCATCACGGTTTTGTGGTGAGAGGAGTTTTCAGAAATCAATATTATGTTGAAACTAAAATTAAATAAAACTATTGATAAAACATGTTTTAACACATGGGTGCGCCGGACACATTTTCGGTGGCCTCCGGCCATTGTCAACACCGGAAATTGGAAGTGTTGGCTTCGTCTCCGCGAGCTATTGCTCGTGGTATATTCATACGTTAAATTTGAGTTCCGTTTGTATGAGAAATGGAGGCCCGAAGTTGATTGCGTGATAGGCAATAACTTGGAATAGTCCAAAATGGGAGCTTCCCATATGAATTTATATAGAGGGAGAAATAATGGGATATATAGGTCAAGTATGCACTAAGGCATGTGGCATTTGGGTCATTACCCATTTTCAAGGGGAGTGGCATAGGCAAACCGACGAGACGGGTGGACCTAATTATAATCCAACATATCCGAACATTCAAGGTTGTTGGGCAGCCCGAAAATGGAGTTGTTGGTTCACAGTTCCCTACCGTCTTAATTCTAAACACAAAATATATTATTTTGTTAAGCTGTTGTGCACTAACAGTTTATTGAGTGTTGCACATAAGGCGCCGGAATTGTCAAACAAAGACTAAATTCCAAATTCGATTTCAAAATGAATTTTAAAACACAAAAAGGTTTTGTTTTTAAACCTAAAATTGATTTAACAATCGAAAACAAGTATGTCCTTGTACGGACTTAAATCAAAGAAATTGTACTTGGTTTTGAGCTTTGATTTCCAAACAAAAAATTGAAATATTGACCGTGGTTGTTTATGTGTAACAAAAATGGCTGATAACAAAAAGAAACTACCGAGGGTCTAAACACTTCCGATGATGGAAGTATCCTCAAGATCCTAACTGATGTTGCGAATGGAGGTGAGCAGACATCTCAAATCCAATTTGGGAGGGGTCTACCACCGGCTAACCTGCCAAACCTAACGACCGGGACTGATCCACTTCAAAGTGGTACACAGTCCGGTCAACAACCTGCCCCTCAAACAGTACCAATGCCTGGCTCTCTGAATGTGGGATTGCTCCCAAACAAGTTCAATAGAAATAATTTCAAGACTTGGCAACAAAAGATGTTATTCTTCCTAACCGTTCACAGACTCGGCAAATATGTGACCGAGGATAGACCTGTCGATGCGGGGGTACTCCAAGCTCATTTGAATTGCAATTATGTGTGCAAAGGGTGAATTCTAAGCCGCCTGTCAGACCCGTTGTACCAAGTGTACATAATGGTTGATACTTCTAGGGAACTCTGGGTTGCCCTTGAAAATAAGTACAAATCTGAGGAGAAGAGTGTTAGAAAAACAATAGGTTTGGGAACGTTAGTCATGAGGATGAGTAACTCGGCACCATTCACATAGTCGGGTGTTTGTGTCTTGCCAAAGTCAGATTGATTGATAGTTCTAACGGGTCATGGTATGTACATCAAGGTTTGAGGCATATCGACAAATTGAAATTAGTTGATCTCCAAGGCTTCGGATTTTGTGCACCTCTATTCATGCTCTCAAAAAGTGAAAAGTAAAGCAAAAATGATGAAAAGAAGCAAGAAAATCTTATTGATGAAGTGAAGTTCAAAGTTGTGAAGTTCTTATCCTTTTTCCGGATTTAGCAACAAAATATCCTCTATACACTCCATCCCTAACACACTTCTTGACCTTTAATTAAAAGCCCTTGAGACATTGAGCATGTTGTTTGACTTAGTAGTTTAAATTGGATTATTCGTGATTGATTTTGATGATATGATTTGCTATGCTTTCTATGATCTCACGTGAAGTATGATTAGCTTTCCTATATCTATGACTTGTTTTGATCATATATGAATTCTTATTAGCTATGAAGCATTCTCTAAAGGGTGATCCATGAAAAAAGAACACAACCAAAAGTTTTTGAAAGTTTTTTTTCACTTCACTGAGTGGAAGGTGAATGTGAAGTAAGGAGGCTGGATCTTGGAGATCTCAAAAAGACGGCTAGGAAGACAACTATTAAAAGGAAGAAGATCTAATGAAGGAGTGTTTAGGGTTCAAGGAACCATAGATTGTGAGAATTCTTTTGGGAAGTACTTGTGATTTTGTTATCATACTTTTGGAACACATTGTTGGATACTATTGTTGGTTTTGTTTGCTTTGATAATTGAGACTTCTTTGTTGGTTGTTATTCCTTTTCTTGATATTCTTGATATATACTTTGATTATTTGATAATGATGATTGTTGGCTAAACATCATGTGATTCTTGGGTGATTAGTTGAAGGTTGTGGTATAGACGATGAAAGAATGAGCCTTTGTCTGAGTGGACCCTGAAAGCTTGAGTTAACCCTAATCCGAAGGCCGTCTCGGACTATTCATTGAGCATTTCGACCGAGATCGATATAGAACAACACGAGAAGAACCACTGCTTTGCAGATCTCGAGTTTCGGTTATAGTTTGCCAAATCCTATCCTTGTTGCACCTTTCTTGGTTTACATGCAAGCCTAGGATGAGACCTACCCGGTGATTTCTTTTCTTGTTTACCGCTGATGATGAGTGTTGAGTAATAAAGGTTTATCCTTTATTAGGGTTTGAGTGTGCCTTCATCCTACCTTTGAGAGTTAACCTAAGACTTACCCGGTGATGGTTAGTTATGTACCCTTAGGTGAGTGTGTTGGTTTGAGTACCTTTACCTCTCCTTAGTTCCTTGAGACTTACCCGGTGATAGGAGCTTTGGTTTGGGAAAGTGAATAGTGAGACCTTCCCCGTAATCTATCCCATAATCGAAACACCTTCCCTCAGCAACCCTCAGCTTTGTCCACATTACCTTTAGAAATCTTGAGTCGAAACCACAACTAGATACTATGATCTCTAGAATCTGCATTTTCCCATCTTGATTATACATCTTGTATGTTGCTTTTGATTAGTACTATTGCATGCTTTTGATTAATACTATTGCATGCTTCTGAAGTTACTACGAGTTTGTAGTGATGCCTTTCAGGCTAACGAATGCGCCCGCCATGTTCATGGAGTTATTGAACATCATCTTCATCGACTTCCTATACCAGTTCGTGGGGGTCTTCATCGATGAAATTCTGGTATACTCTCGTAGCAGAGAGGAGCACGTTGGACACTTAAAGATCGTACTCCAAGTCCTGCAAGATAGAGAGCTTTACGCCAAGCTTTCTAAGTGCGAGTTTTGGATGTCTGAGGTGACCTTCCTGATAACGTGATTATGACATTAGTTTAGGCATTCATTTAGATAGTTTTTCCCGTTATTCATGCATGGTTTGGCATTAGTTCATGACGTTTACGCTTAATTCATGCATATTGTCGAAATAGACGTCTACACGAACTCTTGTCGGTTTTGTAGGTATTTTGGAGAACTTTTGGAGCTTAATCGATACATTCGAGGATCATTCCTCATGATGACACACTTCTGGACTCATTGAGAAGCAAGCTAGGAGAAAAGGAGAACACATAGGACCTTGTTGGTTCATGCCTTGCACCAACTCATAGCTTAAAGATCCAAAGGGAGCTGTTTATGCAAAACCACGGCTCAGAGCCAAAACCACGCCCGTATATTTGGCCGTGGTTTCCTCTGGATAGTTGTGACAGCTGTCCCACGATCTCCATGCCCGACTCTTACCCTTGATGGAGAATATAAGTGGTCCTGCAAGCTGTTGCTAGGGGACTCTCACACACATTCTCTCCCGCTCTCTCTCACAATACATCATTCCCATTGGAGGATAGACTTGGAGGAGAAGACAAACACTCTCATTTTGGGAAGAAGAAGAAGAAGAACACTAATCTTAGAGTTTTCATAGCTTTTGAGTGTTTTTTGAGAGACCTTGGTTGAAGACATTTGCAAGGATTGTAAGGAACGTTTTGGACCTTCTTTTGAAGGGTTGTAAGTCTTGCTTAAACTTATATTCAGCTGGGTTTTCCTGTTTCTACTTGTTTCTTTTCTCTTTCATTTCATTTTCTTGTTATGGAAGCCATGAATGTTTGCTTATTGAGTTTGAATCTTAAAATACATGTTGTTTGCTAAATAGTTGTGATTCTAGGGTAATGAAATGATGGTTATGTCTTGGACTATGATATAATAGACTTGAATGTACCCTTGGATGATTTGCTTGCTCGAACCTAACCACTGTTGAGAATCACGGTCTGTTCATACCTTTCCATGGCCGTGGTTTAGGATGATCCGCCCGTGGTTTTCTCTGTTGTGCTTGTATTGATGAATCTGAATGTTAGGATGTTAGATTGTTGAAATCCTAGTGTTTGTTAAGCATAATCTAGCCTAGGGTGACCTAATGCTAGCAAACTAAGTGAGGGAAGAGACCTACCCGGTAATTCTTGACCTTAGATACCCAAGATGATGAACTCTAGGTAGTAGTGAGCCTCACAAGCCGCTATTGGACAAAGTGTGCTAGGATTGTTACTTAGGACTTGCCTTCCCGAGACTTACCCGGTAAGGAGAGGTTTGACTCTTAGATAGCAATCCGGTTTGTGTAGAATTCCCAACCTTAGGCTCCTAGAGACTTACCTGGTGATAGGACCTTAGGTGCGGGATTAGTGGACCATGAGACCTACCCGGTGATTGATCCCATTTGAGAAATACCCTTTCCTAACATACCATAGCTAGTCCTAGGTTGATTAGAAGCTTGAGTCCAATGCCATAACCGGAAGTCCTAACCCCTAGAATCTGTTTTTCTCTCTGTGATCACATATCTTGTGTTTGTGTTGCTTATTTGTGTTGCTAGCTTTAGTTGTTAGTTTGATTTATAACCTTGCATGATTTGTGATCTTTGCTTGATCACCACAAAACCAAGCCCAAAAACATCATGATTTTCATTTCTTTATTTCCTTCTCTTTTCTTAGACTAGATTTGCACTATCCATGGTCACTTGCTTGATTTGATTTCACCTTAGTCTTTGTGTTCGACCTCGGAATACTATCCTTGCTACAAAAAAGATTCATACACTGTGGGTTCGCTAGGAGTTAGGAAATTATATCGAGTTATAAATTGTAAGACTTTTGTGCTACACATTCTTAGTGTAACAAGTTTTTGGCGCCGTTGCCGGGGACTAGGTCTAGATTGAATCATTTTGTGTGATTGTTTATAGTGTAGGTCTTTCTTGTTTCTTTTGATCTTGTTTGGTTTGTGTCTTTCAATTTTCAGGACATCTCTCATTCTTTAGGTGCATGCGAAGATCTCATGGCAAGGATTTAGCTCCATTCGATCCTGAACCGGAGAAAACCCTTAAGACTAGATCCAAGAGCATTAAAAAGAAGAAGGAGATGGCCGCAAGAGATCTTCAAGATGAGTTGAATGAGGCTTTAGAGAAACTTAGACTAAGGGATGTAGCCTTGGAGAATGAGAGGAGACTTGCCAATGAGAGGCAAGAAGCAACTAGGAGGAAATTGAAGAGATTAGGCAAGCTCTTGTACAAAGGGAGCTTAATTGTCAACAACCTCCACCACCACCACCACCGCAGCCGGCGGTCAATGTTCGGTTTGAACCGATCATCATTGAGGAGCCACAAACGCTAGGGCAACGTATAGATCCAGCCCAAAGAGTGCACCGTCCGGGTGTAAACTTAGGAGATCCTGCAGCCCATGACTATGAGCTCCGCCCTCAAGTGCTACAAATGATCCGGCACAATCAATTTGGAGGGATGAAAGGAGAGTCTCCTCATTAACACTTGATGAATTATGAGATCTTGATGGAGATTCTAAGGCCACCTAGATTGGAGAACAACAACCATAAGCTTAGGGCTTTTTTCTTCTCACTTAAGGATAAGGTCTTGTCTTGGTACCAATCCATTCCACTAGGACGTGTGAGTACTTGGGATGAGATGACAACCGAGTTCTTGACAAAGTTCTTCCCACCTTCCAAGACAACTGAGCTAAGAGGGAAGATCAATGCCTTCGTGATGAAGGATAGATAGAGCCTATTTAAATCTTGGGAGAGGTTCAAGGACCTCCTCCTAGATTGTCCACACCATGAGATACCGAAGATAGAGCTATTGGAGATATATTTCAAGGGGCTTGATGAGGATAGTCAATTTAAGCTCCAATCACTTTCCGGAGGAACATTCATGGATAAGAATGTGGATGAGACTTGGGAGTTTGTAGAGAAGCAAGCCTTGGTGATAGAGAAGTACTCCCATAGGATGAGTGATGGGAGTAAACCGGGAGTATATGAAGTAAGTGAAGTCACCATGAGCAACTACAAACTTGATGCAATCAACAATGAGCTTAAGTCTTTGAGGGAGTTGTGTGCTACAACCTTGAAGAACCAAGAAAGTCCTCAAGTGCAAGTGCAAGCCAACTTGGCTTCCAAAGAGGGGGACATTAAATACATGGGAAGGGGTAACTACAACAACTATCAAGGCCCTAGGAACTTCAACAACAACATTCGGCAATACAACAATTACCGGTCTAATCACAATTATCCCGGGTTCTCCTATTCTAACCCGGATGGTGTCTTGAACCCCCTCCCCCCCCCCACTCCCGCTTCCACAAGCGCAGCCCCACCACCTAAGGCTTTATAAGAACCTCCACCCGGCTTTACTCAACCTCCAAAGGATAGAACCGAAATGATGTTTGAACAATTGCTTGGAAGGTTGAGTGGACTTGAGAGCACGGTGACTTCCATTTCGAAAGCTCAAAAGGTGCTAGAAGCACAAGTGTTCCAAAAAGCGGGTGAAGCACAAAGGGATCCGGGAAAGCTTCCCGGAAGGACCGAGGACAATCCAAGAGGCCAAGTGTTGGCCATTACCACGAGGAGTGGGCTGAGCATGAAAGATCCCTTACCTAAGGGGAATGACAAGTGACAGTAAGTAGTAGTGGAGGAAGAACCATTGCAAGAAGAAGGAGGCAAGAACAAAGATGTTGAGCCAACATATGTGGCACCACCTCCATACAAGTCACTACTACCATTCCCACAATCACGAGCAAGAGCTCGTTTGGACAAACATTTCGGTCCAATATGGAAAGTTTTTGAAAGAGATACTCTCCAACAAGAGGAAGTTGGAGGAGTATGGAGAAGTGAGGATGACAAAGAGATCTTCCGAGTTGATTCAAACTATGAGGGAGGAGATGCCTTCTAAGCTGCGAGATCCGGGATCTTTTTGTGTGCCAATTGGAGTTGGAGAGGTCCAATATGAGGCCCTTGTGACCTTGGACAAGTGTGAGCATTATCCCGCTTGCACTTTGCAACAAGGTTGGGCTAGGAGAACCGAAGCCGGTCAATATGACCCTCTACATGGTGGACCGTTCAATCACTCACCCCGTGGGAATCCTAGAAGACATACCGGTTCAGCTTGAGAAGTTCTATGTGCCAATCGACTTTGTTATTTTGGACATCCCGGCGGACTACCCGGTTCCTATCATTTTGGGAAGGTCATTCTTAGCCACATCCGGATGCTTAGTGGATTGCAAAAATGGGATCCTCTCCTTCAACATAGGAGAGGAAAATATCAAGTTCAAGCTATCCACAATGATGAAGAGGCCAACCCTTGGTGAAGATGTCTTTAACATTGTTAAGCAAGAGGAGTCTAGGGAAGTTGTGAGCTCAATCTTGATCAAGGATCCACTTGAGAAGGTTCTTAGCTTGAGTATCATGGAGGAAGGAGTTGAGGATGATTGCAATGAAGAAATCCAAGCCTTGAATGCATTAGAAAAGGAGACAAGTGCTGAATTTGAAGTGCACGAAGTAGTGCTGAATCACTGTAGGAACCACGGCCAGAGAGCAAGAACCATGCCCGTGGTTTCACCCATGGAACTCTCTGTAATGTCCAAAAGTGCAAGTTCTTCCAATTCCACGCCCGTGGTTGTGCCAGAGGTCGTGGTTTTGCCCGTGGTTTCTCCAGAAAGTCCCTTAATTGTTGATCAAGCTTCAAGGAGCCTTGGAGAGTCTTCCATGGCTTTGGAATCATCTCAACCTACATTGTATGGATCATCTCCAACCGATAAAGGTCCTCCTAAACTTGATCTCAAACCTCTCCCTTCTCATTTAAAGTATGCCTTCCTTGGTTCAAATTCTACTTATCCCATGATTGTGAATGCATCTTTGAATGATGATGAGCCTGATAGATTGTTTAATGAGTTGAAATTGCATAGGAAAGTTATTGGATACACCATTGATGATTTAGTTGGCATTAAACCTTCCTTGTGCATGCATAAAATCTGTATGGAAGACAATCATAAACCCTCAATTGAACCTCAAAGAAGATTGAACCCTATTATGAAAGAGGTAGTCAAGAAAGAGATCCTTAAATTGCTAGATGCGGGAATCATTTTCCCGATTTTGGATAGTAAATGGGTTAGTCCCATACATGTTGTTCCTAATAAGGGTTGTATGACCGTAGTAACTAATGAGAATAATGAACTAATCCCTACTAGGACCGTTACGGGATGGCGAATGTGTATTGACTATAGGAAACTTAATGTGGCCTCTAGGAAAGATCACTTCCCTCTTCCCTTTATTGACCAAATGCTAGAGAGATTAGCTCAACATTCACATTTTTGTTACTTAGATGGCTATAGTGGGTTTTTTCAAATCCCTATTCACCCGGATGACCAAGAGAAAACAACATTTACTTGTCCTTGGGGAACATTTGCATATAGGAGAATGCCATTTGGGTTGTGTAATGCACCCGCCACATTTCAAAGGTGTATGATGGCTATTTTTTCTGAATATATTGAGAACATTATGGAAGTGTTTATGGATGATTTCTCGGTGTATGGATCTTCATTTGATGATTGCTTGGCTAATCTATCTTTGGTGTTGAAGAGATGTGAGGAAACTAACCTTGTGTTGAATTGAGAGAAATGCCACTTCATGGTGAGTGAAGGCATAGTGTTGGGACACTTGGTTTCTCACCGTTGCATTGAGGTTGATAGAGCAAAGATAGAAACGATAGAGAAGTTGCCACCACCTACCTCGGTGAAAGGAGTAAGGAGTTTCTTAGGGAATGCCAGTTTTTACCGGAGGTTTATAAAGGATTTCTCTAAAATTTCTAAGTCTCTCACTAACCTACTAATGAAAGATGTTGAGTTTGTTTTCTCCAAGGATTGTCTTGAAGCATTTTGTAGGTTAAATAATGCTTTGATCTCCGCCCCTATCATACAACCACCGGATTAGAGCTTACCGTTTGAAATAATGTGTGATGTGAGTGATGTGGCCGTTGGGGCTGTTTTAGGACAAAAGAAAGATGGGCTTACAGATGCCATCTACTACGCTAGCAAGACGCTAGATGATGCCCAACTCCACTATGCCACAACCGAGAAGGAGTTGCTTGCGGTGGTGTATGCCTTTGAGAAGTTCCGGTCATATCTTGTTGGAGCAAAGGTCGTTGTGTACACGGATCATGCTGCGATCCGTTATCTCCTCACAAAGAAGGATGCCAAGCCTCGCCTCATTCGGTGGATCCTTCTCCTCCAAGAATTTGACTTGGAAATTCGGGACAAGAAGGGTTCCGAAAACTCAGTAGCGGACCATCTTAGTAGGCTACCACCATTGGAGATTGAGAGAGATGGCATCCCGATTGATGACTCATTCCGGGATGAGCAATTGCAAATGATGCAGGAGTGCTTGCTTCAAGTGTCTAGAGGGAGTGAGTCATGGTATGCGGATATAGTGAACTACCTTGTGTGTGAAGAGGTGTCACCCGGTCTATCATATGCCCAAAGGAAAAAAAATTTCAAGGATGTGAGGCATTATTATTGGAGTGAGCCTCTCTTGTTTAAGAGAGGACCGGATGGAGTCTTTAGGAGGTGCATTCCGGAGGATGAGGTGGAGAGTGTGATCCGCCATTTTCACTCCTTGCCATGCGGAGGCCATGCTAGCTCACACAAGACGTGTGCAAAGGTATTACAATCCGGTTTTTATTGGCCTAACTTGTTTAAGGATGTGCAGAATTTTATGGTAGCCTGTGACGCTTGCCAAAGGACGGGCAACATCTCAAGGAGGAATGAGATGCCCTTGAACAACATACAAGAGGAATTAGATATTTGGGATGTGGACTTCATGGGGCCATTCCCCGCTTCATGTGGCAACCTCTACATTCTATTGGCGGTGGACTATGTGTCAAGATGGGTGGAGGCAATTGCCTCTCCCACAAATGATGCCAAAGTAGTGGTGCGGTTCTTCAACCGATTCATCTTCCCTAGGTTTGGAACACCAAGAGTGATCATAAGTGATGGAGGGAAGCATTTCACCAATAGGAACTTTGGGACACTTTTGGCTAAGTATGGGGTGACTCATAAGGTGGCCACACCTTACCATCCCCAAACTAGTGGCCAAGTGGAGATCTCCAACCGGGAGATAAAGGGGATACTTGAGAAGACGGTTTCTAGGACAAGAAAAGACTGGGCTATGAAGCTTGATGATGCTTTGTGGGCATATAGAACCGCCTTCAAGACATCGATTGACACCACTCTCTACAAGCTATTTTATGGCAAGTCTTGCCATCTTCCGGTGGAGATGGAGCATAGGGCGTATTGGGTCATAAGGTAGCTGAATTTTAACCTCAATGAAGCCGGTGAGAAGAGGTTGTTAGGCATTAATGCTCTTGAGGAGATCCGGTTGGATGCCTATGAAAACGCCCGGATTTGGACCTAGCGTTGGCATGACAAACGTCTCATCCCAAAGGAGTTGAGTGAAGGTGACTATTAGCATGAAATATGACTATATTTTAGGCACTTGTTTTAGTTGTTTTTCCCTTTATAGTTTTCTTAGATGTGATTTTGAAGGAATTGTGAGCTAGTTCACCAACTTTGTCGATATAGAGATCTACACTAGCTTCATTGTGTTTCTAGGTGAATAAGGCTTGGATTGGGGCAAAATATGGAAGGAAAGGAGTGTTTGATCATACTTGATGGCAAGGAGATGCATTGGAGAGGCTAAGGAAGGAGCATGGATGAAGGATGTCACAAAACTAAGGCAAAAACAAAGGCTCTGAGGAACCACGTCCTAAATTACGGCCGTGGAAGAGGAATTTGAAGCCCACGCCCTAAATACCACGGTCGTGGATTTGGCAACATGAACGTGGACGTGAGTTTGGAGCACTCCAGAGAGTTACACGGTCTAAACCACGACCGTGGAAATCATATGACACCGTAATCTAGTTCCACGCTTGATAGGTGATGGAATCACTATCATTTAGGGTAGTTCTTAGAGTCTTTTTATTGCATTTGTATCGGTTTATGCTACTAACTCCTTGGTCCAGAAGAAGAAGACTAAAAGAAGCTAAAGAAGGAGTTATAAGTACTTAGGAGTGAAGATCGATCACGAAGCAAAGCTTCTACTGCCTTACCGCCCTAGCGGGTCCTTTCAACCGCCCCTGCGGGTGACACCTTCCACTGGAGCGCCCCCTGCGCCTTCACCAGCACCAGCTAAGAAGGGTGTCCCCGCCCCTGCGCCACTCCATTGGCGCCCCTGCGGTGACCTACCCTGAAGGGACGAAGACCAGCTCCCCTGCGCCTCCCACTGTGCCCTGCCTACGCCTCAACCTGGGAGCTGGAAGACGAAGAGGCTGTGTCACCGCCCTTGCACTGACATAGGAGCGCCCCTGCGCCTTGGCATCAGAAATGCCAGGAAGTCAAAGGGTCAGACGTTGAAGAGCATTAAAGATCCTCCCCAACGGAATGTCTTAGCCGCCCCTGTGGCCTTGAAGAAGATCAACCGATTCTGCCTAAACTGCCCCTGCGGTCCCTGAAGGCCGCCCCTGCGGTTTAACGCCAGAAGCTTTACTTTGGCTGTTTACACCACCTTTATGGAATTAAAGGTGGTTGTTTAAGGCCGGCCATTTACTCCTAATTAAGTGTCTTTTGTAGTATAAATAGTCATTGGCTGATGGCTAGAAAAAAACCACGCTTTTCCCACAAAAATCCATTTTAGAATTAAGTCTTCCATTGTAATGAGTTGCTAACTCCCTTGCCACAGTGGGTTGGTTTGATGCTGCATTGTTACTTTGGTTGTAAGTTCTTTTTAATTTTAAGTTTTTATTCAGTAATGCTTTGTGTTTCCTTGATCTTCATCGTTTAATTGCATGTTTACTATTGCTTGAGATTGATCACCTTAGGTTCTAAAGTGCATGCAAACAACTAGGATTAATAGGTTTCGGGTTCGGGCCTTTAATCTAGTAGTTACTTTAAGTAATAACGGGTTGTAATTACTTAAAGAAAAGGAACACAAATATAAAGATAAGTTTAACGGTTTTAATCTTCTCTTTATATCTCTTAGTCTTTGTTTGAAAGCTAACTTGTTATTTGTTCTTGTAGGTTTACGGAACACTAACCTGTTAAGTTGTGTTGATGCCGGTTGGCTCAACACATATGTATGATCGAGACGGGAGATTACTTAAAAACTTGTAAAAGGAACACACCAAAGTAGCAATTGCATGCTTAGAATCAACCTAGTGTAGATTCACCCATCATTGTCTTACTTGTTGCGTTAATAGTTTCTTTTCTTAAAGTTTTTGTGTGCAACCAATTCAACCAACCCCCCCCCCCCTTCTGTTACTTGTCACTATAATCAATAATTGCATCTAAAACCTCAAACTCTCTTGGGTTCGACCCTTACTTATTCACTATACTTGGTCTTAGTGCTAAGTCGGGATTTACTTTTGATTGGGTATAGACGACCATAGAATATACTATAATCAATAATTGCATCTAAAACCTCAAACTCTCTTGGGTTCGACCCTTACTTATTCACTATACTTGGTCTTAGTGCTAAGTCGGGATTTACTTTTGATTGGGTATAGACGACCATAGAATATACTTTCAGTCAAATTTTGGCGCCGTTGCCGGGGAGTTTTAGTATTTTATTGTTATTATTGATTATTGGTTTGAACCATTTTAAGGTTCAAACTCGTGCTACTAACTCCGGCTTTGCTTCTTTTGAACCAGAAATTGAGAGGACGCACATCCGACAACGAAGACAAGAACAACTTCAACAAGAGATGGCTGACCGAACTCTTCGTCAACTTACGCAGCTCACCTTGGCTCAAAACCCTCTTGCGGTCACTATACCGGCATTAGGGGAAGGATTCAATTTTGAGCTCAAGTCGGACCTCATTCACTTGCTTCCATCCTTCCATGGGCTAAGTGGTGAAGACCCCATTAAGCACCTTGGGAAGTTCGATACCGTGTGTATGAGCATGAAGCCAGCCAACATTACCGAAGAACAAATTAAGATGAGGACATTCGGTTTCACACTCAAAGATTCCGCGGATGATTGGTATTACCACCTTCCATCCGGGAGTATCGACACTTGGGAGAACCTTCACAAGGCGTTTTTGGAGAAATATTTTCCAGCCAAGAAGACCAATAACTTGAAGAAAGTTATAAGCAACATCGATCAAGAGGCAAACGAAACTCTCTACGAGTACTTCTAAAGGTTTGCACATCTCCGATCCAGCTGCCCTTTTCATGGATATTCAACTCAAGATCTAGTCTTGTACTTGTACAATGGCTTGCTAGATAATGAAAGGAGGATCGTCGATGCAGCTTGCGGAGGTAATATTCTTAACTCTACTCCTGACCTTGCTTTGGAAAAGATACAGGAACTAGCGGAAGGTACTCGGAACTTTGGACAAACTCCGGCAAAGAAAGGAGTTCATGCTGTGAGTTCCGGGAATAGCGAGATTTCCACCGAGCTCGCAGAATTGAAGGAAATGGTGAAAAGGCTAACACTTATGGGAACCCAACAACAACTTAAAGCTTGTGGAGTATGTGCTGATCCATATCATACAACGGACATGTGTCCACAAGTCCAGGATGATGATGCTGAGGTGAACGTAATGGGTTATGGACAACCACAACAGCAAAGACCTAGGAACGATCCCTATGCACAGAATTTCATGCCAAATTGACATGACCAACAGAATTTCCGTTGGAGGGATCAACAAAACCAACAACAACAGCCCCGTCAAGGTAAGTATCAAACAACGGAAGATATGTTGCAGGTTTTGACTAAACACTTTACTACTCATGTCCAAACAACAGAATCTAGCATCAAGAACCTTGAAAAGCAGGTTGGTCAAATGGCAGAAGCCATTTCAAGGACCGAGACACGACTTGCCAGAGGATTGCCTTCCCAGACATTTTTAAACTCCAAGGAACATGTTAGTGCCCTAACATTAAGGAGTGGAAAGCAACTCCAACAAAAATCAGCAAAAGAATCACCAAGCAGACCTTCTATCAATTCTACCGCACCCACAGCCGCCCCTGTGGCTGTAACTGCGCCCAATACAGAGCAAACAACGCCCCTGCGGCTGGATTTCCCCGCCCCTGCGGTGACAACCCTTGAGCCGCCCCTACGCTTACCAGCTGACGCCCCTGTGGAAAATGCAACAGAAGGTTCTGCTGAAAGGGACACCTACGTCCAGCCAAACTTTCCGCTATTGTACTCAGAGAAACCACCAGCTCCTTTCCCTGAGGCTTTGAGGGAGAGGAGAATCTTTGAGGACAAGGACCTCTTTGAGACTTTTTCCAAATGAGAGGTAAACATTCCCCTCCTTAAGTTGGTGAAAAGTATTCCTAAGTATGCTCGTTTTTTGAAGGAACTCTGCACTATCAAGAGGAATCAGAAGCTGAAGGGGAAACAAAAGGTGCAAGTAAGTGAGCATGTGTCGGCAATTTTTCAACGGAGAATGCCCAAGAAATGCAGCAATCCGGGCATGGTAAACATTCCTTGTGTTATAGGGGAAACCCGTTTTGACAAAGCAATGCTTGATCTCGGTGCTTCTATCAATGTTTTACCATATTCAATTTACAAATCGCTTGGCCTTGGGCCATTAATGGAAACTAGGATTGTAGTACAACTTGCCGATAGATCTAATGTGTACCCGAAAGGGATAATTGAAGATGTATTAGTAATGGTAGACAACCTAATATTTCCTGCCGATTTCTTTGTAATGGATATGGAAAATGATTCACATGCTGCACCCATTCTACTAGGTAGGCCATTTCTGAAAACTGCTAGGACTAAAATTGATTATGTTAGTGACAAATTAACCATGGAGTTTGATGGAGAAGTAGTGGAATTTGAAATCTATGATGCAATGAGGTTTCCTAGTGATGATCATTCTTTATGTGCTATTGACATTGTTGAACCTTTTGTGCAAGATATTTTTGATAACTCTGATGTTGATGAATTGAAAAATGTGATTGAGCATGACATTAATGGTTTTAAATCAGATTATGAGTTAACATCCAGCATGAAAGAGGTCCTAGCCCAACTAGATGGATATAAAAGGCTACCTATCTCTAATTTGGCCATTGGGCCACTTTACTAACCCCAAGCGAAAAGCTTGTTCCGTCCATAGTTCAGGCACCTGAAATAGAATTAAAGGACCTTCCGTCTCACCTCAAGTATGTTTTCCTTGGAGAACACAATACCTTGCCGGTGATCATCTCCAACAAGTTGACTACCGGTCAAGAAGACAAGTTGGTGAAGGTACTAAAAGAGCACAAGACGGCCCTTGTATGGAAAATTGCAGATATCAAAGGGATAAGCCCTTCAACTTGCATACATAGGATTCTACTTGAGGACGAGGCCAAACCCTCTAGGCAACCTCAAAGGAGGTTGAACCCGCCAATGATGGATGTGGTCAAAAAGGAAGTGTTGAAGCTCCTCCAAGCTGATATGATCTTTCCGATCTTGGATAGTACTTGGGTTAGTCCAACCCAAGTAGTTCCAAAAAAGGGAGGCATCACCATGGTGGAAAATCAACATGGAGAGATGGTTCCAAGCAAAACACAAACCGGATGGAGAGTTTGCATTGACTACCGCAAGCTCAATAAGGTAACACGAAAAGATCATTTCCCATTACCTTTTATTGACCAAATGTTGGAACGTCTTGCAGGTCATCAGTACTACTGTTTCCTGGATGGATATTCGGGCTATTTCCAAATAGCCATCGCACCAGAAGACCAAGAGAAGACGACGTTCACTTGCCCATTCGGCACTTTTACATACCGCAGAATGCCATTTGGACTTTGCAACGCACCCGGCACTTTCCAACGGTGTATGATAAGTATTTTCTCCGAATACATAGAAAATTTCATTGAAGTCTTCATGGATGATTTTACCGTCCATGGAGATAGTTTTGATGCATGTTTGGAACATTTGAAACTTGTTCTTGAAAAATGTGTTGAAACCAATTTGGTCCTTAATTCGGAAAAATGTCATTTCATGGTCGAACAAGAAATTGTGCTAGGACATGTGATATCCTCAAAAGGGATAGAGGTAGATAGGGCAAAGGTTGATGTAATCCAAAATTTACCTTATCCTACTAATGTTCGGGAAATCCGATCTTTTCTTGGTCATGCAGGTTTCTACCGATGTTTCATCAAAGATTTTTCAAATATCTCAGCTCCCCTATGTGAACTGCTAAAGAAAGACGTCACCTTCATAGTAGATGAGAATTGCAAGAAAGCTTTCGACACTTTGAAGGCATGTCTTACCACGAACCAATCACCCGTTCCCCGGATTGGGAGAAACCTTTTGAAATCATGTGCGACGTCAGTGATTACGCCGTTGGAGCTGTCTTAGGAAAAAAAGACGGACGGGCCTCCCATGTAATCCATTATGCGTCTATGACACTCATTGGAGCGCAAATGAATTACCCTACCACCGAGAAGGAGATGTTGGCGGTGGTTTTTGCCCTTGAGAAATTTCGGCAGTACCTACTTGGGGTAAAGGTAATTATCTTCACTGACCATGCAGCCCTTAGGTACCTCATGGAAAAGAAGGAGGCAAATCCACGATTGATCCAATGAGTGCTCCTTCTAAGCGAATTTAACCTAGAGATAAGGGACAAAAAGGGGGCTGAGAACCTTGTGGCAGATCATTTGAGCAGACTAGTGCAAGAGGATGAAGAACCAGGAAAAGGGAGAGAGATAGCTGGAAGTTTTCCAGACGATACATTTTACACAACTCTCTGTTGTGTAACCGTCCCCGCGCCTCACATCAGCCGCCCCTACGAACAGCCGCCCCTACGGCTCAGTTTAGGTGCCCCTGCGGAATTATCGACAGAGGTTTGTCTTAAGCTTCAATCTCTTAAGCCTTGGTTTGCTGACATTGTGAACTTCATTGTCAGAAAGGAGTATCCTCTAGACTTCACCAAGGCACAACGAGAGAAGGTAAAGGCTGAAGCTAGACACTACGTTTGGGATGATCCTTACCTTTGGAAGCATTGTAGTGACTAAGTGATTCGACGGTGCATTCCGGACAATGAGGTACAATCGGTCCTAACTTTCTGTCATTCTGAAGCATGTGGGGGGCATTTTGGGGCCAACAAAACAACAAGAAAAGTTTTGGATGCTGGTTTCTTTTGGCCACACATTTTTCGAGACGTTTTTGCGTTTTGTAAAGTGTGTGATAGATGCCTAAGAGTAGGAATCTTTCAAGGAGACATGAAATGCCCTAATCCTCTCTTATATTTTGTGAAATATTTGATGTTTGGGGAATTGATTTCATGGGGCCATTTCCTACTTCGTTCGGGAACACATATATTTTGCTTGCGGTGGATTATGTTTCCAAGTGGGTGGAAGCAAAAGCCACCAAAACTGATGATTCAAAAGTGGTTGCAGCATTTCTTAAGGAAAATATCTTTGCTAGATTTGGAATTCCGAAAGCCTTAATCAGTGATAGGGGTACCCATTTCTGCAACAAAACAATCACGGCTCTCCTTAAGAAGTATCACGTTCACCAACGAGTATCAACAGCTTATCATCCTCAAACAAACGGTCAAGCTGAGGTATCTAACCGAGAAATAAAGACCATCCTTGAAAAGACGGTTTCGCCCGGAAGGAAGGATTGGAGTGCAAGGCTAAACGATGCGCTATGGGCATATCGGACAGCCTACAAAACTCCGATAGGGATGTCTCCGTTCAGGCTTGTGTTTGGGAAAGTGTGCCACCTCCCGGTGGAACTAGAGCATAAAGCTTGGGTGGCAGTAAAAAAGTGCAACATGAACATAGAGGAAGTGGGAGAATTTCGGAAGCTCCAATTGCAAGAGTTGGAGGAATTGAGGCTAGATGCATATGACCATGCTATCACATACAAAGAAAAGATAAAAGCATGGCATGACCGGAACATTATCCAGAAGGATTTCAAGGTAGGTAATAAGGTACTTCTCTTTCAATCTTGTTTGAAACTCTTAGCAGGAAAGCTACGTTCGAGGTGGACAGGGCCGTTCATAATAGCCGAAGTATATCCTCACGGAGCTGTGGATCTCTATGATCCCCAAACGCACAAGGTGTTCAAGGTGAACGGACAAAGGCTAAAGCTTTACCTTGAAGGGGTTAAGAACGATCCGATTGACGAGATGGTACTGGAGGAAACACAGTTAGAGAAGTAGAGATCGTACGTCGAGCCAGCGACGTAAAACAAAGGCGCTTCTCGGGAGGCAACCCGAAGGAATAAGAAGAGGAGCTTCTGTCAAGCAACCGCCCATGCGGCTTTGTGACACCGCCCCTGCGGTGACACTCATGCCCAGCGCCGCCCCCGGCGCTGGGCCTGCGCCTGTGAAGAACTTGTCACCGCCCCCGCGGTGACATCGTTACGCCCCTGCGGCGGCCATCCTTGACACACATCCTCGGCGCCGCCCCGGCGCTGAGCCTGCGTGACCTCTCTTCCTTGTCACCGCCCCCGCGGCGACAATCCCTCGCCCCTGCGGGTATACCCAGAATAGAAAAAAAAATAGATCTAAAAATCGCCTATACCTACCACACCACCACTCACCAACCCTCATTCACACATCCTCTCCAAAACCTTACCCCCTTACACCAACTCACGCTCCTGCGCCTTTTGCTCACCAACCACCTCTTTGACGCCCCTGCGCCACCTCCGACAACCAACCACCGCGTGCAACGCACCCGCACCATCGCCTCCATACTCCCTCGCATTATTACGACGTCCATTATCACCCACTACAACCACTCCACTCTCGCTCAGCGCCGATGTCGAGAAACACTAAGGAAGTCACCAGCACGGCCTCAGCACCACCACCTCCATCGCGCCCCAGAAATCGCCTCTACACTTCTCCCTCCCCCGCGCCTGCAAGCACCCGCACCTGCGCCTCACCGCCCCTGCGTCTGCTTCATCCGCCCTTGCGGAAAACACACTAGAAGGTCGACTTCTTTCTCTGTTTTTTGGAAATTACTAATCTTTTACCCCACATCACACCAGGAGAATGAAATCCAAGATGTCTAAGATAGAGAAGGAGCGTTACAGGATTGTGCAAGATTGAGTTGTGTATGCAACTCGATTTCTGCATGCTCCTACTTTGGAGAAACTCGGTATGCTGGAGAGCATGCAGTCCTTTTTGGAAAATGCTGGGCTCGGAGAATTCCTTCATCGGAGTGCTTCGACGTATCTAGAGCTCAGCAGACAGTTCATCTCCACTTTCACAATGGAGAAAGATGATCATGTGTGTACCGGCCTCACCTTCAAGTTCAACAAGGTGAAATACACACTAGACTACTTCCAGCTTCATGAGGCCTTTGGGGTGACCATAAACCCCTCTGAGAGCTGGTGGGAGACTGTTCCTACCCCGGATCTATGTGAGTTTTGGCAAGCGGCTACCGGGTCAGAATTCCATGCTGGGGGTGAGCACTCCAACAAGCTCACTCACCCCTACTTGAGGCTCCTCTCCAAGATCCTGATGAGTGTCTTCTGTGGACACAAAGAGGAGAACAAGGTCGCCCTCAAGGACCTCTCTCTACTCTATTCCTGCCTTCCTCAGAGTGAGAAGGTGATGGATTGGCCGTACCTCTTCTTTGCCGCTTTGAAGCGGATTAGGAGGAACGAGCCGAGGGACATCGTTGGCGGTGGGGTGATCTCCTTGATCGCCTCACATGTCATGGATCTGTCCGACCTAGAGGATGGGTTGGAGGCCCCCCTTTACACAGAGGGGATGCTTAGGAGGTGCAAGCTCCTCCGACGGGACGGGGAGAACCTGTTCTAGATCTCCCTTGTCGATGGGAGCCACCTAACGTACCTCCCCCGGCCTTTACCATTAGGAGAGGAGTTCTCCGATCTTTACATTCCCGCAGATCCCTTCGTGCCGAGATGGCCACTAGTGGCCATTGTGGAGAGGCATGCTGCCAGCTCCAGCAGGGCTCATCAAGAGGAGCATCTGCCCATTCCTGACGATGAGGAGATGCCTACTGCGGCACCAAAGGAGGACCCGGCCCTAGCGAGCCTTCAGACTCAGATGGCCGCCATGACCACCCAGCACCAGACATGGTAAACGGAGTATCAAAGGACCATGCTGGAGCAGCAGGAGAGCTGGCAGTCGGGCTTTGCTGCTTATATGTCCTCCAGCTTTGACCAGAGGCAAGAGGAGTGGTAGGCGGCCCAGCAGCAGCAGCTCGAGGCTCAACAGCTGGCCTAGCAGGCTGGTTTTGAGACCTCTTTCGGACGCCGGATGGATACCCAGCAGAGCCGCATCGAGGACATCTACCGGCGGCAAGAGCATTTCTTCAGCCGCTTCCCTTACCCACCGGAGGAGGGTCCGGATGGTCCAGCTGGACCATCCCATTGAGGGGTACACTTCTTTTCCTTCTTCCATATTTATCTTTGCTCATTTCCACTTTGAGGACAAAGTGCACTTCAAGTATGGGGGGGACATATCCTTGCATGTACAGTTCATTCGTTTTTTTTTAAGTTATTTGTCATTGGGTCTTATGATTTGTAATTCAGTTTCCAATTCATATAAAAAAAGAGAAAAAGCCAAAGAAAATGAAAAAAGGCATGAAAATCCTTGGATAAATCAAAAACCCGAAAGGGCGGTTTAGGCAAAAAGAAGGTAGTCCGAGGTTGGTGCCAAATTGGACTTGAGGGATGTGAGTTAGAGTGAGAAAAGAAGAAGAGTGGCAAGGTGAAAACCCGAAAGGGCGCCTTGGCAAAATGAGCAACACCGAGTGTAGGATTCCCTTCCGGCGTTTGGCGACATAAGAAGGGGAGTCATAAGGAGGTTGTCCGGGTAGGCCACTCTTGGAGCGATAAGGATGGTAGTATTTCCTTTTCTCACATTTCCTATCTTTTCTTTCTTTCTTGGTTTTTCTTTTATTTTCATTATCTTTTCTTGCTTTCCCTTGCTTCCTGAGACCTTGAGTTTAAGTGTTGTCCTTTGTTTTACTCGGAACGAGTAAAAGGTCTAAGTATGGGGGAGTTTGATAGGTGATGGAATCACTATCATTTATGGTAGTTCTTAGAGTCTTTTTATTGCATTTGTATTGGTTTATGCTACTAACTCCTTGGTCCAGAAGAAGAAGACTAAAAGAAGCTAAAGAAGGAGTTATAAGCACTTAGGAGTGAAGATCGATCACGAAGCAAAGCTTCTGCTGCCTTACCGCCCCAATGGGTCCTTTCAATCGCCCCTGCGGGTGACGCCTTCCACTAGAGCATCCCCTGCGCCTTCACCAGCGCCAGCCAAGAAGTGTGTCACCGACCCTGCGCCACTCCATTGGCGCCCCTGTGGTGACCTACCCTGAAGGGACGAAGACCAGCTCCCCTGTGCCTCCCACTGTGCCCTGCCTACGCCTCAACCTGGGAGCTAGAAGACGAAGAGGATGTGTCACCGCCCTTGCGCTGACATAGGAGCGCCCCTACGCCTTGGCATCAGAAATGCCAAGAAGTCGAAGGGTCAGACGTTGAAGAGCATTAAAGATCCGCCCCAACGGAATGTCTTAGCCGCCCTTGTGGCCTTGAAGAAGATCAACCGATTCTGCCTAAACCGCCCCTGCGGTCCCTGAAGGCCGCCCCTGTGGTTTAACGCTAGAAGCTTTACTCCGGCTGTTTACACCACCTTTATAGCATTAAAGGTGGCTGTTTAAGGCCGGCCATTTACTCCTAATTAAGTGTCTTTTGTAGTATATATAGTCCTTGGCTGATTGCTAGAAAAAACCACGCTTTTCCCACAAAAATCCATTTTAGAATTAAGTCTTCCATTGTAATGAGTTGCTAACTGCCTTGCCACAGTGGGTTGGTTTGATGCTGCATTGTTACTTTGGTTGTAAGTTCTTTTTAATATAAGTTTTTATTCAGTAATGTTTTGTGTTTCCTTGATCTTCATCGTTTAATTGCATGTTTACTATTGCTTGAGATTGATCACCTTAGGTTCTAAAGTGCATGCAAACAACTAGGATTAATTCCGGGTTTGGGTCTTTAATCTAGTAGTTACTTTAAGTAATAACGGGTTGTAATTACTTAAAGAAAAGGAACACAAATATAAAGATAAGTTTAACGGTTTTAATCTTCTCTTTATATCCCTTAGTCTTTGTTTGAAAGCTAACTTGTTATTTGTTCTTGTAGGTTTACGGAACACTAACCTGTTAAGTTGTGTTGATGCCGGTTGGCTCAACACATATGTATGATCGAGACGGGAGATTACTTAAGAACTTGTAAAAGGAACACACCAAAGTAGCAATTGCATGCTTAGAATCAACCTAGTGTAGATTCACCCATCATTGTCTTACTTGTTGCGTGAACTGTTTCTTTTCTTAAAGTTTTTGTGTGCAACCAATTCAACCAAACCCCCCCCC
>BSUD01000003.1:49549316-49580858 GCA_033239045.1 Fagopyrum esculentum
CCCCCCCCCCCGCCCCTTTCTGTTACTTGTCACTATAATCAATAATTGCATCTAAAACCTCAAACTCTCTTGGGTTCGACCCTTACTTATTCACTATACTTTTTCTTAGTGCTAAGTCGGGATTTACTTTTGATTGGGTATAGACGACCATAAAATATACTTTCAGTCAACGCTCTAAACCACGGTCGTGGAAAGTTGTTCTTGACCGTGATTTTGGTGATTCTGTGACGTGTCATATTTTGTCACGTCAGCCACGTCATTGGGCTTTCTCGTAACCTTACCTCGCCTTATAAAAAGGCTAGAGAAGAGAGTTTTCGGGACCTTCGCTTACGGACGCTTAGTCGCTGTTAGAGTTTCGCTTGGAGTTTAGAGACGAGCTTAAGGTTTCATTTGAACCTTAAGGATTGGAGATTCACGAAGGACGTACTTTCGGAGATTGTGTACTTTTGGAGATTTCTTAGGGTTTTCATCGAAGGACGGATTGACATCCCGTTTTTTGTGACTTCTCTAGATCTTTGTGAGGTTTTTATATTCCTATTCTTCTAGATTCATAAACATATTACTTTGTGTGTGGATTTCGAGATTGACTTTGATTTTTATTTGAGTTTTCGAGGATTTTCATCTTTCATTCTTCTTAATTTGAATATTGATATCATAATGATGATTGTTGGCTAAAATCCTTTAGCAATTCTAAGGTGAAGGGTTGATAGTTGTGGCTTAGATGATGATAGATCGATCGTAACTTGATTGGACCCTGAGAGTGTGAGAAATATCGTCGACACCCTAAATCACGGGTTGTTCTTGGTTTCCACGGCCGTGATTCTCAAGATCTAGCCGTGCTTTTCCCTGGTTTACGAACTTTGCTTTTGCTTTGATCCAAAGTTAAAGATTAGCTTTAACCTAGCCTTGGCTTGCCTTTTCTAGGTAGTAGTGAGACTCAACATCCTCTATTTCGGTTTCAGGTGTCACAACCTTAACCGTTTTGGCTTGTCTTTGATTCTTGGGTTTGGGCATGGGTATTTGAGATTAATTCTTGTTCTTAGATCCTTTCTATCTGCATCCCCAACAACCTTTATAGAGAGAGTCTTTGGGTTAGACATATAGGGTTTTGGAACTTCACCGTACATTACCTTACTTTAGTATACCTTTGCAATTCTCAACTCTGTCCTTATACATATAGAATATCTTGAATCGATTGTCACAACTGGATACCTGGATCTTTAAGGTTGCCGTTTTTCCTAATATTTGCAAAGCTTATACACTTTTAATTGCTCGATTTCTTGAAACTGGTTTTGTTTCACCAATTCCCTGAGTTCGATACTCTGGAATACTTGCTAATCTACGCCGATCCGTACACTGCGGGTTCGCTTGCTCTTATTCTAGTTTTATAAATTTAAAACTTATTTGCACACACGCTTTTGGGAAAACAGTGACCTAGTCCTTCTCTTCAATTCAAGACTGCGGCTCTTCCCCGGAAAGCTCAAGTCAAGATGGACGGGCCCTTATGTGGTGAGGAAAGTCTTCCCCATGGAGCGGTTGAGATAGGTGGGGAGCATTGTGGAGATTTTAAGGTGAATGGGCACCGGTTGAAGAAGTATATCCCAGAAGCTCCGGTGGACATGATTGCCCCACTTCACCTTGAGTGAAACGCCCCCAAATTTGATCAAGCTAATGACCTTAAAAGAAGCGCTTAATGGGAGGCAACCCATTGGTACATATCTTTCCCTTTTCGTTTTTTGTTTTCGTTTTCATTTTTTTTGTTTTTGTTTTGGTGTGTTTGTGTGTCTTGTGTTTGTGTGCTAGAGTCTAGGTAGCATGGAAGCCTTGCAAGGCATGAGGATGATGATGATGATCCCGCATCACCGTGGGTGGAGCGGACGTGGGGCTTGGACGGCTAGCGGTGCTTAGCGCGGGTCCCGACGCCATAACAAACATCAAGAGCTCTCTACCACCTTTGATTGATCACCAACCATCACTCCACATGAGTGAACCAAAATACCGAAAACACCATTTTTACATTGTGAGGACTCTCTTTCACTTCTTTATTTAATTTGCACATTGGGGACAATGTGTTCTTAAGAATGGGGTGGGGTTTTCATGATCATTTGCATGATTGCATCTAGGATAGTTTCATATTTTCACATGTTTCATTAGCATTTGCATTGTACATATATATTTCGAAAAATCCAAAAAAAATCAGAAAATTTAAAAAATTTTAGTGCTTCTAAGTTTGGATATGACCCTTATGATGAGATTGTTTTGTGAATTGGCTATGGATGGCCTTATGTGTTGAATGGATGTATGCATATGTGGACTTGAAATACTTCTCTTGAATCCCATGTATGATTTGTGATTATAATGCTTATCTTGATTGGATTGAGAATTGATGGTCGAAATTACATGCTAGTTCTTGCACATCATCTAGGAATGATTAAGACAATTCATCTCTTCTTCTTCTTATCTTGATCATGTTTGAGCACCTCAATTGATATAAAAATTTGACCTCTTTTGACCCATCCCGGAATAGGAGCATGTTAGTGTGTTGAGTGTGTGAAAAGCAAGTGTGAGGTGAAGTTGTTGATGAATGAATGTTGTGAATGAAGTGCTGAATTTGTTGTGAAAAGTGTAGAAAAAAATATAGGTTTGGGGACTTTGGTTTTGATGACGGGTAACTCGGCACCATTCACATAATCGGGTGTTTGTGCCTTGCCAAAGTCGGATAAACAGAATTTTCTAACGAGCCTTGGTATCTGTGTCCGGTGTGAGGCACCTCGGAAAAATACCGAGGTCCACTAATCACCAAGGTTTCGGCTTTTGTACACCAATGCCATTGTCTCTAAAATAAGTGAAAGAAAAAGAAAAGGAAAGGAAAAGAAAATAAAGAAAAGATGGAGAAAAATATACACTTGTGGGAAGTTGATCAAAAATGAAATTGTGGAGTTAGTTCCTTTCCCGAATTAGCATCACATGACCTAGAAAAAAATTCCCACCTATTCACAACGTTTCTTGGCCTCTTCTTTCCTAAGTCCTTGTGACCTATTTGCATATGTGTAAGACTTAGTGATCTAGATTGGATATTCTCATGATCATCTTGACTTCTTCATTTTCACCTTTCATGCATGCTTTCGAGTTAAGTATAATTGTCTTTCCATGCCTTCGTTCATTTGATACATGATTGCTTGTCCATTGCTATGAAACATGACTATGAAGGTGATCCATTTTATGAAGCACAATTCCAAAAAGATTTTATGTTTTTTTTCTGCATTCATAAATCATGTCATCTCGTAGCCTATAGTTGGACTTTGCTCGGGGACGAGCAAATACTAAGTATGGGGTATTTTGATAACGTGATTTATGACGTTAGTTTAGGCATTCATGTAGATAGTTTTTCCCGTTATTCATGCATGGTTTGGCATTAGTTCATGACGTTTACGCTTAATTCATGCATATTGTCGAAATAGACGTCTACACGAACTCTTGTCGGTTTTATAGGTATTTTGGAGAACTTTTGGAGCTTAATCGATACATTCGAGGATCATTCCTCGTGATGACACACTTCCGGACTTATTGAAAAGCAAGCTAGGAGCAAAGGAGAACACATAGGACCTTGTTGGTGCATGTCTTGCACCAACTCATAGCCTAATGATCCAAAGGGAGCTGTTTATGCAAAACCACGGCCCAGAGCCAAAACCACGCCCGTAATTTTGGCCGTGGTTTCCTCTGGACAGCTGTGACAGTTGTCCCACAATCTCCATGCCCGACTCTTACCCTTGATGGAGAATATAAGTTGTCCTGCAGGCTGTTGCTAGGGGACTCTCACACACATTCTCTCCCACTCTCTCTCACAATACATCATTCTCATTGGAGGATAGACTTGGAGGAGAAGACAAACACTCTCATTTTGGGAATAAGAAGAAGAACAACACTAATCTTAGAGTTTTCATAGCTTTTGAGTGATTTTTGAGAGACCTTGGTTGAAGACATTTGCAAGGATTGTAAGGAACATTTTGGACCTTCTTTTGAAGGGTTGTAAGTCTTGCTTTAACTTATATTCAGCTGGGTTTTCTTGTTTCTACTTGTTTCTTTTCTCTTTCATTTCATGTTCTTTCTATGGAAGCCATGAATGTTTGCTTGTTGAGTTTGAATCTTAAAATTCATGTTGTTGGCTAAATAGTTGTGATTCTAGGGTAATGGAATGATGGTTATGGCTTGGACTATGATAGAATAGACTTGAATGTACCCTTTGATGATTTTCTTGCTCGAACCTAACCACTGTTGAGAATCACAGTCTATTCATACCTTTCCACGGCCGTGGTTTAGGATGATCCGCCCGTGGTTTTCTCTGTTGTGCTTGTATTGATGAATCTGAATGTTAGGATGTTAGATTGTTGAAATCCTAGTGTTTGTTAAGCATAATCTAGCCTAGGGTGACCTAATGCTAGCAAACTAAGTGAGGGAAGAGACCTACCCGGTAATTCTTGACCTTAAATACCCAAGATGATGAACTCTAGGTAGTAGTGAGCCTCACAAGCCGCTATTGGACTGAGTGTGCTAGGATTGTTACTTAGGACTTGCCTTCCCGAGACTTACCCGGTAAGGAGAGGTTTGACTCTTAGATAGCAATCCGGTTTGTGTAGAATTCCCAACCTTAGGCTCCTAGAGACTTACCCGGTGATAGGAACTTAGGTGCGGGATTAGTGGACCATGAGACCTACCCGGTGATTGATCCCATTTGAGAAACACCCTTTCCCAACATACCATAGCTAGTCCTAGGTTGATTAGAAGCTTGAGTCCAATGCCATAACCGGAAGTCCTAACCTCTAGAATCCGTTTTTCTCTCTTTGATCACATATCTTGTGTTTGTGTTGCTTATTTGTGTTGCTAGCTTTAGTTGTTAGTTTGATTTATAACCTTGCATGATTTGTGATCTTTGCTTGATCACCACAAAACCAAACCCAAAATCATCATGTTTTCATTTCTTTATTTCCTTCTCTTTTCTTAGACTAGATTTGCACTATCCATGGTCACTTGCTTGATTTGATTTTACCTTAGTCTTTGTGTTCGACCTCGGAATACTATCCTTGCTACAAAACGACCCATACACTGTGGGTTCGCTAGGAGTTAGGAAATTATATCGAGTTATAAATTGTAACACTTTTGTGCTACACGTTCTTAGCGTAACATTGTTTCCGCATAAGGGATAAAGTAATATCGGCGAAGATCGAGTCTATAGCATCTTGGCCTCCTCCTAAGAACGTTAAGGAGGTACACATCTTCCTATGATTGGTGAGATACTACCGCAGATTTGTGGAGGGATTTTCAGTTATCACCCGACCACTCACTTCCTTGTTGAGGAAGTCAATGATATTCGTATGGTCCGAGCCGTGCCTGTAGAGTTTTGAGGAGCTGAAGAAGAGGTTGATTTCCTCTCCTATCTTAGCCCAGTCAAAGAGCATTGAGGATTTTGTAGTTTACACGATGCATCCAAGCTAGGCTTGGGTTGTGTTCTAATGTAGAGGGGTAAGGTTATAGCATAGGCGTCTAGACAACTGAAGACGTATGAGGAGAACTACCCTACCCATGATCACGAGTTAGCTGTTGTTGTTCACGCTTTGAAGATTTGGAAGCATTATTTGTACAGATCTACGTGTCAGATATTCACATGCCATAAAAGTCTGAAGTACATATCCACTCAACGGGAGTTGAATAACTACTAGAGGAGATGGTTGAAGTTGATCAAGGACTTTGATCTTGAGATCTTATACCACCCGGGGAAAGCAAATGTGGTAGTTATTGCCCTCAGTAGGAAGACTCCCCGAAAGATGGTGATTGCTAGGCTGACAGCTCAACCTCAATTATAGCGAGACTTGGCATTGCTAGAGATATATATCTACTTCTCAGATTCCGACAGCCATCCGTCCACCTTGGAGATGTTACCGGAGTTGTTGGTATAAATCCGATAGAAACAGGAGAGTTGCCCAGGCTTGACACGGATCCTAGACAGAATGTCTCGAGGAGAGGCACCACAGTTTGCATTCAGTGCCGATGGATTGTTGAGACGCCTGGAGCGCATATGTGTGCCCTCAGATTGATAGCTGATTCAACGGATCTTACAGGAGGCTCACACTAATCCTTACTCAGTACATTCCGGTGCGAGTAAGATGTATCAGGATATTAGATGCTCTTTTTGGTGGGGAGGTCTGAAGCCAGACGTGACGAGATATGTATCTCATTATGCAACCTGTCAACAGGTCAAGATCGAGCATCACCAACCAGGAGGAGAGATACACCCATTTCCCGTTTCCTAGTGGAAGTGGGAGGTCATCTCGATGGATTTTGTTACCGATTTGAGACCGAGTCGGAGTTTTGACGCCATCTGGATTGTTGTAGATCGACTAACAAAGACCGCACGTTTCATTCCAATCAAGGAAACGTGACTGGTAAGTCGATTAGCAGAGGAGTTCACTAGACAGATAGTGCGACTTCATGGAATACCGGGGACTATAGTCTCAGACAGATACAGATGGTTCACTTAGAGGTTTTGGCAGCAATTGCACACCGCCCTAGGTATGAGTCTACAGTTCATGACTGCTTATCATCCTCAGACTAATGTTCAGTCTGAGAGGACCATCCAGACTTTGGAGGATATGTTGAGAGCCTGCGTGTTAGACTAGGGATAGGTGTGGTCAGATCACCTTCCCTTAGGGGAGTTTTCGTATAACAACAGTTGGCACACGTCGATCGAAATGGCTCCTTATGAGGCTTTATACGGACAGAGATGTCGTACCCCGCTATGTTAGGACGAGCCGAGTAGTGCTAGCGGTGTAGCACCTAAGCGGATACAAGAGGATATGGCTCGAGTAGCGATGATACAAGACAGGATGCTGGCAGCAAAAATTCGTTAAAATTTGATAGCATGAATTATAGTCTATATTTTGGGGTTTGTTTGTACGTTTTATCTTCAATAATCTGCATGTTTGTATGTATAATATGTGATTATATTACCATTTCATCTACCTTTGCGGGAATCGAGGTCTACACCTAGTTTTGTTGTAATCGTAGGTAAAATGGCATGTTTTGCATCAAAAAGGAGCAAAAGGAGCTATGGAGTCATTGGAGCTACATTCAGGAACATAAGGAAACATCCAAGAAGCATAGCCATGGATTAAAGATTCACTTTGGACCAGATTTGAGAGATTTCACATTCAGTTGATACTCACCTCGGTTGACCACAGATTCACCTCGACCGAGGTGATCCAGAGAAGTCGACTCGACCGAGGCGAACACCTGCGACGCGGCGAGAATATTTTATTCTTGGTTGAGATCTTTTATCTTTGGAAAGAGATCTTATATTTTTGGCTTGCCTCCTGGAAGGAAGAAGATATGATAGATGATATATTTTACCTATTTTTATGGGAAGAGATCTTTCTAAGATATCTTATCTTTGGAAAGTAATTTTCCTATAAAAAGGGTCGGATTTCCCATAAATCCGGAAGCTGCATACACCGGAGACTCGCTTACCACGAGAACATCCGCTATCAACCCGCTATTATCCGCATACAGTTGAAGATCGTGCGAAAGACCGCAGCGGCCACACTCCAGTTGGGAGATTTGAAGAACCTTCTTGAAGGTTGAAGAAGGAAGATTGTAGCTTTTATAGCTTTTGAAGGGTTTTTGTAAGATCATCTTAGATTCCCTTCCTTGTTGTCTTGCCTTGTTGGATTTCTATCCAAGGAACGCTTTGTTGTGATATTTGATTCAGTTATTGAAGTCTTTTCATTAAATTCTTCTTGTTCAAATATTCACTTTCTTCCCATATACTTGATTAATACTTTCATGATGATGAGTGGCTAATCTCTTTGTGTGATTTTAGGGTGATTGGCTGAAGGTTGTGGGAAAAACAATGATAGAATAATCTTAATCACAGTAGGACCCTGAAAGTTCGAGTCTTTATCCTTAACCCTAAGCATCTCGCTCAGTCGATGAACATCTCGGCCGGGGTGGAATTTGGCTGACCGAGGTGACTTATCTGATCCGAAACTGAGAGTTAAGTGTTAGAGTTTGCCAAATCCTATTCTTATTACACCTTTCCTGGTTCAATGCAAGCCTAGTATGAGACTTACCCGGTAATTCCTTAGTTTGTTTACCTAAGATCATAAGTGTAGGTAATAAAGGTTTATCCTTTATTGGGGTTTGAGTGTGCTTTCATCCCATCTTTGTGAGTTAGCCTGAGACTTACCCGGTAAAGGTTGATTCTATTCCCTTAGGTGGTGTGTTAGTTTGAGATTATAGTTCTTTATCTTAATTCCTTGAGACTTACCCGGTAATAGGAGTTACGGTTTTGGATTAGTGAGTAGTGAGACTTACCCGGTGATCTATTCCACTTTAGCAACACCTTCCCCACGCAAAAACCTCAGCTTTGTCCGCTTATCTTGAGATCTTGAGTTGGAACCACAACTAGATGCTTTAATCCCTAGAATTGCATGTTTCCTTTATTGACTTTTATCATCTTTGATTATTTTAATTACTTGTGGTTAGTGATTGTTAAAGCTTACCGTAATTGGACTTTGTTTCACTAAGTCCCTGTGATCGACCCCTGGAATTCCTTGCTTTTTACTACGATTGACCCGTACACTGCGGGTTCGCATCCTTGTTTTAAGCTTACGTCTAGGGTTATAAATTTAAAGCTTGCACACACCGTTTGGAGCGAACAAGTTTTTGGCGCCGTTGCCGGGGACTTGGTCTAGACCGAGCCGGTTGCGGTTTGCTTTCGTGGCACTTGCCCCTGTTGCTACTAACTACTCTTTCTATGAGTTTTGTAGTTTTCAGGATTTCCGATGACTACATTTGATCCAGCCTGGATAGCAAGACAAAGTGCTAGGGCGGACCATTATGAATACTTGGAGGAGAAGTACTCCTTCTATTGGTTGAACAATGAATGGGAAAGAGAAGAGGCCATTCAGCGTGAACTTACGATGTGGGATGAACTAAATGTCCCTAAAAAGATTTGTGAGCAACCTCTTGAAGATTCTCTTGAATCAAGATGGGAGAGGTTGATGAAGAAGGTGGAGGGCTCAAGGAAAGCACCCTATCCTATGCCAAGCCGGAAGAGGAGCATAAGGAAGTACTGCAAGTTCCAAGCACCCCTCCAATCAAACCAGAAGTTTCTCCTGGAGCTTTTGAGGGAGAAGAAGATCTGGAAGATTTCGATCTAACTGTTGAGACCTCGACCGAGGTGAAAGAGAGATCGGCCGAGGTGGAGGAAAAGTCTGCAGAACTGGAAGATGCGGAGAACCTTGGCCAGATTACGGAAACTGTGGTCAAGGTGGAAGGAAGACCAGCTGAGCTGAGAAGGATTTCGTGTGGGGATTATCAACCCAACATAAAACTTGTCTCAAGCTTTGGAGAACTTTACAAGGTACATTCTCCTACTTCGTTTGAAATCCCTATTAAAATTTCTGAATTTCTCAGGAATGCACCGGAGAGTTGGAGGTCTCCTCCGAAAGAACCTCCTAAGATCAAGATGAAACATCCCTTGCAACTGTTGGAAGAAGATACTCCTTGGATTATAAGGAGTGGAGTTTGCAAACACTACACCGTTAAGGCGATGAAGTGTCTCTTGTTCAAGTATGGGGTCCCTCGCATGCTAAGGACCTTGTACCATCCCAAAGCTAAGGATGGGGAAGCTACTAGGATTCTCGAGAAACTGTTTTCTCGATCGAGGAAAGGATGGGACGAAAGACCAAGTTATGTCCCACGGAAAAAGAGGAAGACCGGTAGGATTCCGGTGAGGACCAAACCGGACAAGCTTGTACGTGGGAGATCCTACCATTTGCCGGTGAAGTTAGGAACCGGAACCTTTTCGGGAGAGTATTATTACGGATCCGATGAGCACTTGCACTTGTTGGAGCGTTTGATAGACTTGCCTACTTCACCCCACGATGGAGGTGAAGTATGGGGTGAGGGCACCTCCCATCACGTTTGAGAGATGTCATACGGTCCAGCTAGCGACCTTAAACCAAGCGCTTCTTGGGAGGCAACCCAAGGTATTGCTTTCTTTTCCCTTTTTCTAGTCTAGCTTAGATAGTTTTGCTTTTTGCTTTGCTTTGTTTTGTTTTTGGCGTCCTAGACAGAAACCAGGTACTTCCGAGAAAAGGATTACAACTCAGGAGCAGAACTGGAAAGATAGAAGTTCGAGAATTTAAGAAGATAGAGTTTAACTGAGGTACATCTCGGTTGCTGTCACAGCACCTTGACCGAGATGATTTCTGAACAACCGAGGCAACTAGGGCTTCTGACAATTCACCTCGGTCCGTACCACCTCGGTCCAGTCGAGACCATCTCGACCAAGGGGACAGCAGTTTCAGAAAAGGGTATAAAAGGGGGATCGAATTCTCTCTCATCCCTCTCTCACCTTCTCGACCGCGGCACAGTTTCACCTCGTTATCCCGTTCTCCGATCGATTTCGACGATTCTTGCTTCCAAACTGCAAAGAAAGAGTAGAGGATCGGACTTCAAGCACTTCAGCTATGTCAGGTGAGTACTCTATTTTCCAGACTTATTTGACCCATTGGGACAATGTGTCCCAAGTATGGGGTATGCGGATATGTTATTTGACTATGGATGATTGTATGCTACTTTGATGGATATTTATGATCTTATTATGCTCTACGTGCTTATCTGAGACTACATACATGCATACAGGTTATTTGATTTAGAAAAACGTCGAAAAACAAGTTAAAGAAATAAAATTTGACCTCGACCGGTGGAGTTCTGGCCAAACGAGGTGTTTCACCTCGGTTGACCTAAGAACACCTCGACCGAGGTGGGTTAACTGAGAGTTTTCGAAAACGATTTTTGTGCTTCTTATTTGGATATGATCTTAGTGAAGATCTTGCTTACTAATTGGTTTTGAAATCTTTATGTGTTTGAAAGGTTTTATAATATGTCTAAGTTGCTAAATGCTTTGTTTGAAATTATTGGCATGTTTAATACTTTGTTTTTATCTAAATTATGTTGAATTTGAAGGTTGACACCGCAAGATAAGTTCTCTCACTTTCTTCCTGGAAAGACCAAGGCAATTCATTCTTCTCTCTTCTTCTTCTTGATCATGCTTAGCCCCTCATATACATTTTTCACCTCCCTTTACCTATCCGGGAATTTGGAAGCAAGCAAAGTGGTGAAAGCTAGTGAAGTTAAAGTTGAGAAATTGGCTGGAAGTGAAAGTGTTAGAAAGAAAGAAATAGGTTTGGGGAAGTCAATCATGAAGATGAGTAACTCGGCACCATTCACATAGTCGGGTGTTTGTGTCTTGCCAAAGTCGGATTGAGCGATATTCCTAATGGGTCATGGTATGTGCATCAAGGGTTTGATGCATCTCAAGAAATTGATGATTGTTGATTTCCTAGGATTCGGTTATTGTGCACCTCTGTCCATGCATCCCAAAAAGTAAAGTAAAGGAAAAAGTGTGAATTAAGCAAAGCTTATTGGTGGAAGATGTTGAAAGTCAAAGTGAAAGTGAAGTATATCCTTTTCCCGGATTCTAGCACCACATTACCTTACATACATCCCTACCCTACACGTTTCTTGACCTTTCTTTTGGGAAGCCCTTGAGACCTCGAGCTTGTTGATTGACTTAGTGGTTTAAACTGGATTATGCATGATTAATTTCGATAATTATGACTTATTATGCATTCTATGATTTTATGCAAAGATGAACAACAATCTTATATTTATAAAATGTTTTGATCATACATTGATTTTATACTCCATGAAGTATTCTCTTAGAGTGATCTAAGATTGTAGCACACCATAAAAATGTTTTGAAAGACTTTTCATCGATTTTCTTGACTTATAATTCATTCTATCTTGCCTTTTATATGCGGAACTTGCTTGGGGACAAGCAAGGGCTAAGTATGGGGTATTTTGATAGCATGAATTATAGTCTATATTTTGGGGTTTGTTTGGACGATTTATCTTCAATAATTTGCATATTTGTATGTATAATATGTGATTATATTACCATTTCATCTACCTTTGCGGGAATCGAGGTCTACACCTAGTTTTGTTGTAATCGTAGGTAAAATGGCACGTTTTGCATCAAAAAGGAGCAAAAGGAGCTATGGAGTCATTGGAGCTACATTCAGGAACATAAGGAAACATCCAAGAAGCATAGCCATGGATTAAAGATTCACTTTGGACCAGATTTGAGAGATTTCACATTCAGTTGTGACTCACCTCGGTTGACCACAGATTCACCTCGACCGAGGTGATCCAGAGAAGTCGACTCGACCGAGGCGAACACCTGGGACGCGGCGAGAATATTTTATTCTTGTCTGAGATCTTTTATCTTTGGAAAGAGATCTTATATTTTTGGGCTTGGCTCCTGGAAGGAAGAAGATATGATAGATGATATATTTTACCTATTTTTATGGGAAGAGATCTTTCTAAGATATCTTATCTTTGGAGAGTAATTTTCCTATAAAAAAGGGTCGGATTTCCCAAAAATGTGGAGGCTGCATACACCGGAGACTCGCTTACCACGAGAACATCCACTATCAACCCGCTATTATCCGCATACAGTTGAAGATCAAGTGAAAGACCGCAGCGGCCACACTCCAGTTGGGAGATTTGAAGAACCTTCTTGAAGGTTGAAGAAGGAAGATTGTAGCTTTTATAGCTTTTGAAGGGTTTTTGTAAGATCATCTTATATTCCCTTCCTTGTTGTCTTGCCTTGTTGGATTTCTATCCAAGGAACGCTTTGTTGTGATATTTGATTCAGTTATTGAAGTTTTTTCATTAAATTCTTCTTGTTCAAATATTCACTTTCTTCCCATATACTTGATTAATACTTTCATGATGATGAGTGGCTAATCTCTTTGTATGATTCTAGGGTGATTGGCTGAAGGTTGTGGGAAAAACAATGATAGAATAATCTTAATCACAGTAGGACCCTGAAAGTTTGAGTCTTTATCCTTAACCCTAAGCATCTCGCTCAGTCGATGAACATCTCGGCCGGGGTGGAATTTGGCTGACCGAGGTGACTTATCTGATCCAAAACTGAGAGTTAAGTGTTAGAGTTTGCCAAATCCTATTCTTATTACACCTTTCCTGGTTCAATGCAAGCCTAGTATGAGACTTACCCGGTAATTCCTTAGTTTGTTTACCTAAGATCATAAGTGTAGGTAATAAAGGTTTATCCTTTATTGGGGTTTGAGTGTGCTTTCATCCCATCTTTGTGAGTTAGCCTGAGACTTACCCGGTAAAGGTTGATTCTATTCCCTTAGGTGGTGTGTTAGTTTGAGATTATAGTTCTTTATCTTAATTCCTTGAGACTTACCCGGTAATAGGAGTTACGGTTTTGGATTAGTGAGTAGTGAGACTTACCCGGTGATCTATTCCACTTTAGCAACACCTTCCCCACGCAAAAACCTCAGCTTTGTCCGCTTATCTTGAGATCTTGAGTTGGAACCACAACTAGATGCTTTAATCCCTAGAATTGCATGTTTCCTTTATTGACTTTTATCATCTTTGATTGTTTTAATTACTTGTGGTTAGTGATTGTTAAAGCTTACCGTAATTGGACTTTGTTTCACTAAGTCCCTGTGATCGACCCCTGGAATTCCTTGCTTTTTACTACGATTGACCCGTACACTGCGGGTTCGCATCCTTGTTTTAAGCTTACGTCTAGGGTTATAAATTTAAAGCTTGCACACACCGTTTGGAGCGAACAAAATTCCTACGCTAACAAGAGGCGTAGACCTCTAGAGTTTAGAGTTGGAGATTAGGTATGGCTGAGAGTATCTCCGACACGAGGAGTTAGACGTTTCGGCGTCAAGGGGAAGCTCAGCCCTAGATACATCGGACCTTTCGAGATACTTGAGCGAGTTGGAGAGGCAGCTTACAGACTTGCTTTGTCACCGAGACTAGAGGGTGTTCACTTGGTCTTCCATCTCTCGGTTACGCGAGTAATTATCGAATCCGAGACACGTTGTCAGTCATGAGGATTTAGTGGTCGAGCCAGACCATACGTTCGTAGAGCAACCGGTACTTGTCTTAGAGCGTAGTACAAAAAGCTTGCAATCGAAGGACATACCGATGATGAAGATTCAGTGGTCGATGCAAGGAGTTGATGAGGCGACTTGGGAGACAGAGGATAGTATCTGGAGGAACTATCCGGAGTTTTATGCTGAGTTGGATGTACCTATAGCATAGACTTTTGAGTTTAAATTTCCTTTTGTTGAGTTGTGTATACGCTTGTGTGGCATTTTGAATTATGTGCCCCGAGAAGGAATTTGAGTTGAGATCCGTGTTTCTGCTATGTTGTTGTGTGACCTTGTGGTTTGTTGCAAGTGTCGGGGCGAAACTTCTTTTTAGGGAGATCTGGTGTAACACCTAGTTTTTAGCCTTCGCAACCCCCGTGGTGAAGGGGGCTGCCCTTGCGGCCAGCCGCGGTCACGGCCGGGTCAGCCGCCCCTACGGCTAACCCTAGATTGCGCCAATCTATTTTATTCCATTTTTATTTCTTTCCTTGCTTAGAAGATCTGATCTTCTAAGATATGAGCCGACTTTCCTTCAATCTTCTAACCCTAATTTGTCCTTCCTTTATCTTTTTCCAACCGTTCTCTATAAATTCCCGCCTTCTCTTCCGTTTCCCTCTTGTTGCTTACGTTTGCTTCAACCTCGAGCAAAGTTACAGCATTTTCTTATGATCTTCTGCAGAACGTGTAAGTCTTCATTCCCTTTGACCTCTCTCATGTTCATGAGCCTGCTGCATGCTTCTCTCCTTCTGTTTCTCTTTCTCGTTTCGTCTTCTTATTCACGTGAATCAAGATCGAGTCTTGATTCTTGTTTGTCTTCTGTTGTTGATACGTATGTGTTTCCGGGCTCCTTTGGTGGATATGTCACGAGTATGAATCGAAGGTTCAAGCTTTGGTCTCCTTGTTGTGAAGTTGTTGTCAAAAGGAAGCACCGACGACCGTTTTGTCACAGAACTGCCCCCGCACTTGCATCGCCCCGTTTTTGCGAATGCAAGCTAGCGCCGCCCCCGCGCCTCCTGTATATCGCCCCCGTGGTTTCTTTTGTAGTAAATTTAGTCTTTGGTGAGTTGATTCCTTCCTTGTTTCCTTGTTCCTTTACCATGAACTGAGAGTTGTTGTTGTTCCTTGGGATACATGTGAGACTAGCGATCGGAAACCTAGCTTGTTGGAGATCTCTTAGAGGTCATTGGGACTAGAAGTTTTAGACTTCTAGCTTTCGGTTCGTTTCTGATTCGTTATGCCTTGTTTGAGCAAGCATTCTTTCTTTCCTTCGGGAAACTGAGCGTTAGCTGACTCTTGTGTTTATCTTCGAGGGAGGTAATTCCCTTAGACTTACTTAGTTGTGTTCAGTATATTGGTTTGACCGTATTGGTTGTGTGTGTTGTTTATCGTTATAACGGAAAACAGGACTAGGACGACCTTATACCTTAATTGTCTCAAGTGTATTATAACAGGGCGGTGACCGCTTGTCCAATTCAAAATGGGGGAATTGGGAGGTGCACTTACGACCAGTCCATAGGTAATGGAGGGATGCATGACCTCTATTCATGTTGGTGAAAAGGAACATAGGTGAGATCACGGTGATTCTCGTGTGACAACGTATGTTGAATTAGTAAAGGGATTAACGTAATGAAAGATAATAACTGGTTGTGTGTGAGCATGTTATGTGTTTATATCCTTATATGAATTTGTGCCTTTACTGTCTTTCTGATATCTAGAGTGTTGGCTAACGGTTTATACCGATGATGTAGATGCCCTGCAGGTTAGAGATGTTGTTGAGTGATCCGGACGGTGTGGTCAGCTGGGGTTCCCGTACATTATAGGACAGAATCGGGTTTATTTTTCTATTGGCGTTCTTTCAGTTTGTTGCTGAACTCGGCTGCGAGTCTGTTGCTTTTCCCTTTTGTTAAACCTTTCGTTTTTATACAGTTTTGGTTTTCATTTATTTGTGTCTTGTTGCAAAATCCGATGTTATTGTTGTTACTTTGAGGGTCGGGACCCATTGTGAGGTCCTATCCCGAAACGCTTCGAGTTCCCAGAATTTGGGGTGTTACACATACTAATTTTCCATTATGTTAATGTACTCCTTTTTTTTTACCGTTTAAAACAAGCTTGCCTCTTTATTTTTCTCTCTTCAAACCCTACATCTGAAGAAACAGACTTGCCGCTCCATTCATTTCTACAACCTTCTTTTCACCTCAAACCCAGCCTCCTCTAATGTAGCTCTCGGTGAGAACTTGTGGCTTCGACCTTGAGATTGAGCTTCTTAAATCCACATCTGCTTCAAGTAGAGTGTTCGCCCAAAAGCGTTCGTGCAAATAAGTTTTAATTTTATAAAACTAGAATAAGAGCAAGCGAACCCACAGTGTACGGATCGGCGTAGATTAGCAAGTATTCCGGAGTATCGATCTTAGGGAATTGGTAAAACAAAATCAGTTTCAAGTAATCGAGCAATGAAAATATAGAAGCTTTGCAAATATTGGGAAAACAACAATCCTAAAGATCCAGGTATCTAATTGTGGCAATCGATTCAAGATATTCTATAAGTATAAGGACAGAGTTGAGAATTGCAAAGGTATACTAAGGTAAGGTAATGTACGGTGAAGTTCCAAAACCCTATATGTCTTACTCAAAGGCTCTCTCTATAAAGGTTGTTGAGGCTGCAGTATAGAAAAGATCTAAAGGTAAGAATTAATCTCAAATACTCATGCCCAGACCTAAGGAATCAAAGACAAGCCAAAACGGTTAAGGTTGTGACACTCGAAACCGAAATAGAGGATGTTGAGTCTCACTACTACCTAGGAAAGGCAAGCCAAGGCTAGGTTAAAGCTAATCTTTAACTTTGGATCAAAGCAATAGCAAAGTTCGTAAACCAGGGGAAATCACGGCTAGATCATGAGAACCACGGCCGTGGAAACCAAGAACAGACCGTGACTTAGGGTGTCGACGATGTTTCTCACACTCTCAGGGTCCAATCAAATTACGATCGATCTATCATCATCTAAGCCACAACTATCAACCCTTCACCTTAGAATTACTAAAGGGTTTTAGCCAACAATCATTTTCATGATATCAATATTCAAATTAAGAAGAATAAAAGATGAAAACCCTCGAAAACTCAAATATAATTGAAAACTCAAAGTCAATCTCGAAATCCAAAGACAAAGGTAATATGTTTATGAATTCAAAGGAATAGGAACAGAATTCCTCACAAAGAACGGGATGTCAATCCGTTCTCGAATGAAAACCCTAGAATATCCAAAGTACACAATCTTCAGAAATTACGTTCTTCACAAATCTTCAATCCTCAAGTAAATCCCCGAGCGGCGGCTAAATGTCTGTATTCCAAGGTAAGCGAAGGTAAGCAAAGTCCCGAAAACTCTCTTCTCCAGCCTTTTTATAAGGCGAGGTAGGGTTACGAGAAAGCCCAATGACGTGGCTGACGTGGCAAAATATGACACGTCACAGAATCACCAAAATCACGGCCAAGAACAACTTTCCACGACCGTGGTTTAGGGCGTGGAACTAGATTACGGTGCCATATGATTTCCACGGCCGTGGTTTAGACCGTGTAACTCTCTGGAATGCTCCAAACTCTCTTCCACGTTCATGATGCCAAGTCCACGGCCGTGGATTAGAGCGTGGACTTCAATTTCCTTCTCCACGGCCGTAATTCAGGGCATGGACTTGCTTTTCCTCTTTCTTTGCCTTTGTTTCGTGCAATCCTTCATTCATTCTCTTTTCTTAGCCTCTCTAATGCATCTCCTTACCATCAAATGTGATCAAACACTCCTTTCCTTCCTTATTTTGCTCCAATCCAAGCTTTATTCACCTAAAAACACAATGAAGCTAGTGTAGATCTCTATATCGACAAAGTGGGTGAACTAGCTCACAATTGTTTCAAACACACATCTAAGAACACTATAAAGAGGAAAAAACAACTAAAACAAGTGCCTAAAATATCGTCATATTTCATGCTAACAAAACACCCCATACTTGCCACTTGCTTGTCCCCAAGCAAGGTTTTTAAAAGCTTAGAACATAAGGTAGAATGAAATATGAATGCAAAACAAAACAAAACAATCTTTTTGGTTGGTGTGCTTCTAGTCAATAGATCATCCTCAAACCTTGCTTCATTCATCTTTGAAAATGCTTATATCCATAAACCAAAATATGCAATACAAAGAAACTTCATAAATCGCAAATACTTCAAGACAAACATCAAACCTTCAAGCATTGTCAAAATCAAGCATGTGAAACTTCAATTTAGATCACCAAGTCAAATAACACTCTTATGATCTCAAGGACTTTCAAATAAGGCCAAGAATGCAGAAAAAGGTGGGAAATTTGTAAAGGAATGTGGAGTATGAATCCGGGAAGAAGGACAACACAAACTCTTTTCTTTTTACCATTTGAACTTCCACCAACTTAGAGCTTTGCTCTAGACTTTTTGCACATAATTTTTTGACTTTACTTTTGGAGTTATGGACAGCGGTGCACAATAACCGAAGCCTAGGAGATTTGCATTTCTCAATTTCAAGATGCCTCAAACCCTTGATGCACATACCATAATCCGTTAGGAATATCGCTCAATTCGACTTTGGCAAGACACAAACACCCGGCTATGTGAATGGTGCCGAGTTACTCATCGTCATGATTGACTTCCCCAAACCTAGAATTTTTCTACACTTTGAAAACAATTTCTTTCATGGCCCTCCCACATCAAACATGCCAAATTCAACTCTTCCGAAATCCCGGATAGGTAAAGGAGGCAATTATTTCATTGAGGGGCTAAATGATCAAAGAAAGAAGTAAGAAAATCGAGGTGCCTTAATCATTTCATAAAGAAGTATAAGAACTTATATTGTGATTTCAACCTTTGTTTCTCAATATGATTCAAATAAAACCTTAACATTATGAAATTTGCAAGAAAGGATAAACAACATACTCGATCTCTTCATAATTCATAACTTAATTTAAGCATACACCTGTCATCAAAAACTCATTCCACAAGTAGTTTTCGTCATAGAAATCATCTCTAATCTTAGAAGCACAAATATTTTCAAATTTTTATGGGTTTTTCAAAGTCTTTTTCATGCAATGTAATAATGAAACGTGTGACAATGAAAGGAAACATGCAAGTGTTCATAAAATCATCAAAGCAAAGTAAGTAGAGTTATTACAAACCATAGTCACACCTTACCCCATACTTGAAACACACATTGTCCTCAATGTTCAAAAGAAATAAAGAAAACAAAACAAAACAAAGAAACTCACTAGACGGTGGTGGGGTGGCTCAAACCGGCGGTCATCTCGTCATCATTGTGGAGGAGGCGGTGGAGGAAATGGACAGAAATTGGAGCTGAAATTCCGCCCAAACTGCTAGCGGTATATGTCTCTCATCATCTGATCATGCTCCTCAGCCCGTACATCACGAGTGTCTTGGCGGATCTCCAAGTCTCCCACTCTCTTGGATAGATCGGTGGCCCACGCCGGTAGTTGCTCATACCAAGCTAGTGGTTGTCCGTACCATGCTGGTGCGTCCTGAGGAGTCAGTGCCTCCGGTGCTTGCTCGTACCATGGAGGAGGAGCTCCCATCCATGATGGTTGCTCTCCATACCAAGTGGGAGGTGCATCCATCCAAGTCGGCCTCTCACTCATGCTAGCCCGGCGAGAGGAAGAGGAACCGGAAGGTCGGGGAGAACGTCTAGGAGGATCGGGAAATTGTGCCGGCTGATCCGGAAACGTACCAAAGTCATGCTCATCACTTCCTCCCTCATAATCATCACCTCTTCTCATCTTATCATCAATACCTGCAGCTGGGACCTCATTCAGGATATAAGGAGGGGCTACTAGTCTATTCGCATGCATAGCTACGAATGTCGCCTTCCAGTTATGGCGTCCGGCCATAATGGAGTACTCGGGTAGCCAAGGGATACCTATACCACCTCCATCCTCCCATGGCATGGCTGCGGTGGGTGGAGCTTGGTGGCGGGGAAAGATAAGACCTCTAGTCATGAGACTATTGAGACCCAAAGGTTTCGCCGCTATACTAGTGCAAGTGGAATAGTCTATCCCTAGCTGTATGGCTATGTGAGTAACCATGCCTTCATATCCTATGTTCCCGGCCCTCTTATTTTTCAGTTTACTCATGGTGGAGGCTAGGAGGGTAGCACAATCAACGGGTCTACCATAGAGCATGCAATAGAGGAGAAAGAGCTCATCGGTCTTAATCTTTTGGGGGGTCTCGGTCCTAGGGAAGAGACACTCAGAAAGGACCCTATGAGCTATCTTCAAGGCTAAGTGATAGATGAGCTTAGCCTTGGTGTCGGCCGGTTGCCAACGATCCTCACTAGCATAAATCATGACAATCTCCTCCCAAAAGTCCTTAGGATACACACCACTAGTAAATCTGCCATTAAAACTCTCATGGAATCCAAAGAAGGCTCCAAACTGAACTATCGAGAACTCGTAGTCTTGCTCTATTAGCCTAAAAGATACAGTTCGGTTCATGTGGCTATGCTCGAAGGAGGTGACAAACTCCCTAGTGATCTCCTCATAAGCGTCCGCTCTAATAGCGGAGAAGACAATCAGTCCGGCTCTATCCAAGAGCCAAGTCAAGTCATTCACTATGTTTAGAGGCTCAAGATCCTCTAAGACTAGGTATCGAGGTCCTATGACCGGCCTCTTCTCGATTCTTTCTAAAGCTCCTAAGTAATCCTCATGGATGGTTGGGATTTGTGGAGAGGGTGGTGATGGTGCAAGGTTGGTTAGGAGGGGCTTGGGAAGAGGAAGAACCATCTCCCTTTTGCTTCTTATTCCTACTAGAATTTCTCCTAAACATTTTCTCAACGACAGAAAAAATCACGGCTTGTTCTTCCTTTTCCACGGCCGTGGAACCTCTAGAGACCGTGATTTCTCTCTGTTTTACTTAAATCGCAACAAAGCCACACCAAATTCAGCAGTCACAGTCCTAAACTAATACCAATTCCAACTCTATGCAGTTCTTCTAAATTCTTGCGAAAAATAGAGCCGAATTGACAAAGTAGAGAAAGTAGAGAAAAACCTAGGTTTTGGATCTTTAAAATCCAAATTCCTTCTTCTATAGGGATTTTTCACTTGATTTGTTTCTTGAATCTTGTAGAGGATTGAAAATACTTCACTTTAGGCTCAAGAATCGCTTGAATCGGACTTCAAACGAAGATATGGGAGATTAAGTAGGGATTCGGCGTTTAGGGTATGGAAAGGGGGCGTGGATTTAGGATTTTTGGTGTGTTTTGTGAAGGAAGGTGGTTTATATAGTGGCCCGTAAAAATTTTGAAAATCACGGTCACTCGGGGCAAACCACGGCCGTGGAAATGTACGGAGGCCGTGGTTTTGATGAATTTTTGCCTATTTTGGAGAATTACGATCACCTGTTACTTCCACGACCATGGTTTAGGGCGTGGAAGTCTCTGTTGTGTGCCAACATCCAAGTTTCGTCAATTCCTTCCAACTTTTGCATCTTTCCTTTTCCCAACCATTATTCCTACATCCAAAAACATAACATACCGGAGGTATCAAGGGAAAAACAAAGTAAAAACAACTAAACTAAGCTACTCTAAGAAAGAAAAACAAAAACGATAGTGCAATACCTTGGGTTGCCTCCCAAGAAGCGCTTGCTTTGGGTCCGTATCCAGACCGTTCTTGTGTTTATTTGAGGATAATCGGCGCGATTTCCTCAACCGGGAGCTCCGGTGAATACTTCTTAAGGCGTTGGCCATTAACCTTGAAGCTTCCGCTCTTTTCACCCCATACGTCAACTGCGCCATGGGGAAAAACACGTTTGGTTAGATAAGGTCCAGTCCAACGAGATTTAAGCTTACGTGGAAAGAGACGAAGTCTCGAATTGTAGAGGAGAACTTGATCTCCTTCTTTGAGATCCTTTAGAATGATATGCTTATCATGCCAACGCTTCGCCCTTTCTTTGTAGATCTTGGCGTTTTCATAGGCGTTCAAGCGGAGTTCTTCAAGCTCATTGAGGTCTAAGAGGCGCTTCTCGCCTGCTTCCTTCATGCCGAAGTTCAACCACTTCACAGCCTAGTACGTCTTGTGTTCTAGCTCAACGGGAGATGACAAGACTTCCCATACACAAGGTTGTATGGTGTTGTACCTATGCGAGTCTTGTATGTAGTCCTATATGCCCATAATGCATCATCCAACTTCAAAGACCAATCCTTCCTCGTCTTTGAGACCGTCTTCTCAAGGATGCCTTTGATCTCTCTATTCGAAATCTCCACTTGTCCACTTATTTGTGGATGGTAGGGGGTGGCAATATTGTGAGTCACCCCATACTTAGCTAGTAGAGTTTTGAATTGTCGGGCAATGAAATGAGAACCTCCGTCACTAATGATGGTCCGTGGTGTCCCAAACATTGGGGAAATAGTTCTATTAAAGAACTTAACTACAACCATGGCATCATTAGTTGGAGAGGCAATAGCTTTAACCCATCTCAAAACATAATCTACAACTAGAAGTATGTATTGGTTTCCACAAGATGATGGAAAAGGTCCCATAAAGTCTACTCTCCAAACGTCAAAGATTTCCACCTCCTGAATGTTATTTAGAGGCATTTCATTTCTCCTAGAGATGTTTCCTGTTCTTTGACAAGCATCACAACACGAAACAAAGGTTTGCACATCCTTAAACAAAGTAGACCAAAAGAATCCAGATTGCAATACCTTAGCGCTATTTTAATTGGAACTAGCGTGTCCTCCACAAGGTAGTGAATGACAATGACGAATGACACTTTGCATTTCGTCTTCCGGCACACATCTCCTAATGATACGTCAGGACCTCTCTTGAAGAGTAGAGGTTCATTTCAAAAGTATTATCGGACATCCCTAAAGAACTTCTTCTTTTGTGCATAGGATAATCCGGGAGGTATTTCCTAACAAACCAAATAGTTAACAAAATCAGCAAACCATGGTTCGTTACCTCTTGATATCTTGTCGATGCACTCCTCAATGATGCGTAAATGTTCGTCCGGAAAGGAGTCATCTATAGGTAGATCGTCGTCTTCAATGTGTGGTAGACGACTCAAATGATCCGCAACAGAATTTTCTGAGCCTTTCTTGTCACGGATCTCTAGATCGAATTCTTGTAGGAGAAGAATCTATCTAATCAGCCTCGGTTTCGCATCTTTCTTGGCAAGTAGATACCGGATCACAGAATGATCCATGTATACAATCACCTTTGCACCTACAAGATAAGAACGAAACTTTTCAAAGGCATATACAATAGCTAAAAATTCCTTTTCAGCTGTGGCGTAGTTGAGTTGCGCTTCGTCTAGCGTCTTGCTAGCATAGTAGATAGCATGGGTTCGTCCTTCCTTCTTTTGTCCTAGCACAGCTCCAACAGCTACGTCACTCGCATCACACATAACCTCGAAGGGGAGATTCCAGTCCGGAGGTTGGATAATCGGGGCTGAGATGAGAGATTCCCGAATCTTATAGAATACATCTAAACAATCCTGCGAAAAGTCAAAAATTGCATCCTTCATCAATAGATTAGTAAGCGGTTTTGAGATCTTAGAAAAGTCTTTGATAAAACGTCTATAGAATCTAGCATGTCCTAGAAAACTTCTTATACCCTTCACCGAAGATGGAGGAGGAAGTTTCTCTATGGTCTCTATCTTAGCCTTGTCTACCTCAATCCCTCTACTAGAGATTAAGTATCCTAGCACAATACCTTCTTTTACCATGAATTGACACTTCTCCCAATTAAGAACTAGGTTAGTGTCTTCACACCTTTGCAACACAAGAGAGAGGTTAGATAGACAATTATCAAATGAAGAACCATAAACAGAAAAATCGTCCATAAGAACCTCCATTATCTCTTCAATATACTCCGAGAATATGGCCATCATGCACCTTTGAAAGGTGGTTGGGGCGTTGTAAAGCCCGAATAGCATCCGTCTATAGGCAAACGTCCCCCATGGGCACGTGAATGTGGTCTTCTCTTGATCGTCCGGATGGATCGGTATCTGGAAAAAACCACTATAACCGTCAAGATAGCAAAAATAGGAATGTTGTGCTAACCTCTCAAGCATTTGATCAATGAATGATAGCGGGAAGTGATCCTTCCTAGTTGCATTGTTCAGCTTGCGGTAATCAATGCTCATCCTCCATCCCGTGACGGTTCTTGTAGGAATGAGTTCATTGTTCTTGTTTGTTATAACCGTCATTCCTCCTTTCTTTGGAATAACTTGAACGGGGCTCACCCACTTGCTATCCGAGATAGGATAGATGATACCTGCGTCAAGCAACTTAAGAATCTCCTTCTCAACAACCTCCTTCATGATCGGATTTAACCGTCTTTGAGGTTGTCTCGAAGGCTTAAAATCTTCCTCCATTAGAATATTGTGCATGCATAATGATGGTTTAATTCCTACAAGATCCTCTATAGTATAACCTCAGGCTTTCCTATGTTTCGTTAGAACAACCATTAGTCTCTCATGTTCATCTTCACTTAATTCGGAACTAACAATTACGGGAATAGTAGAATTAGTTCCAAGAAATGCATACCGAAGATGTGTGGGAAGTGGCTTCAATTTCATTCCTATTGATGCCTTTGATGAGTCTTGAGATGTGTCTGACGCTTCCTTAGAGGTCTCTAAGGGTGTAGGAGTGGTGGAAGAAGACTCAAGAGTATTTGTGGAAAGAACGGAGTTGTTCTCTGAAATACCCAAAATTACGGCATCACTGTTACTTCCACAGCCGTGGTTTAGGGCGTGGAAATCAATTACGGCACCACTGGTGGTTCCACGGCCGTGGTTTTGGCCGTGTAACTTACTGGAGCTCTCCGAATAGCTGATTACGGTTATGTTGGGGGAAACCACGGCCGTGGAATAGCACGACTGGCCGTGATTCCTCACATTTTCTGACCCATCATAGAGTTTTTCAAACTCTTCCTCATGCACTTCTTTTAGCTCCTCCAAGGCTTCAATCTCCTCATTGCAATCCTCTTCTTCTCCTTTTTCCATGATGCTCATGGTGATTACCTTTTGCAATGGATCCTTGAATAGAATCGAGCTCACTTCTTCCCTAGATGCTTCCTCATCATAGACATTGAACATGTCTTCTCCAAGAGTTGGCTCTTTCACCAAAGTTGAGAGAACAAACTCAACCTTTTCTTCACTTATGTCAAACGTCAATCTAGCATTCTTGCAATCCACTATACAACCGGATGTTACAAGAAACGGTCTTCCGAGAATGATCAGAACCGGACAATCTGCAGGAATGTCAAGCACTACAAAATCAATTGGAATGTAAAACTTACCGAGCTTGATTGGGACGTCTTCAATGATACCAACGGGGCGAGTTATGGATCGATCCGCCATGTATAACTTCATCCTCAATGGTTTAGGTTCACCTAAACTGATCTTCCTACGCAAAGCAAATGGAATAATGCTTACACTTGCTCCCAAGTCACAAAGAGCATCACATGTTACTTCTCCTACTCTAATTGGAACGCAAAATGACCCCGGATCTCTCACCTTTGGGGGCATCTTTTCAGTCATTGTTTTGATGAGCTCCAAAGATTTCGAACTCATCTTGACTTCTCCAAAGTCCTCTAGCTTCCTCTTGTTAGAGAGGAGCTCTTTCAAGAACTTCCCATAAGCGGGCATACCTACAATTGCATCAATGAAAGATATATTAATATGCAGTTTGCTCATGAGTTTAATAAACTTACCGAATTGCTTGTCTAGGCGCGCTCTTGCTCTAGACTGCGGGAATGGTAGGGGAGGTTTATAAGCTGGAGGAGGAACGTAGACATCTTCCTTCTCCTTCCCCTTATCCTTCTCCTTCTCAGTTGGGACTTCCACAAACTTGGGTTGCGGGTCGGTGGTTGTAACGCCACTCCTAGTGGTGATAGCCATCACCCTTCCCTTTGGGTTGTCCTCCGTCTTCCCGGGAAGCTTTCCTTGATCCCTAGGAACTTCTTCAGCTTTGCTGAATATATGGTTTTCTAAAGATTTTTGAGCTTTATCAACCTTAGTTATATAGCACTCTAGCCCTTGAAGTTTTCCCAAGATCGTTTCCAACATGGGATTGGGCTTCTCCTTCTCCTTATTGTTCGAACCATTTGATGTTTGCCCCTGACTTTTCAATGGGGTAGAAGGAGAGGGAGATGTTAGTGAATTTCCAGAATTTGAATAGGAATTACTGGAATTTTGTTGTTGTTGGTTGGAACGTCAATTGTTGTTGGAATTTCGGTTATTGTTGTTATTCCAATTATTGTGTTCCAATTGTTGTTTCGGTTGTTGTTCCGGTTCCCTTGGTGGTTATTGTTGTTGTTGTTGTTGTTGTTGTTGCCTAAGTAGCAAACATCTTGCTCCTTCGGTTGTTGAAGTCCGGCTCTAATAATTTCCTTCAACTCCTTGATTTCGGTATTGAGGGAAAAGATTTGAGTTTGTGCAGCTTGTGTTAGCTTCACTCCCGGCTCAATCTTCCGGTGAGAATACTTCTCAATCACTTGGGCTTGCTTCTCAATGAAGTCCCAAGCATCATCCTCTCTCATGTCCATGAATGTACCACAAGAGAGAGATTGGAGGTTGAATTGTGTGTCCACATCCAACCTCTTGTAGTAAATCTCTAGCAACTCAAGCTTTGAAATGCCATGGTGTGGGGAATCCAATAAGAGGTCCTGAAATCTTTCCAATGATTGAAACAAATTTTCGTTAGTTTTCATAGAAAATGCATTAATCTTACCTCTCAAATCCGCCGTCTTGGATGGCGGAAAGAACTTGGTGAGGAACTCCGAAGATAGATCCTCCCATGTGGCCAGCTTTGCAGCTGGAAGAGCTTGATATCAAGCCAATGCTTTGTCCTTCAAAGAAAAGAAAAACAACTTGATTTTATAGTTATTGTTAGTAGCCCTTTTTGGCTTCAATGTTTCTATTAGAATCTCAAAATTCTGTAAATGTTGGTGTGGAGATTCAGCACTAGTTCCACCAAATTAACTTTGGTGAACCATGGTGATAACTTGCGGGCTAAAGCTGAATTCCTGGATATCCTCAGCTCCGAAATTCACACCTAGACGGCGTGGTTGCTGAATTGGATCCATCCTTTGCCCCAGAGTTCGTGGTTCATCCCCTCTATTAGCAACTCTCACATCTCCAACTGGAATGCGAGGAACAACCGGTGGTCTTGGGTTGTTACGAACGGGGTGAATCACCGGATCGATTTCCTCAAGTTCCGGCATGTCCGGATCTTCATCATCGGATGAATCATCTCTAGTGGACTTAGTTGGTTTCTTGACCTTCTTCTTTTTCTTAGCATCATTCAACTCCAACTTCATGTCCAACATCATAGCCTTGAGTTTATCAATTTGAAATTGAAGACTCGTTAACTCGTCCAAACGAGCTTTCTCACTCAACTTAAGTTGAAGTTGAGCTTCATCCAACTCGGCTTGGATGTTTCTTTCGTTGTTTTCAGCCATCTTTTTCTCTTTCAACTTTCTTCTTAAGGTTCTCTCAAGTTCTAGATCAAAAGGAACTAGATCTTTGGTATATCTAATCTTTCACATATACCTAAAGAACCTGCAAAAGCACTCACAAAAAGATATCAAATAACATGAGCAGAAGCTCCTAAGCTCGACAACCGAAAACCGGAAATGGTCTTGACCAACTCCCCGGCAACGGCGCCAAAAACTTGTTCGCCCAAAAGCGTGCGTGCAAATAAGTTTTAATTTTATAAAACTAGAATAAGAGCAAGCGAACCCGCAGTGTACGGATCGGCGTAGATTAGCAAGTATTCCAGAGTATCGATCTCAGGGAATTGGTGAAACAAAATCAGTTTCAAGTAATCGAGTAGTGAAATTATAGAAGCTTTGCAAATATTGGGAAAACAACAATCCTAAAAATCCAGGTATCTAATTGTGGCAATCGATTCAAGATATTCTATAAGTATAAGGACAGAGTTGAGAATTACAAAGGTATACTAAGGTAAGGTAATGTACGGTGAAGTTTCAAAACCCTATATGTCTTACTCAAAGGCTCTCTCTATAAAAGTTGTTGAGGCTACAGTATAGAAAAGATCTAAAGGTAAGAATTAATCTCAAATACCCATGCCCAGACCCAAGGAATCAAAGACAAGCCAAAACGGTTAAGGTTGTGACACTCGAAACCGAAATAGAGGATGTTGAGTCTCACTACTACCTAGGAAAGGCAAGCCAAGGCTAGGTTAAAGCTAATCTTTAACTTTGGATCAAAGCAAAAGAAAAGTTCGTAAACCAGGGGAAATCACGGCTAGATCTTGAGAACCACGGCCGTGAAAACCAAGAACAAACCGTGATTTAGGGTGTCGACGATGTTTCTCACACTCTCAGGGTCCAATCAAATTACGAACGATCTATCATCATCTAAGCCACAACTATCAACCCTTCACCTTAGAATTGCTAAAGGGTTTTAGCCAACAATCATTGTCATGATATCAATATTCAAATTAAGAAAAATAAAAGATGAAAACCCTCGAAAACTCAAATATAATTGAAAAATCAAAGTCAATCTCGAAATCCAAACACCGAGGTAATATGTTTATGAATTCAAAGGAATAGGAACAGAAATCCTCACAAAGATCTAGAGAAGTCACAAAGAACGGGATGTCAATCCGTTCTCGAATGAAAACCCTAGAATATCCAAAGTACACAATCTTCAGAAATTACGTTCTTCACAAATCTTCAATCCTCAAGTAAATCCCCGAGTGGCGGCTAAATGTCTGTATTCCAAGGTAAGCGAAGGTAAGCAAAGTCCCGAAAACTCTCTTCTCCAGCCTTTTTATAAGGCGATGTAGGGTTACGAGAAAGCCCAATGACGTGGCTGACGTGGCAAAATATGACACGTCACATAATCACCAAAATCACGGCCAAGAACAACTTTCCACGACCGTGGTTTAGGGCGTGGAACTAGATTACGGTGCCATATGATTTCCACGGCCGTGGTTTAGACCGTGTAACTCTCTGGAATGCTTCAAACTCTCTTCCACGTTCATGATGCCAAGTCCACGGCCGTGGATTAGAGCGTGGACTTCAATTTCCTTCTCCACGGCCGTAATTCAGGGCGTGGACTTGCTTTTCCTCCTTTGCCTTTGTTTCGTGCAATCCTTCATTCATTCTCTTTTCTTAGCCTCTCTAATGCATCTTCTTGCCATCAAATGTGATCAAACACTCCTTTCCTTCCTTATTTTGCTCCAATCCAAGCTTTATTCACTTAAAAACACAATGAAGCTAGTGTAGATCTCTATATCAACAAAGTGGGTGAACTAGCTCACAATTGCTTCAAACACATATCTAAGAACACTATAAAGAGGGAAAAACGACTAAAACAAGTGCCTAAAATATCGTCATATTTCATGCTAACATAGAGCCTCCTCGTCTTCTTCTTCCCTTAATTCCTCTGTATTTTCGGCGCCACTTTCCATATGCACAAGATAATAGCTCCAAAATTCCAGAAACTATCAGAGAAATATTTCGATTCCATCTTCTTAAAGCTCGATTGTAATCAAGATAATAAGGCTATTCGTGAGAGCCTAGCTGCAGGTAACGTTCCTCTACGCTATAGCAGCATCAATGAAGGCTCTTCCAGGTTTACGGTCGGCCAGTGGTCCATGGCATCCAAGCGACTATGACAAATCATTATACAATGAGATACATGCTTCTGAAGCGTAGAAAAGGGCTAGATTGTTTCTAACAAGAAATCAAGATCAACGATTGTGTTTGAAGGATACCTTGGCGTTGACACCATCAGGCATGATTTTGTTCTCCTGTTTATATCTCACATAATCAATTCGGTTGAACTTGGTGAAGCCCATTAAAATCAACAATAGCAACAAAACATGAGTTTACACACACATAATATCATATCTACATCGTGAATATGATGAGATACAAAGCTCAACCGGGTTTGATTAAAAATTGCGGATAGTTCTGTAATCAAATACAAGAAGAGCTATGAGGAAGTATGAGCCTAGTTGTTGCATGAGAGACAGTATTTGGACTTCTATTTACACGGTTATGATATAACCGAAATGGATATAGGAATAGAACTAGTAATAACATCACGGGTAGCATCGGTACTTGTATAGCTTCTGCATGAAAGCCTAACTGCTTTGATATTTTGTTGTTGCTTAGAAAACATACTTTTTTCGTTGATGACTATTAGTTTTGTTTCAAATATGTTGTTCTTGACCTTTGAGCCATTGGTGATTATCTTATGTTATCTATTGGTATCACACTACTTGTGGATGATTTTGCTCTTTCTTTTAAAATGGTAGACCTTAGTATTTGAATTTTCTAGTATGAATTTCAGACCATAATTTTCTGTTATGAATTTTCTGGTATGAAATTTCATATCAGAAATTTTTGGTAGGAAATTTCATACCAGAAATTTCTGGTATGAATTTTCCGGTATGAATTTTCTGGTATGATTTTTCTGGTATTAAAGTCATGTATTAAATTCTGATATGAAATTTTGGTATAAAAAAATTCTGGTATGAAAAATTCTGGTATAAATTTCATACCGGAAAATAAAAAAAATAAAAAAATAAAAAAAAGGCAAAAAAAAATAGTTACAAAGGCCAAAGTCCTTTTTTTAATAAAGTGGTTAATTACTTTTATCTACCACTAAATGAAAGTGATAAAAATTAAAGGGGTACACTTACAAAAAGGAAATAGAAAATGGTCAATTTGACCAAATTCTTATTTTATAAAACAAACTAATTACACAAACTTAATTTAACCATCCTCTAAATTAAAAAAAAATCATACAACAAAAACTCTAATTTATAGTTCTAAAAATTTAGTATACTTTTTATTTATTTAATTTATAGATTTTAGTGTTTAATTTTTAACTTAATATGCGAAATGTCTTGTACAAAATTTAATTTTTCCCCCATAAAAATTTTCTCTTGCTCCGAAACTGTTGTAGATCGTAAGACTATAACTCTAGGGAGAGAATATGTGTATACTTAAACGGGACATCGGCAGTGTACATCGTCGCACGAACACGACATGATGACTATGTTTTTAAGTTATTAGTAAGGTTTCCCAGAGTTCGCTTGTGCATTAGCAATTTGACATGCTATTATATACACAAGAGACTTTCATAAATATTTTATACAAACGGCTTGTCCATTGACGAGAGTCATTATGTGGTTTGTGCCAATAGTGTATCGGGTTAGTAAAAACTATGGAGTTACTTTACTTTGAACCTTTGTGCTTGAACTTCAAGATTCGTTGGGATATTGTTTTCTAACGAGAATGATAATTGATTCGAGGCTTGTTACATTTACCAAAAAAATTAGGATAAAAAATGGTTAACTAGTCGCTTTACCACTGATATTCTATTAAGAGTACTCATAGTATAAACTCATTTAATAAATATATCCTTATTTAACCCAAATCTTTCGTCTATATATATATATATATATATATATATATATATATATATATATATATATATATC
>BSUD01000003.1:49581103-49660268 GCA_033239045.1 Fagopyrum esculentum
ATATATATATATATATATATATATATATATATATATATATATATATATATATATATATATATATATATATATATATATATATATATATATATATATATATATATATATATATGGTAAAATTTAAAAAATTTAGAAAATAACATCCTATAAAAAAAGTCTATTTAACCCAACTTTTTTTTTTAAAAATTACATTATATACATAAGTTAGAGTTACTTGTGTTTGTTTGGTATCTCATGCTGATGGGATGCTCGTAAAAAAAACTTCCGTTCCTATTATGTTGCCATGCCAAGCAAATGAACTTGAAATGAGGAGGAATGGATTACTCATGTGGTGAATTTAATTGTGTTGTTTGAGTAAATTTGGAGAAAGAAAAATATAATAAGTTCTATACACATAAATACTTGTTATTGTGAAATAATGGTATATATTAGTGTTTTGCTTTTTTATATAATTTGATAGTTGTACATTGCAAACTCATATTCGAGCTGGACTTTTGGAAAAAAAAAAAAAATTTACCGGACTTAATATGGGCTGGAATTCGAGCCTAAGGTTTTGTCCATACCCACATGAGTGGGTTTCGGGCCGGGTGGGTACCATATTTTTATTGGTTTAAAAAAGAAAAAAAATATATCCATACTAAATATAAAATAAATAAAGTTATTATAAATAAAAAATTAAAGCAGTTCAATGTTTGTGGACATTTAAACCTTACATTTAGATCTCATTCACAAATAGTAAGATCTCAGTTTTTGACCATAGGGGCGGTGCGGTGACAATGGGCTGCCCCTGCGGATGCGCTGCAGATCGCGCCCGATCTGTTTCCGTCCGTTCTATCTTCTTTCCATAGATAGAAGATCCGATTTTCTATCTTATTGGCGGTTTCCTTATCTTGTTTCTAACCCTAAAACGTCATTCCTTCTACCTTTCCAGCCCTTTCCTATATATTCCCGTATTTTCTTCTTTTCCCCGTTTCTTGCTTACGTCTTCTTCAACCCTAGACTGTTGCAGTCTTGCCCTTGTGTTCTTGCTGAACGTGTAAGTTTTTCCTCCCTTTTTCTTCATCACGTTCGTATGTTGCTGCACCTTGCTTCTTTTTTGTTTCGTTTCTTCTTCGTTCTTCCCTTTTCTTCTTCTCCCAAGATCAAGCTTGAGCCTTGATTCTTGGTAGAGCGTCAAGCTTGAGCCTTGATTCTTGGTAGAGCGTTCCGTTGTTGATTCCTTGTTGTTCACAGGCTCCCTTGATTGAGTTGTGATGTGGTTGTGTGTTGAGAAAGGCAAGCTTTGGCCTTTGGTGAAGTTCCTTGTCGTCGAAGGAGAAGTCGGCATTTCTGTTGCAGAAACTGCCCCCGCGCCTCTGCAGTGCCGCCCCGCGGCCATCCGCCCTTGTGCCTGTCCAGCCGCCCCTGCGTTTTCCTCTACAGTAACTTCCGTTCTTGTGAGTTACTTCCTTCCTTACTTTCCTCGTTCCTTTCCTTGTTCCTTCTTAATGTTCCTTGTTCCCTGGGTATGTTGTAAGACTAAGGTTGAGCCCTTAGCTTGTGGAGATATCTTAGATATCAGTGAGACTAGAAGTTATAGACTTCTAGCAACCGTTTCGTTCCTGATTCGTGATGCTTGTGTGAACAGGCTTTCCTTGCTCCTTTCTTGAGGGAAACTGAGCCGTCTCTAAGTTGTTTGTTGAGCTTTGAGTTACCTTCGAGTGAGGTAAGTCCCTTGAACTTACTTAGCTTCATTCCGTATATTGGTTTGAGTGTTTTGGCTTGTTTGTGTTGTTTATCATGTTTATAACGGATAGCCGGAAAAGGATTCACCCTTTATAACCTTAATTTGCTCAAGTGTATGATAATCGGGCGGTGACCACTTGTCTAATTCTACAGGAGACTAGAATGTGCTCTTGCAACCCAGGCCCGTAGTTAACGGATAGTACTGATCTATTCCTATTGGTAGACGGAAGCGGAGGCGAGTTTCGGAAGATTCTCGTGTGACAAAAGAAGTTGAATTAGTAATGGATAACTTTAAGAAAGATAATAACCGGTTGTGTGCAAGCATGCTATGTGTTTTCTTTACCTTATGTGTGTTTGTGCCTTTACGCTCTTGCTAGTATCTAGGATGATAGCTAATGGTTTATACAATCGTTGTAGATGTTCCGAAGGTTCAAGATGCTGCTGAGTGATTCAGATAGTGTGGACAGCCGGAGTTCCCTACATTATAGGACGGGATCGGGTTTATATTCTTGTTGTTACTTTTCCCTTTCTGTTTTGAACTCGGCTACAAGTCTTTTACGTTTCTTTTATTTAAACATTTGGTTTTATATTGAGTTTTGGTTTTCATTCGTCTATGCCTTGTTGTAAGATCCGTTGTGTTGTTGCTACTCTGAGGGTCAGGACCCATTGTGCGGTCCTAACCCGTAGTGCTTCGAGTTCCCATAACTTGGGGTGTTACAATTGGATAAAGTAATAATTGTGTAAATATAGCATGTATTTGTTCAACTAAAAGTTGTTCACAAATTCAGTAGAATTTCTTTTTTCCACAAAGGACATTTCATACAAAGATTTGATCCCCGAATTTGGAGTATCCTACTTTCATCTAGTCGCGTGGTTCAATCATTGAATGATATTTCACTTTCATGATCACAAGTGTAATATTTTTTTTACAGTAGCGGGTCTTAGCCTCAGTTATTCAGGCTAATAAAAATTATGAATTCTGCCAAGTTCATAGGTTTTAATTAGATTTTTATTTGTTAACAACAATTCAATTATGTCATATTATTTATTTGTTGGATTATATCTTAAATATCAAAATTAATCTCGGTCGAGATTATTAACTTTCACAAAGACATTGAGCTAGGTTTTCGTGAGAAGTTTTGTAATTATAATTTTTGCTTAAATTTCTATTTTATAAAATTTATATTGATATTTTAAATAATAATTTAATTGTTCAAAGTTTAAAATCTAAGTTATTATATATGGCAATTAAATGTGACTATAATCCTTGTCACCTTTTTCAAAATTAATTTATAAGAGATTTTATCTATTTGAAATACTATCAACTTTGCCAAGGAGATTTTCTCTATTTGAAATACTATTTACTTTAAGCATGATTAAATAAAAATTAAAAAATATTCAAATTGTCTTTTCAAAAAATATCTAAAAAAATTTTAAAAATAAAAAATAAATAAGAAAGAATCCCAATTTTTTCCCCCAAACGGTCCAGCTTTTCGTAAATACAAATGGTTCAAATTTTCTTTATAAAAATTGGATTTTTTTTGTTTCCCTATTATTAAAAATAATAGAAAAAAATACAAAAGGAAAAAAATCCGAAAAGATCATTTTCACGGTTTTTTTTCAATTACGAAATTCCCGAAACAAAATGATTCTTTAGGTGTTTTTTTTTCACTTACAAAATGTTTGGGAAAAAAGTCATCAAAATTTTTTCTCTTGAGTTTTTCATTTTTTTTACTTTTATTTATAAACCTGAAATAAAACTCGATTGTTTTTTAAAATTCTTGACTTGTAAAATAAAATGAGTTTTTTCTATTATTTTGTCCCTTTTTTTATTTTAAAAAAAGTTTCTAGATTATTTTTCCTGGAAATTTCAAACTAAAAAAGGAAAAAATTTGAAAAAATAAATAAATAAACTTTACAAAATTTTGTCATTCATTGAAAGTTTTATGAAAATATATTTGATTTTTTTTTATAAAATTAATGAGCTAATAATTCTTTTTTTTTTAAATCATTTAGACTAAGTATGCTCTCAACTTACATAACTTTTATTATTTAGACTAAGTATGTATTTTTTGTTTTTAATTATTAAGGAAAAAATAAATAAATAATATTTGTATGGGTCTTATTATCCTAAGAATAAAAGAAAAAGAAAACTAAAGTTGGATAACTGATTTGGGTGATTGAACTTGGGTAATTGAATTGCATAACAAAAGTTTGGTAACTGAATTAAGTAACTGAGATTGAGTAAATGAAATTGGTTAATTGAAGTCGAGTAATTGAATTTGGGTATACGAAATTGGATATGAAAAATTTGGTAGGTAAAATCGGGTAACTGAAAGTAAGTAAGTAAAATCTGGTAAGTAATATTGGGTAAGCTATTAGGTATGAGACTTGCGTATTACATATTAAAACTACCTTGGACATTAACATACTGAGTATCAAACTTGAGTATTAACATATTGGATATTACGGTTGAGTATAAACAAATGAGGTAACATTCTTATGGATTCGGATCCTGTGTGTATAAAGTGCTGCTTATATCTCCTCATGCTTTAATCTCAGCCGTCCAAATAAATCTACGGTTCAGATCTGTTCCTTTTTATTTTTCTGACATTTCATTTTCAAAAATAATATCTCCTTTTTTTTCCTTCTCCGGACCCATCCTCTTCACTTCGCATTCTGTAGATCGTACGACCCAAACTAGCCAACTTGTCTCCGGACGCTGCCGGCTCGTCTCGCTTCGTCTCCGGCTCGCCTCGCTTCGTCCCCTCAAATGACGACCCTATTAATAAGTCCACGGCTCAGATCTGTTAAATGAACTGTCTTTTCTACCTATCAGACTGCATCATAAACTTTTCCGCTTGAGCTGGTTCGGACAAGGTAACCACATCATGCTCCTGGAGTTCTTCCTATTGCTCTGAGCCAAAAATGGCGCTGAATGAAATTCATACATTTTTATGGGTAAATTGAAAGTGAGAACCACTTGAACTTATGTCATTAGATTTATATTTGTAACTTACTTTGTAAGATCTCTCCTTGTCAATATTTCATCAACATAACCAATACGCAAACTTATGCAAAATACTTTGTATGTAACATCTATATGATTTCTTGATTCAAATTGCTATTTTCATATACAAATAGGACCAAAACAGGAAAGTACACGACAACATAAGGCATTTGGTATTAATTGACAGCACAATGGAAGATCCGAAAAGCAATCTTGGTTTCAACTGCAGATTACAAACAAACAAGTTCTTTTCGATTTCCCAAACATTACCTCCCCTCAAAATTAAAAATACATCATGGAGGGAGACTGACTACAAAGAGAGCCTGTAAGGACTTTATTAATAGGGTTTCATAGCTATCAAAATGCTCAATAGCAGCACTTGTCCGAACTCCAGGAGCATGGTGTGGTCGCCATTTGAGGGGACGAAGCGAGACGAGCCGGAGACGAAGCGAGACGGGGACGAAGCGAGGCGAGCCGGAGACGAAGCGAGACGAGCCGGCGGCGGCCGGAGACAAGTTGGCTAGGTTGGGTCGCCGTCTCCTCTACGATCTACAGAATGCGAAGAGAAGAGGATGGGTCAGGAGAAGGAAAAAAGGAGATATTATTTTAGAAATTGAAATGTCAAAAAAATAAAAGGAACAGATCTGAACCGTAAATTTATTTGGACGGCTGAAATTAAAGCATGAGGAGATATAAGCAGCCTTTTATACACAGAGGATCCGAATCCCACACTTATATATATATATATATATATTAAGATATAGGGTAACAAAATGAAACATTTTTCCCTTTATTTTCCGTTTTTTCTAGGACTATTAGAATATGGGTCTTATTTATATAGGTACTATAGACTAATAAGTATTTTCTTTACCTTTTCTTTTTCCTAGGATTTTTAGGATACGAGTTTAATTTTTATACACTAATTATTAGAATAAGTGCATACTTTATACCCATTATAAAAAATACATACCTACCAAAATCACCCATCTTTTTTCAAGAAAAAACCGGTCCCAGTCTTAATTTCAATTTTTTCCTTTGGTTGATGGTTTAGAGTTAAACATTAAAATATTCAATAGTGTTACCCTTTAACGTATTTTTGGACGAAAATGGGATGAAGATGGTGTTTTGATGACGAAGCACTTGTTAAAAGTGGTTTTAGGCAATAAGTTAACTAACATGCGATTATTTGTAAATGAATTTATTTAACGGGTAATTTTCGGTTCTAGTGATTCATATTTTTGTTCTATTAGTACAAACAATTTGTTCTAATGCTTCTTATCTTTTACACTTTTTTCGTTCAATTTTTTTTTTTTTATAGATTTCGTTGAAAATTTTGTTTTGTTAGTCCAGTTGTAGTAATGATCCTTACATTTTTACATTTTTTTTTTCATAAGTTCAAAACAATCCATCAACTAGTAATATAAAAAGTTTGAACCAATTGAACACTCAATTTAAACGAGCGATTTTATTCGGTCAGTCAAAAAAACACAAACGAGTCAAGAGAATCAAATTTCGAGTACGAGGCGCATCCAAAGTGCGCCTCTGGGGCACATCCAGAGTGCGCCTCTGGGGCACATCCAGAATCCGCCCCAGAGGCACACTCTGGATGTGCCCCAGAGGCGTACTCTGTATGCGCCCCAGAGGCACATCCAGAATACGCTCGTGTTGCCTCTCGTGTCTAATCGAATAACAACCCCGTTATAAGTTATATTAAAATGAGATAATGTAAAACTTCGACTAACCTCTACAAAGTGTGTGTTGTCTAAGACACACGTTATCGTACGGATCACCGTAGGCGGGCCTTGATTAGGTGTGCTGACTATCATAGGAAGGAACTCCATCCAATATCTTATAGTATGTGTCTTCAGCACACCCAATCATAGGCAACTCCATCCAATATCTACGTGGGCATGGAGCATTTTTAGTCCAGTTAACATTTTTAAGCACATTTATAAATGTGGTGAATACGGTGCACTACATAGATTTACATGTATAATCATGTTATATATATATATATATATTATCATACTTTTATTAAATTTTATAAAATTAAATACTCACCTTTGAATATACTGTTCTTCTCAAGTTCAACTCCATAAGTATCTTTTTCCTTATTACTAAGAAATCTTCATTTGGAAAGCCCAAAACCAAGGCAATAGATTTGTATATGCAATTACCGTCACCTAACACATTCATGGCTCCATTCACATATGGTTCCATGAATTTTCGGAATTCCCCTTCTTTCCAAGGATATTTTCCATCATCATGTGTAACCTCATGTGTAGCATCTACATCAATTGGTTCCTTTCCTTTACGACGTAGCTGACTAGATGGAGTGGAGAAAAAAATTTAAGAAAATCGAGATAAAAGATGAAGAACACGGTAAACAATAGAATGAACAATGAGCTAATAGGGATAAATACGTAATGCATAAAAACAAGAGTAAAGAAAATTAACTCTCCAAGTGTAGTCTCTGCATTCTTTGCTTTTTTTTCCCTTTGAACCTCGGGGACGGCCAGGGCTACGTCTAGGTGTAGCCTCTCCGTCATCCGGATCCACCACTCTCTCGGAACGGGGACGTCCAAGACCACGCCTTGTCGAATGCTCAAACGAACTTTACTCTCTTCTTGTTGATCTCACGGTTGGTGGTCTTCCCTTGGCCCAGACCTTTTGTGTTGGCTTTATCATCGTGGTACTTCCCGGATTCTCGATGTCCTCGAGGCAAAATGTCATCTTCTCCATCTCATCGGGGGTGAGCGTGTTAGAGTCCATTCTTTCTTTGAATCTGTTCAACGACACTAGGCTCGGATTGATGGGATCACCACCACCACCACCACCACCACCACCACCACCACCATCATCATCATCCATGTCACCATTGGGAAATATAATTGGAATCCAATGAACTTGCTTCCAAAATATGTGGATCTGATTCAATGTTATAACTCTCCTTGCCCGGATCGCTATGGTAAAGTCATGCACACATGGCACTCCATGAGCTTCCCTCCAATAACTATCCCGACATACAATATCATCTCTTGTCCTCCTAGATTTGGTAAAGTTATCCCACAAGAGCGTGAAACACTCATTGGTGACATAGTCTCGAAGCAAGTCAAACATCGGTATACGCACATTCCGAGGAATCCTCGCCCGTGACATCTCTAACAAAGCTTGTTTGAGTAATTTGAGTAATTTGTTTTGCCATACATTCATCTCCATTCTTTTCTTCTTTGAAATTGTACTTTTGAATTTGGAACCCAGTTATCCTTCACCCCGTGAGTCTCTTCTTCTTAATCTTCTATCTTATGTGATTATACTCCTCGCTTGATTTTTTTATTGTAGAAATTGTTGTAACTTGGTATGTACACCAATTATTTGATAAAATGCCAAGTTGATTTATTATTTTTTTTGGTTGTGTTGTGTTAATTCATAGTTCATCCAAGAAATATTAGCAGATGAAGTTGTGAGTGGAGCTTGGGGACTTCATTAACTGAATGCCCGGGAATTCAGATGAATTAGTTCTCGGGATGTTGCTTGGTGCATGCCATAAAGTTCATAATGTAGATATTGGTGAGCAGGTAATAGTTGTTGTTGGAGATCGCACATTCAGACTCTCAAAACTTACATTGTTTGATCAAAGGTGTTTGTCAAAATGAAGGTTGAGATGATGTTGTAAGATTGAGAATGTTAATGAAGCAAAAGGGATAACTAAGATGCCGGTTTGTAGTTGGATAAAATTGAGAATCAACTCTATGAATTTCATGTTGGTGATGACTTGAAACTTTAGTTCTTCAGAACTATGTAGCCTATTTAGTTTGTGAAGCAAAGAGTTGATGGAGAAGTACGTACCAGATGACAATAGATTATAACATATATAGCATGTTCCATTGCTGCCGGTTTTGTGATTTTGAGCATCAAGGATTATACTTGTATAGTTTGAAGGTGATAAAAGAGTTTGTAATTACTTTAGCTTTTTTTCTTCTTCTATTTTCTTGCTGAATTATTTTGCTAAACTTTTAACGGTCTCAATTATTTTGCACGGTCTCAATTATTTTGCTAAAATCTTGTTGAATTAATGTCCAACTTTTAACGGTCTCAATTTGATATGATGTTATAAATTAATGTCCATTTTTTATTGAGACGTGAACTTTGATTTGGATTTCACATAAAATATATAGAGTCGCAACGAGATAGGTTAAACTCGACGCTCGGCCCTTTTATCGGGCGCAAAGAAAATCTGTCAACTGGGCGCAGCCAGAGTGTGCTTCTGGGGCACATCCTGAATCCGCCCCAGAGGCGCAGTCTGGATGCGCCCCAGATGCATACTCTGGCTGCGCCCCAGAGGCACACTATGGTGGCGCCCCAAATACAGAATTCGCCCGTGTTGTCTCCTTTGTCTGATCGAATAGCAACCCCGATTTAAACTAATAATATAAATTTTTGATTTTTTTTTATTTTTTAACGGTACTTTTTCGTTCAATTTTTTTTGCTCATTTCGTTCAAAATTTTGTTCTAATTTATTTAGATTATATTGTTAATAAATCATACAACTTTACAATTTTTTTCATAAGTTCAAATTCAAAATAATACATAAACTAATAATATAAAAAGTTTGAATTTTTGTAATATAAAAAAAAAAGAGTACTAATAATTGTAACTATAAAATTTTGAACTTTTATAATATTAGTTTAAAATTTGAGTATTATTAGTTTGAACATTGTTGTTTTGTTAGTTCAAACATTATGTTTGATAGACCCACACATATACCAGTAAAAAAATGCATAGAAACATAACTAATAAATAGAATAAAACAATGCATGAATTAACAATAAAAAAAATTGAGTTGATAATATATAAATATTGAACGAACTAAATTAAAACTTATAATTGAGATAATATCTGTTATAATTTCTCATGAAATTATAAAATGTCACCGTGTCCACCTTTTTAAAACAAAATTTCAAATGAGCAAATTGTCCGCATCTTCTAAAAATTGAAAAATTGTCAGTACACCTTTCATAAATTATTAAATGACGTGGACTAATCTAGACTATTTGATAAGTCCATCAACAACCCAAATTACTTTGTTATTCCTTACTACAAAATCACTGCTTGCTTGAACCGATCGATATAAATTATCTTCCTAATTTTATTTTTTGAAACACACTTAAAACTAGGGTCTTATTCAAGTAAGGTTCATTATTAGGGTAGGGTTGTAAGGCGGAATCTGGACCGTAGATTACAATAACAATCAATGGCTGGATGGAAGTATAAGATTACAAGGCTGCGGTGGCAAAATTGTAAATATAGCAATTTGTAGAAAACACGATAGAACGTTCATCGAAATCTCAAGCTCCCTCTCCCTCTTGCTTCCATGGCTATGGATGATTGTTTTTGCTTAATCTCAAGCTTGAGAGAGAGAAATCAGACATGAAGCTTGATCGAAATCCATCTTCTCTCCATCTTCTATGAGAATCTTGAACGAGATCCAACAAGAACACTAATTAGGGTTTTTGTTTTCAATTTCCCTCTTGCAAATCATGGATTTCAGTGGGTTTGAAACATCAAATGACTGTTTCGTTTTTTATAGTTGTTGATTTGTAGTTCTTATTGAGTTTGTGAAGCTTTAATTTCATTAGATTGGTGTTATTTCAAACTTGAGATTTTAAGGTCCAACAATGGAGTTTTAAGGTCCAACAATGGTGTTTTAGCAATCAATGGCAGTTTTCACTGATTTAATGGGTTGATTTGGGGTTGTTGTTGAGAATGTGCTGAACTAATCTGATGTGCTATACGAACTAGTACTAATTGTACTGTGCACTATTATTTGTAATACAATGAACTACTTCTTGTTGTAATGTGAACTACTCATTGATAAACTAGTAGTTCATAATTTTACAGCTTTTGTTTTTAAAAGCATAAACTACTCTTTTAAATGGCATGAACTACTTGTTTACATATTATGAACTACTCTAATTTATATGATGAACTACTCTTATGTATATTGTGAACTACTCTCATAAAATTAATTAGTTGTTGTTATACGTACTTTCAGGTTTGCAACCCTTAACAGCGGAAATGTTTAGTGAGTCGACATTAGAAAAAAATGAGGATGTTGGGTCTTTGTTGCGCATTACAAGACATTTGCGGGATTATTTCAACCAAATAAGCGAGATTTTGCTGAAGCATTTGCGGGCACTAGTATACCTAGTGAAGTCAAGGTTTTTCCTCCTAAGCAAGCAAGGAACAAAGGTAGTCATGAGCATATAAAGAGTGCGATGGAGAAGAAAAGAATTGGAAGTCAAAAGACTTGTGGGAAATGTCATAAACCGGGCCATAATTCAAGGACGTGCACGACTCAACAATTACCATGAACTACATTTATTTGCACTATTATTCCTTATATTTTGCACTGTAATGCCTTACATTTTGCACTATATTGTTTGATATCATGAGCTATCACTTACTCATTTGTGAACTTTCACATATGAACTATCAATTCCTAGTTTTTGAAGCATGATATAATGAACTATTCCTAATTTGAACTACATTTACTTGTAGTATTTCATTTGATTTCATGAACCATCACTTACTATTTTTTGAACTATCATAATATGAACTATCAATTCCTAGTTTATGAAGCTATAAATTATGAACTATTGGATACTATTATATGAACTATCACATTTTGAACTACCACACATGAGAGATTTTGCCCAAAAAATAGTAATACTTTCAAAATGGTTGATAACATTCATGATTGATCCAACATTCACGTGCCAAATTCTTCTAAAGTAATTTGAACAAAACATCTGAAAGTTACAAAATTCAACTCTTAATATGTCATAACACTTCTAGTGTAAACGTAATTCATTCAAGTTCGATTGGATGATCGTTTCCAAATAGACCTCCCTAAATTTTATGATGTACTTCCCACTGTTCTTTTTGAATCCCGGACTCCAATTAGTTATGTCATTACCCATGTACGTTTCGAGATGTCTCATCACGTAAATTCCACTATCACAACGGTTTGCCGGGTTCTGCCATGGGACAACAAGCTTCACTGCATCGACATCTGTGATTTCTTTGGAATTCATATCCAACCCTTTGCTTGAAAGGAATTGTATTAGCATCTTCTTCTGAAATATAACCAAAACAATTAGTTATGCTTACAAAATATGCACTATCATGTTATGACAAATGAACTATTATTCGCTAATTTTTGAACTACTAAGTAATGCTTACCAAAATTTGGGTTTCGGTTAGGGTTTTTTGAACTACTGAGTAATGCTGAGTAATGCTTAACTTTCTACACCCATTTACATCCTATCATTCTAATACCTTTGGGTTTCAGTTAGGGTTTTTTTTAATTGTGATTTCGAAATTAGGAGATGGATGGAGAGATTACCTTGTTTATCAACTCGATTTTGAAATTGCTTGTCACCTTCCATGGAGGGAAGCCTGGGCACCGAAAATACTGTAGTCAGCGAAACCTACCCAGCCGTTGTGTAGCAATCCGGACGTTGTGAGGTCGAGAAGCAACTGAACCCGGCCGAAGAATGTGAGAGTTTGATTTTGCAGTAGAAGAAAAGAAAGCGACGAAGCGGAGGAATGAAGCGAATGAAGCGGACGAAGCGGGAAGCCTGTGAGTTTGATTTTGCAGTAGAAGACAAGGAAGCGACGAAGCGGACGAACAACCTAGTGAGAAGAGGAGGAGAAGAGTCACCTTTTATATTTCCCTATTTACCCCTAATATTTCACTAAAATTGCAAAAAGCCTCAATCAGATCAACGGTGCAGATTTCCCCTTTTATCCGTACCAGAAGATTAGCGCCGTACCTGAACGATTATCCTTAAAACTAAACCTATAATTTATAAACTAATTATAATACGAAAAACTACAAATAAACAAACCCTATAATTATCTAAGGAATTTTATCTTTCAAACACCCGTTAAATCTATAAATATTTTTTTATACAATCCGTTATATATATTTTAATTAGCTAATAATATTTAGCTTAATTTTTATATTCAACTCTAATAACCTAACAATGCAGCATGAGTTAGAGGTGGAGTGGCATTTGAGGCAAAATTTCTCCCTTTCACCTTTAGAGAGTCCGTGACGAAAGGCCGAAGTTATGAGGGTATGGTGTAGGTGTGGTAGGACCCAAGCAGTTGACCTGCATTCTACCTATTGGGTTCGGTTCAGCTTAAAGCTCTACACGCCTATACGCAATTTCGATCACCTGCCCCTCATTAGACTCCTCCTCGCACCAAATCTAGGGACGAAGATCCATAGAAACCCACCATCTCTCTAAATCTCTCCCTCTTCCTCTAGTTTCTCTTCGATTTCAAAAGATTGGGCACAGATCGATTGATTTGGAGGTGATTCTAGGGTTCTAAGGGGAAAGGGAAGGATGAAAGGAGGACAGAAGAGGCCGATTCAAGCGTTTTCGTCTTGGGTTAGGCGTCAGCCTCCCAAGGTCAAGGCTTTCATGGCGGTTATTTCTGGTATAATAGCGCTCGTCTTCCTCCGGATGATCGTCCATGACCACGACAAGCTCTTCGTCGCCGCTGAGGCTGTTCACGCTATTGGAATCTGCGTTCTTATTTATAAGCTTACAAAGGAGAAGACTTGTGCTGGTACCCCTTCCAATTTTCCATTACTAGGGTTTCTTCTTCAATTTTCGCTATTTGGCTGACTTGTGATCCGCTCAACTCTCTTATAGTTTCCGTCAGAAGGTTTTGTCTTTTCAATTCTACTGTTCAATTTTAGTTTAATTGGGTAATTTTGCTTCGAACAATCTGGATTTCCTAAATCAACTTCCTTTCCTCTTTGCATGTTTTAAGGTAGGGTTATGGAGCAGTTTAATTGATTGAATTGACTCGTTCTGCTGTGTTGTAAACTATTGAAAGAACATTTATAGATTTAGAAGCTAATTGCAATTAATTATAATGATGATCTAGATTTTGTCGCGTCAATCTGCTGAAAAGGCCTTTAATGTTGGAAACTAAGCTTCTGATCTAAGGCTTTTGCTACTAATGAATAAGTGAAACATATCATTTGCTCGAAACTTTGTGAAACTCATGTTACGGGAGAGATGATTTTGGATGTGTTCTTTGGGTTTAACATTTCAATTTTTTTAGCGTGATCCCTGGGAATGCAGATCGAAAAGTTTGAAGGTCTATTACTTCAAAGTTCAAAATGAGCTCCAGCTACCAATGTTGTTCTTTACTTGAGAGGGAATATAATGCTTGATTCCCATGATCAATTCTGGTTGTTGTATGTTTTCTTACTCATAAATTAATCCCGTGACCTCCAAATTTATTAGACTTTGCATTTCATTTATTGTTATGTGTGAAAACCTGGAATTGACTTTGAGGATTTTAAGTAGATTTTTTGCTTCTGCTCCGGGGTTGACCACTCTTATTATCCAGGCCTGCATGTTTTCCCCATATCTTCTTTGTTTACTCATTTCTCACATTAAGAATCAACTCAGCCGCATCTCGTAATGCTTGTTTAACTGATTACTCTGTTATTTTGCAGGATTGTCACTCAAATCACAGGAATTGACGGCAATGTTTTTAGCTGTTAGACTGTATTGTAGTTTTGTCATGGAATATGACATTCACACGTTACTGGACACAGCTACTCTAGCAACAACGCTCTGGGTTATCTATATGATGCGTTTCAAAGTGCGATCTACCTATATGGAGGACAAAGACAACTTTGCAATTTACTATGTGGTCAGTGTTGCTTTTCTTCAAGCTTGCTGCATCTTGTATCTTTCCTCACTTGGAGGCCCATAATTTGTGCATGGCATCAGTATACAGTTGCATGAAAATCAGCTGAAGTTTTGTCGCAACCCTAAAAGGGGTAGAAGAAATTCATGTTTGACTGCATCTGGTTGTTCATGTTACAATCTGTTACAGCAATAGGATATATTAGGGATTTTGTGTTTGTTTTTGCTACTTGCTCATTGAGAGATGAATGATACTTCTATTTGGTCATTTCTTACATGTTGCCATAGTATTCTAACACTTCAATTCTGCATATTCTTTGCTTCTTTTTTTCTTCCCTTTCTTCTATCAACGTATTCATGTGCACTATTACAGTATGTTCAACACTTATTATCCCACCCCCATCCCTCAGTCTAATGCTGTATGAATCGAGAAACTTATTTTTATACCATGATTTGTACTTTCTATCATTGGCAATTCGAGTTTGATCATTTTATTGATAAAATCCAATTTTTGGGTCTGTAGGCGATACCTTGTGCTGTTCTATCTGTTATTGTTCATCCTTCAACAACCCACAATATTATAAACAGGATTGCCTGGGCCTTCTGTGTCTATCTGGAAGCTGTCTCTGTACTACCTCAGCTAAGAGTCATGCAGAATACAAAGGTAACTGTAACAGAATCACCTTTTTTTTAATTTTTTATTATAATGATCGATAAATTTTAAGCTTATCATAGACTATTTTTTCAACAGTCTACTAGATTTACATTCAACCGAAACACCAGTGTATTTGGTTAGATATCTGTATGTTTTAAGGCTACTCACCTGTCAAGAGTAAGACAGCAGAGAAAAAGCTGTTGTCACCCAGCAATGAGAGAATGGAAGTAAATATATCTGTTAATGCCTAACGGAAGGGTTTGATGAATGTCATTTTCACAGTTCGATAATTAATTGACCTTTCACTTGGCTTCTGTTTGTTCAGATTGTTGAACCATTTACAGCTCATTATGTGTTTGCTCTTGGAGTTGCAAGATTCCTCAGCTGTGCACACTGGGTGCTTCAGGTGCAATCTTGTTTCTTGCATCCTATTGTTATGCCCTTGTTTATAGATTTTATCATTAAACTGCTAGGATAAGAGTTGCAAGGTTCAGATATTGACAACTCTTTCGATTTCAGATGTATGAATCAATATCATTTATATTTTACAACACAGTAGTTCATGATTAACAACGTATAGTTCATATTTTAAAAATGATACTACATAATATGTATATCTAGAAGTTTATATTTTACAACAAAATGGTTCATGCTTTACTTGCTAATAATTCAACTATGAACTATTTTATCATTGATGACATAAGAACAAAATAGTTTGTTGGAGAATGATATCATTCTCTGCTTTGGCCTTGATGGGTAGCAGGATAAGGATAAGCTTTCGGTTGTATATTTCAAGTGGATTTGTTTATATTTATCAGCCCAAAATATTGTAGGCTATGATTTTGTCGAGGAGTGAGATCAGACTCTGCCAAAGTTTAACATGGTTGATTTTATGTGTCATCACAAAGCAGTTTATATTTACTTATTGATATCGGGCTTCTGAGATTTGGCATATACCATATTGATATATCATCAAAAGTTTCAACAGAAAGCCCCTTGTATGCACAGGTACTGGACACAAGGGGTCGTTTACTGACAGCGTTAGGATACGGATTGTGGCCTTCCATGGTGCTGCTTTCGGAAATTGTCCAGACATTCATACTGGCTGATTTCTGCTACTATTATGTTAAGAGGTGAGGAGTCACGACATTCTCTCGTGTTTGATAGTGACAACATAAATAATTTGTGTTCTTATGGATGGTGTCCATGTTGCAGCATCTTCGGAGGACAGCTTGTGCTTCGGCTCCCTTCGGGAGTGGTGTAGGCTACGGGAAACTTGAATGTATGCATCCTACGGGAAACTTGGAGAGTGTCACGGATAGGCGGGGAAGGGGAAGGGAGGGTTGTTTTTCTGTTAATTATGTACTGGCAGTCGCAAAGCCATATATATGATATTTAGATGAAGACCCAAAATTGTTATTTAACAGCACAGCACTGTATGCAGCATATGGAAGGGGATTTTATGGAGTTGAGGGGTTTGTTGCGAACAGATGTTAATCCATCTTAGTTTATGTTCCCTGTTGCTATTTGCATCTTTCCACTGGTAGAATCTGTTGTTTAAATGTACCCTTTTTCATTTACATTTCTGGTTTCCAGCATAGCAGATCTTTACCTTAAAATACATATACAAATAACCATCAAACAATTCTTCACTGCCTTCAAATGTAAGATGTTTAACAAAGAATGAAAATAAGGAATGACTGATTATTGCTCGCTCCAAAATCGTAGAAGTTATTATTATGGAAGCGTGATGTCAATTGTTTGCAGTTATCATGAAATGGGTTTAACTATGAATCGTATATGGATACTTTAATGCCATAATTTCAATTGGCCTATTAATCTAAATAAAACTTATTTGTTGAACAAAGAAGCTCAATTTAATTACATTTTTGAGGTTGTTTGCAGGAGAAGCTCATGTATATAGGGGACTATGCTTTGGGAGGTTCACTTCAGAGTCTTATCTTGGAAGAGATGATTTATTTTTGAGAAATTCCACTTAGTCCCCTCGAGGTTTATGACTTTTTGGGTTAGTGTTCACTAAGTTTTACACTTCTGGTTAGTGCACTTAGGTTTTCTTTTTCTGGTTAGTGCCTATTTCTTGATAAAAATAGAAAAAAAAAAAAGAAAGACAATCTTTGGAGCCGCTTTTTCTGGTCACATAAGACCTCAAGAAAGGAAGAACAAAAACACAAAAAATAACAATTGAATCAATAAAATTAACAATTTTGTTAAGAATGTGCATCAACCGAAACAAAGGAAAATCCTGAGGGTACTAACCGGAAATCTGAAACTTTGTAGGCAACCACCGAAAATGCCAAAATCAAGTGGGCACCAACAAGTAATAGGTTTAATACTAATAAAATAGGTCTACACTGTAAATCTAATCAAACGATTAGTATTTACTAGGAATATATTAGCCCTAATTTATAAAGAGGGGATCTGGATTCCATTTCAACGAGCTAAATCAAATTATCTCCCTTATAATTATGCAGGTCTTATGAAAACTTGATCACTAACCTCTCAAGTCTCTTCTTCGAGGCTCTCTTACCATAAACTGCAATTCCTTTTGAGCATTCGTTTTTCTAACTCATCTCCGGAGTCTTCACCAATGCAACGACAAACGGTTATCAATTTGATTATTTAGCCTTGTCATAATATTCCCTCTTGGCCTCTTGGGGTAACTCTTTGACGAATGCCCTTTCTCTTGGGACCCATATCATGTAACATATTTTGTTTAGAACAAGGAACTCGTGTGCTCGTGTACTAGATGTTGGCACGACCTTCTGAAAGAATGATCAACACTCTTCGGTTTAGAACACGGAACTCATGTTGATGATGAGCACCAAATGGTAAACGACGACGATAAAGCTCCAACAAGAACATGTTAGAACAACATGATAATGCTTGAGATACGCCGGAAGAATGCCTAAAATCATTACAATTGAAAGGGAGGATTAGGAAGATTAATCAATAGAGATAATGTAGTCACCATTAATCAAATTCAATGCTCCGATTACAATACATAAGGGTTCCTATTTATAGACTAGCTAGGGATGAAAGAGTAAATAACCAGATTTATCCAAATCTAAGTTCGATCTTTAACAAGTAAAGATAGATTATTTCCTAAAAATAGATTTAACTAGTGTAACTAGGGGGAAAAAGAGGATAGATCATGTGGGAACCGCAGTCCAAATAACTAAATCAACCAAAGGGGGCACAATTATCTTCTCTTGGGTTGTGGATTGGCTAGGTTGAGGCAACGAGGAGGCATTTGGACACCTAAATATATGTAGGTTCACTATTAGGCTATTTTGAAGGTATGTTCCTTGGATTATTCTTTTCCTATAAGCTACAAAGTTATTGCCCTTCACATCGCCTTTAAAATGAGTACATGTGGAGTTTCTAATTCCAAACCGAATTTCATATATCCATTTGTTTATCGATTGAGAGCCGAAGAAGAAGAAAATTATGCCTTTGTTCCTTGAGATCGAGTATGTTTGTGTCATAGATCAAGTTCGTTGAGCTTTTCGACAAACTTGGGATGACTTATCCACAATATTTTATTTTGTTCATGATCAAGTCGACGAAAATGGTCATGGTCAAATTGTTTTCCTTCATGATCAATTCGATCACAAATGATTCCAACATCAACCAACTCTAGATATTCTCATCCTTTATTCTCATTTAATTTTGGTTATCATTTAGCCTGTCTACTTTTATTTTTTTTCCACTAGTTATATTATATATGGGTAAAATGAGAGAGTGAGTATGTTTTGTTTTCATGAACATATTAAGGGCCCCAAGTTAATATTGTGTACAAACAAGACCCCTCTATATTATACAAAGAAAATTTATTAAACTAAGAAAAAGATATTAAGGAAATAAGGATCTTTCTCTCTCCAATTAGTACGCAATAAATATCTTCTGACGCCGTTATTATAGGGAAGTATCTCATACGTTCTTCATCTGCATCTTCTTCCTCACGGCTCAATCGACATCACACGGACAACATCCACAATAGCGTCATCTTCATCTTCCAAAACAAGTTTCCATTTGGTTATGTTATGTTTTCGTTCTACACAATTGCAACATTTCGAAAACAATAAGCCTGTTTATCTGCTTGCGTACAGAATCATCGAAGTATACTGATTTCGATATACCATTTTTAAACATTGTTCGATCTTGGTAAGTCTATGTTTCTCCTGTCTAACGTTCTTCGGACGCTCTTCTCGAGAACTCCCATGATTTGTGTATATGTATATAAATCATCATATTGGATTTATGTACATAATGGATTCTGAAGCATCATTGTGTTACCGTCTTTGTACATGATTGTATGAATGTGAAGTTTAAGTACATCTTTTTATGATTTATAATTCGAAAGAAATTATGTACATATATAGACTTATGTATGACTTTCTTATTTTCCTTGTGTGTCAGTCACTTTGTGGACCATTGATGGCGAGTGTTTTCATAACATTATATTGCTGGGAAAATGGGAATTGTTGAACGATGTATGGACCTACAATGGAGATGTTAAAAGCAAGCCTATGGTCGTTGATTTATCTTGCACTTTTGTTGATTTGACGAATGATATTGCACGCCAATTTGGAATATCTCAATCAGAATTCGTTGTGGACCTGTCGTACAGGAATCCTTTCAATCCAGGACTGAAACCATTTCAACTTACAACCAGGGATGATTTGGATACATTTATCCGGATAAATGAACTACAAGAGTTTAAGTGGAGTATTCCTTTATGTATCACTACTTTGGACGTACATAAGCCTACTGGCGGGGAGTTAGTGTTTGTACCTGATGTAGATGAAGGAATCCAATGTCACAGACAAGAGCTTGACTGCTTGAGAACAACTACGGAATATCTTGACAATGGGTTATCACAAATTGATTTGTGTACACATACGTCAAGTGTGTTAGACAACGATCATGTAGATGATACGTGGAGTGAATCCATGGCAATAGTTCGTCAAAGTCAATCTTATGTGCTGCTGGAAACGATTATGAACTTGTTGTTGGGAAAACATATCGTACAAAAACAGAGCTAAAGAACGCATTGTGTTTGCATTTTATATCGGAATGTTCACAATATAAAATTGTCAAGTCAAAGAGGAAGGTTGTCACTGCAATATGTATTGATGAAGCATGCAAATGGAGAGTTCGTTTCAGTATTCTAGGTGAATCAAGTATATTTACAACAACAAAGTTCGTCTCTACACACACATGTTCGTATCAATTGAGGCGAAAGGGTAACAGGGGTGCTTCCTACCACGTCATAGCAAAGAAAGTGAAATCAATGTATGTTATTTTAACTTTTCATACAATACTGTTATGTACATATCTTGTGTAACTCGTGCATTATGTAGGTACGCCAACTCCAAGAAACTATCTTCGGTAAATCAGATAGTAACAGTAATGAAAAGTTTACACCGTATTGATGCTAGTTATTGGAAGTGCTGGAAGGCCCAAGAAGAAGTGAAGGACATGATTAGAGGAACGTCTGAGGATAATTACAGCTTAATCTCTTCCTATTTGTATATGCTGGAGGAAGCCAATGAAGGATCATATGTTGGACTTATAGTAGACGATGAGAATCGTTTCAAGTATGTATTTGTAGCATTCGGTCAGTAAATCTGAGGGTTTAAATTGATGAGGAAGGTATATATTCTTATTCCATGTAATATAATCTAGTGTTCTATTGTTCATGTATGTAGATTATGTACAAGTGTAATTTGTTGTAGGTTATCATAGTAGACGAAACACATCTTAGTGGGAAGTGCAGGGGAGTGTTGCTTGTTGCAACTCCCCAAGATGCAAATCAGCAGATATATCCCATGGTATTTGGCATTGTTCACAGTGAGAATGATGCGTCGTGGGAGTTTTTTTCCAAAATCTGGAATGCATCATACCGGACAATGACGACCTTGTGTTTGTATCAGATAGACATAATTCAATCAAGAAGGGTATAACGTCGTACTATAAGAAAGCGTTTCATGGATACTGTATTTGACACCTTAAAGGGAATCTCAGAAAGAGGACAAGATCCAACCGAATATTGTAGTTGTTCATTGATGGAGCCATGAGATGTAAGGAATCTGAGTGCATGGCAATACTTGGACAAATTTCTTTGGTATGTTATGTACATAATGCATTTTATGTTATCCTTATTCGTTTACATAATGCATTGCATGGCAATACTTGGGCGTTTCTGTGTACATTAATGATAATTTTTCTTCACAAGAAAAGCCAACAGTTGGATCTCTGCTACATGAGATAGGGCTATCAACATGGGCACGTTCATTATCGCCGGCAAAACAGTACAATATCATGACAAGTAACAACGCCTAGTGTGTTAACGCATTGATGAAAGACGGGAGAGAATATCCAATTTTAGCATTGCTTGATGAGATTAGACAATTCATGTCACGATGGTTTGCCGAGCGTCGACAAAGGTCTCAATCTTGTGTAGAGGTTTCCACATTGAAAATTGAAGCGATCATCCAAAAAAGATTCAACGAATCTGCCTGTTACTTTGTGTATGTCCTTGATGCGGATAGAATGGAGTTTGAAGTGAAAAGGGGTGATGAACATGTAATCGTTTGTTTGCAAACCAAGTCTTGTAAATGCAAGGAGTTTGATGTTGAAGAAATACCGTGCATACATGTTGTAGGTGCATCAAAACATCTTGGTATGAGTCCTTCTTATCTCATTAGTATGTATTATTCCACTGAAAATTGGAGGGCTGCATATTCGGAGATAATTTATCTTGTACAGAACAAGTCGGAGTGGAATATTCCGACATGCATATCGGAAATTAAATGTGAAACGGATTTCAGTTAATTTTATGCTTTATGTACGAAGAAAACTTGTGTACTTCTCAATAAAAAGTTTTTGACTATTGTACGAACATCACATTCTGCTTGCCTATTTGATGGAATATTTGAACTACACATTCCCTATTATCAATATACCTAAACAACCATCTTTCGTGTATTATTACATACAAAATATGTTAAACAGTTCCTACAAAATCTTGTACACACGCACTCCATTGTGTATTATTAAGATATATAAAACTTGTGTATGCTTTATATGTGTTTGTGTATGTTCCCTCCAAACGGTGTGTGCAAGCTTTAAATTTATAACCCAAGAAGTATGCTTCAACAAATATGCGAATCCGCAGTGTACGGGCCAATTGTAATAAAAAGCAAGAATTCCATGGGTCGATCACAAGGACTTAGGTGAAACAAAGCACATAATTGGTTGTCAAGTATTGCAATTAACCAAGAGCAATTAAAGTAATCAAAGATGATGTAAAAGTCAAGTAAGGGGAAATGCGGATTCTAGGGATTAAAGCATCTAGTTGTGGTTCCGACTCAAGATCTCAAAGGATAACGCGGACAAAGCTGAGGTTTGCAAAGGGAAGGTGTTTCTAAGGTGGGAATTACCGGGTAAGTCTCACTACTCACTATCCCAAACCAAAGCTCCTATTACCGGGTAAGTCTCAAGGTACTAAGGAAAGGAACTATATTCTCAAACCAACACACCACCTAAGGGAATAGAATCAACCTTTACCGGGTAAGTCTCAATTTAACTCTCAAAGATGGGATGAAGGCACACTCAAACCCCAATAAAGGATAAACCTTTATTACCTACACTTATGATCTTAGGTAAACAAACAAAGGAATCACCGGGTAAGTCTCATCCTAGGCTTGCATTGAACCAGGAAAAGTGTAATAAGGATAGGATTTGGCAAACTAGAACACTTAACTTCAGTTTCGGATCAGGAAAGGTTCACCTCGTTCAGTCAAGTTCCACCCCGGCAGAGATGTTCATCGACTGAGCGAAGTGTTCTAGGGTTAAGGTCAAAGACTCGAGCTTTCAGGGTCCTGCTGGGATTAAGATCATTCTATCATCGTCTTTCCCACAACTTTCAGCCAATCACCCTAGAATCGCATAAGAAACTTAGCCAACAATCATCATGATAACAGTAATCAAATTAATGGAAAGGGAATCAATATTCGAACAAGAAAACCTTAAGAAAAAAGTCTCAATAACTGAATCAAATAACAACAAACCAGCGTTCTTTAAATCACAAATTGAATAAGACAACAAACCAAAAGGGAATCTAAAAAAGTCTTACAAACTCCCTCAAAGGCTAACTCCAAACTAGATTCCTTCCTTCCTTGATCTTTAATCCTTCAATGCTCCAAAGCTTCCAGAAAATCTCTTAGTTGCTGGATGTTCTCAACCTCCAAGCATGGTTGAACTTGTGGAAAATCCAACCCTTTATATAGGAGAATTATCTTCCAAAGATAATAATATCTTAAAAAGATAATTTCCTATAAACTATATCCATATCTCTAAAATAGATCTCCCAAAAATAATATCTTCCTTCCAGAATTCCAGCCCAAAAATATAAGGTATCTTCTTTCCTAAAATAAAAGATCTCAGCCAAAAATATGGATCTCGCCGGCGGCAGGGTGTTCGCCTCGGTCGAGGTGACACTGTAGATGACCGAGGTGAATCTCAACTGAATGTGAAATCTCTCGAATCTGGTCCAAAGTAAATCTTCTTAATCATTTCCATGCTTCCTGAGTTCTTCCTTAAGCTCCAGAATGTAGCTCCTATGACTCTTTAGCTCCTTAGCTCCATTTTAGTCCAAAACGTGCCATTTTACCTACAATTACAACGAAACTAGGTGTAGACCTCGATTTCCGTAAAGGTAGATGAAACAACAATATAATCACATAATATACATCCATACATGCAGATTATTGAAGATAAAACGTCTAAACTAACCCCAAAATATAGACTATAATACATGCTATCAAAATACCCATACTTGTCCCTTGCTTGTCCCCAAGCAAGTTCCAAATCTCAGATATAAGATAAAATGGATTATAAGTCATAAAAATCAATGAAAAGTATTTCAAAACATTTTTGGTGGTGTGCTCCACTCATAGATCACCCTAAGAGAATGCTTCATGGCAAATAAAATCAAAACATGATCAAAATATTTTATAAATATAAGAAAGTTGTTCATCTTTGCATAAAATCATAGAATGCATAATAAATCATATTTATCAAAATTAATCATGTATAATCCCGTTTAAACCACCAAGTCAATCAACAAGCTCGAGGTCTCAAGGGCTTCCAAAAGAGGTCAAGAAACGTGTCAGGGTGGGATGTGTATAGGGTATGTGGTGCTAGAATCCGGGAAAACGATCTTACTTCACTTCCTTTGAATCACAACATCTTCCACCAATAAGCTTTTCTTATTTACTTTACTTTTTAGGATGCATGGACAGAGGTGCACAATAACCGAAGCCTAGGAGATCAACAATCATCAATTTCTCGAGATGCCTCAAACCCTTGATGCACATACCATGACCCGTTAGGAATATCGCTCAATCCGACTTTGGCAAGACACAAACACCCGGCTATGTGAATGGTGCCGAGTTACTCATCATCATGATTGACTTCCTCAAACCTATTTGTTTCTTTCTAACACTTTCAGCCAACATCTCAACTTCACTTTCACTTGCTTTTCACTTGCTTGCTTCCAAATTCCCGGATAGGTAAAGGGAGGCAAATATGTATATGAGGGGCTAAAGTATGGTAAAGAATAAGAAGAGAAGAGAATGAATTGCCTTAATCATCCCAGGAAGAATGTGAGAGAACTCATCATGTGGTGTCAACCATCAAATTCAACATAACTTTGATAAAAACAAAGTATTAAACATGCCAAAACTTAAAACAAAGCATTTTACAACTTAAACATATCATAAAATCTTTCGAGCATATAAAGATTTCAAAACCAATCAGCAAACAGAATCATCACTGAGGTCATATCTAGAGAAGAAGCACAAAACGTTTCGAAAAATCTCTCAGTTAAGCCACCTCGGTCGAGGTGTTTAAAGTCATCCGAGGTGTTCAACCTCGTTTGGCCAGAACCATCCCGGTCGAGGTCATTAAATTTTTTTCTTAAACCAGGTTTTTGACGTTTTTCTCAAACAAAAACTTGTATGCATGCATGTAATGGCAGATAAACACATGAAGCATAAATAAGATCATAAATATTCAAATAGAGTCATACAATCATACACATAGTCAAATAAGTACATCCACATACCCCATACTTGGGACACATTGTCCCAATGGGTCAAATAAGAGTCAAGAAAAACAGGAAACTCACTGGACCTAGCTAAACTGCATAATAAATAAAGAAAAGAAATCCATGCAAGCTCTAATCCTCGTTTGTTGGTGGTGGTGGTGGATGCGGGATGTAGGGGTATTGAGATGTATCAAATGGATACCCCATCATATGCTGAAAACTAGATCTCCATCATGCGCTGCTGGTAGTGCTGGCTCTCTCTAATTTGATGCATTCAGCCATCAGTGTATCTACGCTCATCCTCAAAGTGCTGGGATGTATCCACTGTCATGGCTGCGTAGGAGTCTATCATCTGCTCAGTCAGCTCATCAATCTGTCAGTGAGCTATTGGATCTCTGAGTCTGCAGACTCTACGCCGGGCAGGTCGTGATGGTGTTGCTGCCTCCTCCTCTGTAGCCTCGTCATCTAGATCGACAACTGGCACACTAGGACCGGCGGTATTAGTACCGGTCTCCATGGCAGCTCCGCCATCATCATACTCCTCCTCATCCTCAGTTGGTGCAGCATCTCTAGCATCCTGTAAGTAGGGAAGCCAAGCAGAATACCAGTACTGCTGGTCAAAGACTGTGAACTGAGCTGACCAGAGAATGCCCTGAGGAGTAGTCGTCTCCCAAGGCATAGCAACATATGGTGTAGTAAGACCACGAGGTACCAGAATGCGCCTCGTGATCATCTCCTGAAGTCCAAGCGGCTTTGCAGCCGCTACCAATGTACAAGCACTCAGATCCAGACCCATAAATGTAGCAATATGGGTCACCAATCCTCCGCAGCAGATGTCTCCCTTGGACTTGCCCTTGATACAGTGCAAGTCCTCAGCCAACATGCCTCCAAAGTCAGGCACTCCACCAGTCACCATACAAAACAAGCTCAATAGCTCTCCCTGTCTGATATTCTGGGGTGTCTCAGTACGCGCCAGAAGTGTCTCGCTGAATATGTGGTGGGCAAGACGGAAAGCTAGGTGGAAGATGATGCGCTCTTTGGAGTCCCCAAGTCTCCATTTATCATTGTGCTCCACCACATGGGCTATCTGCCCCCAGAAATCTCGAGCTATGGCTCGGGATGGAAAGTCAGTCAATGTGGGAGTCGGGAAGCCAAACACTTCTCGGAACTGATCCATCGACACAATGTAGTTTTGGTTCAGCAACCGGAACTTGATAATGTTCCTCTCCGGCATGTGAGTGACAGAACTCACAAAATCCATAGTCGGCTCTAGGTAGGCTGGATCTCGGATATCCATAAACTCCTCCAGCCCTACCATCAAAATCATCTTCCTCAAGTCCTCCGCCACGTGGAGGCACTCGAAGGCTGAAATATCTAAGAAACGCGGGGCAACTATGGGACGCCCGCAAATGCTATCGAAGTCCGCCTGGTGACGCTCATGAATCACCGGTATGGAAGGACGAGATGCAGAAGAAGAAGAGGAACCACTGGGACCATCTCTAAGAACAAGCTGACGATCAGATCTGTTACTCATAATTCTGACAGGAAGGCACCTCGGTCGCTCTGACAAGATGAAGAACACCTCGGCCGAGACACAACTCGACTGGACCGAGGCGAAGTGCTACGCGATTCCACTCTTTGATTTTCCAGTTATTTTCCCCCAAAATCACTACCAATTGCTTCCTATGGGGTACTTATACTCTTTACAGCAACAATAATCGACAAACAAAGCCGTATTTTTCCTAAATCAGTAAAGAGAGGAAGGTTAGGGTTTTTAGACAATTTACCCCGATTACGCAGATTTGGGGCATTTTTCTCGCAATTTGTCGCTTGGAATCCGATCCTCTTGCTTTTCTTGGTGAAATCGGTCCAGACATTGTATAAAATAAGCAAGAACTAAGAAAACGAGGTGAGGAACAGCCGCGGTCGAGACGAGGTTTGAGAGGGAAAAGTGAGGAGAGAGATATCCGTTTCGCCTTTTATACCCCTCGCTGAATCTGATATCACCTCGGTCGAGGTGGTCCCGACCGGACCGAGGTGTCTGACTGGGTTGTCAGACCTAGTCGTCTCGGTTGCTTCAAGAACATCTCGGTCGAGACGCTGTGACAGCAAGCAAGATGTGTCTCAGTCAAACTCCGTCTTCTCAACTTCTCGAACTTCTGTCCTTCCAGTGTAGCTCCTGAGTTGTAATCCTTCCTTAGAGAGTACCTAGTTTCTGTCTAGGACGCCAAAAAAAAACAAAGCAAAGCAAAGCAAACTATCTAAAACTAAACTACAAAAGGGAAAAGAAAGAAATACCTTAGGTTGCCTCCCAAGAAGCGCTTGATTTAAGGTCGCTAGCTGGACCGTACAACATCCCTAAACATGCTGGAAGGTATCCTCACCCCATACTTCACCTTCATCATGGGGTGAGATAAAGAAGTCAATCAAACGTTCCAGCAAATGCAAGTGCTCGTCGGGGAATGAGTCATCTATAGGTAGGTCGTCCTTCTCGCGTGAGGAGAGAGGTAGCCGGCTGAGGTGATCCGCAACAGAATTCTCGGACCCCTTCTTATCGCGAATCTCTAGGTCAAACTCTTGAAGCAAGAGAATCCATCGAATAAGACGCGGCTTCGCATCCTTCTTAGCAAGCAAGTAATGAATAGCTGCATGGTCAGTGTAAACAATAACTTTCGCTCCTACTAAGTAAGAGCGAAATTTTTCAAAAGCATATACAACCGCAAAGAGCTCCTTTTCGGTGGTGGCGTAGCTTAGTTGAGATTCATCTAGCGTCTTGCTAGCATAGTAAATGGCGTTGGTCCAGCTATCCTTCTTTTATCCAAGTACCGCTCCTATGACCACGTCACTAGCATCGCACATGATCTCAAAGGGAAAGGTCTAGTCGGGAAGTTGAATGATTGGAGCGGAAATTAATGCTTCCTTTATCTTGTAAAACGCATCAAGGCATTCTTGTAAAAACTCAAAGACAACATCCTTATTCAAGAGATTAGTGAGTGGTTTAGAAATCTTCGAGAAATCCTTGATAAACCTCCTGTAGAAACCTGCATGTCCGAGAAAACTCCGCACACCCTTAACAGAACAAGGGGGAGGAAGTTTCTCAATAGTCTCGATCTTAGCTCGATCGACCTCAATACCTCGGTTGGAAACAAGGTGTCCTAGAACAATTCCTTCACTAACCATAAAGTGACACTTCTCCCGATTCAAAACGAGATTAGTGTCTTCACAGCGTTGTAATACTAGAGAAAGGTTAGACAAGCAATTATCAAAAGAGGAACCATTTACCGAAAAGTCATCCATGAATACCTCCATGATCTCCTCTATGTACTCGGAAAAGATAGCCATCATACAGCGCTGAATGGTAGCGGGTGCATTACATAATCCAAATGGCATTCTCCTATAAGCAAACGTCCCCATGGACAAGTGAAAGTGGTCTTCTCTTGATCATCCAAATGGATAGGAATCTGAAAGAAGCCACTATAACCATCTAAATAGCAAAAATGGGAATGCTGAGTTAACCGTTCGAGCATTTGGTCGATGAAGGGAAGTGGAAAATGGTCCTTCCGAGTGTCCACGCTCAGCTTCCTGTAATCGATGCACATCCTCCATCCCGTAACGGTCCTAGTTGGAATCAACTCGTTATTCTTATTCATCACAACGGTCATCCCCCCTTTCTTCGGAACTACATGCACTAGGCTCACCCACTTGCTATCCGAGATAGGAAATATGATACCTGCATCCAACAACTTAAGAATCTCCTTTTTCACAACCTCTTTCATGATTGGATTTAACCGTCTTTGAGGTTCCCGTGAAGTCTTATGATCGTCTTCCATTAGTATTCTATGCATGCATAAAAAAAGCTTAATACCAATAAGATCACCAATAGTATATCCCAAAACCTTTTGATGTTTTCTCAGGACATGCATCAGTTTAGACAATTCAGTTTCGGAAAGGGAAGCACTTACGATAACGGGATATGTAGAATCCAGTCCAAAGAAAACATACCTCAAGTGACTTGGAAGCGGTTTAAGCTCCACAACTGGGGGTGCTTTCTGAAGGGGATCCTTGCTTCCTCCTTCCAGTAGAGTAGACTTAGATCGAAGAACTGGACTTTCAGAAGTCTCAGTTGACATCATTTCGCTTGCGACCTCGGTCGAGGCCCAAGGTGGGTGACCGAGATGTTCTTCAGATAAGAACACCTCGCTTGGTCCAGAAAGTGCCTCGGTCGAGGTACTGGAACTGGGACCGAAACTTGATTTTCTCCTCTCCTGGATTAGTTTCTCAATCTTAGCTCCTGGATCTGCTTCCAGTTCCTTTAAGCTCTATATTTGCATCACAAGAGACATCTATACCTTCCTCCATTAAACTAAAACTAAGAACTCTTTCAAGAGGGTCATCAATAAGGATAGAGCTCACCAATTCTCTTGATTTTTCTTCATCATAGATGTTGAAGATATCATCCTCCAGCGGCTCTCCTTTCAGTGCAGCAAGCAATGCAAATTCCACTTGATCACCGCCAATGTTGAATTTCAACTTGGCGTTCTTACAATCCACATTGCAACCCGAAGTTGCTAGAAATGGTCTCCCGAGAATGATAGTAACGGGATAATCTGCCGGTATATCAAGTACAACAAAGTCTATAGGTAAATAGAAGTTACCTAACTTAACGGAACATCTTCCAAGATGCCCACGGGATGGGTAATGGAGCGATCCGCATGTACAACCTTATCTTCACCGGCTTGGCCTCTCCAAGTCCGATTCTCTCACATAGCTCCAGCGGGAAGATACTCACGCTGGCTCCCAGATCACACTACACCTCACAAGTTACATCCCCAACTTGAATGTGAATGCAACATGAGCCGGGATCTCTCAACTTAGGTGGCATCTTCTCCTTCATGATTTGAATGAGTTCCGAGGATTTAGATGTCATCCTAACTTCTCCAAAGTCTTCCAGCTTCCGCTTCCTTGATAGAATTTCTTTCAAGAACTTCCCATAGGCGGGCATCCCTAGAATAACATCAAGGAAAGGGATGTTAATGTGTAGTTTATTCATCAAGTCAAGAAACTTACCAAAATACTTGTCTAGATGTGCTCTGGCTCTTGACTGGGGGAATGGAAGTGGTGGTTTATAAGCAGGAGGTGGGATATAAACTTCAGATTTGTCCTTCGCTTTCTGGGACTCCTCCTCGGATGGCACCTCGACCGAAGTTTTCCTCGTCTAGTCTTGGACCGAGGTGTTCTTCGTCTGCACTGGCACCGACCGAGGTACTGGATATGCAATTTTTAGTCCACTTCTCGTCGTTATTGCCATAATTTGTCCTTTAGGGTTGCTCTCTGTCCTTGCAGGGAGCTTCCCCGGATCTCTTGACGCTTCATTCGCCTTATTAAAGAATTGTTGCTCTAAGGCTTTTTGTGCCTTCGAAAATGAAGTCATTGACGTCTCCATAGCATTGAGCTTGATCAAGATGGCCTTCAGCACTGCATCTTTCTTCTCTGGTTGGGACGAACTTGATCCAGGCTCCTGGCTCTTCAATGGAGTAGAAGAAGAAGAGGAGGAGTTAAAATAATTATTAGAACTAGAATAAGGGTTACCTGGATTTTGTTGATTAGATTTCCAATTATTGCTGTTGGAGCCTCTATTGTTGTTGTAATTGTTGTTCCTTGACCCTTGGTTGTTGTTTCTTCCTTGATATCCTCCATCTTCCTTCTTCGTGTGAGCCACCAAAAGTTCCTTCAATTGCTTCACATCATTTTTAAGGGAGATGAGTTGATTATCATTTGATAAAGTATCTTGGAAACTAACTCTCTTTGCTCCATTCTCGGCCCCTTGATGGGAGTACTTCTCCATATGCAAAGCTTGCTTTTCAATGAACTCCCAAGCTTCGTCTATCGGCATATCCATGAATGTGCCGGATGAAAGTAGTTGCAGATTGAATTGAGTAGCTCCATCCAATCCCTTGAAGTATATCTCTAGCAACTCTATCTTTGGAATCCCATGATGTGGGCAATCCAATAGAACATCTTTGAATCTCTCCCATGACTTGGACAAACTCTCCTTGTCGTTCATAATGAATGCATTGATCTTCCCTCTCATTTCAACGGCCTTGGAGGGAGGAAAGAACTTCGTTAGAAACTCCGTCGTCATCTCTTCCCAAGTGTTAATCTTTCTGGGTGGAAGAGATTGATACCAAGTAAGTGCCCTGTCTTTCAAAGAAAAGTAGAAAGGCCTTAGCTTGTAGTTGTTGTTTTCTAGCCTTGAAGGTCTCAAGGTCTCCATCAGAATCTCGTAGTTTAGCAAATGTTGATGCGGAGACTCCCTTTCTAAACCTCCAAATTGGCATTGACTGATCATGGATAGAACTTGCGGTCGAAGTTCGTAATAATGCTCAGCTGGATCACCTAGGTTGACTCCTGGACGCCTCACTTGCTGATTAGGGTCCATCCTCTGTCCTAGGGTTTGTGGAACTCCAGCAAAAAGAACATCTCGGATAAGCAACCGAGGTGGATGTATCTCGGCCGGGGCAACATGGACTGGGTCTTGCCTCGGTCGAGGCTCTGGGATCGGTCGAGGCAGAAACTGGGCCCTTAGAGCGGCCATATCTACTTCGATCTCTTCAGTTCTTGCACGAGTCTGCTCTCTTTCTCGCTGCAGTTCTTCCTTATTGAGGCGTAGCTATTCCAGCGCCTCCTTCAATTCGGCCTCAAGATCGCGGTTGTCTTGATTGGCTATTTTAGCTTCTTTCAATCGTCGCTTGTATGTCTTTTCTGGTTCGGGTCAATTGTAATGAAAAGCAAGAATTCCAGGGGTCGATCACAGGGACTTAGGTGAAACAAAGCACAGAATTGGTTGTCAAGTATTGCAATTAACCAAGAGCAATTAAAGTAATCAAAGATGATGTAAAAGTCAAGTAAGGGGAAATGCGGATTCTAGGGATTAAAGCATCTAGTTGTGGTTCCGACTCAAGATCTTAAAGGATAACGCGGACAAAGCTGAGGTTTGCAAAGGGAAGGTATTTCTAAGGTGGGAATAGATTACTGGGTAAGTCTCACTACTCACTATCCCAAACCAAAGCTCCTATTACCGGGTAAGTCTTAAGGTACTAAGGAAAGGAACTATAATCTCAAACCAACACACCACCTAAGGGAATAGAATCAACCTTTACCCGGTAAGTCTCAGGTTAACTCTCAAATATGGGATGAAGGCACACTCAAACCCCAATAAAGGATAAACCTTTATCACCTACACTTATGATCTTAGGTAAACAAACAAAGGAATCACGGGGTAAGTCTCATCCTAGGCTTGCATTGAACCAGGAAATGTGTAATAAGGATAGGATTTGGCAAACTAGAACATATCTTGTCACCTCGCTTTCCGTAAAGGTAGATGAAACAACAATATAATCACATAATCTACATCCATACATGCAGATTATTGAAGATAAAACATCTAAACTAGCCCCAAAATATAGACTATAATACATGCTATCAGTGTATTAAGACATTTTATGTACATTTGTGTTTAATTTATTTTGGTGTACTTGAGTTTGTGTTTATACTAGTGTAACGAATAAGGCAATATGGCACGCACGTAGACATTTATACCCTTTTAAGTCTGTTTCTAATGACGACATAATGAGAAAAATGTCTGCTTCAAGTAACACGAAGACATGAAAAAATTGTCCGCCTTAATGAATATGTTTGTAATGGCGACATAATAAGAAAAATGTTTGCTTCACGAAACAACATAACATGAAAAAACTGTCCGCCTTAATGAATCTGTTACACAAGAAAACTCAAGTAAAGTGTCTTGGAATGTGTTCAACTCTCATCAACCCAATATGGCCATCCCCTTGAGAATATAACATAAGCAAGCTTCTCCCTCACCGCTTGCAACCCATCATCGCTGATGCTAGATAAATCCGTTCTCCCCAAAGCTAGATATTGAATGTACTTGATAGCAAATATTCCGCAGCTACCCCTGAATTGTGCAAAACATATGTACACATAAGTATTTGTGTAGTCCATTGAATATTATGTAATGATGTAAATTACCCGTCAGCATTGGACTTCAGACCAGATTTTCAGATAATTTTGAATGGCCTCTTCAATTTGTCACCTAGCTTCGTGTGCTTACCATGTAGCCGAATCACCTGAGGGAACATAACTGCCAAAGGTTCGAGTAACTACTGAATTCTTTCTTCTTTTATGTACATAACTTGTGGGTCATATACATAAATGGTCCAATCCAGTAGGTTGATCTCCAGCGTTACCCAGTGTGAATCCAGAAGGTTAAAGGGGGAATATATCTTGTCAACGTTGTACACTGGCTTTCTGAATATAGCTGGGACATCTCCATTTATCACCTAGAACAATTTTTCGTTCAACTTGGGTTTCTCATTCTTCACAGCTACATACTTAGCAAATGTGGTCCTATTGTATGCCCTTATCCATTCAGTTGAAAGAAGCTATCCTTCCAAATCTTTTTGGATCCTGAACAATACTTTTGCACATATGTACCAATATCTCATCAATTGCCTGAAATGTCAAACATTATATTTTTATTATGTATATATTATTATGTACATAATCAATTAATGTACACACTGTTATTGACAACTTACCTCGTCTTTGATCCAACCACCAGGCTTCAATATATCCTGAATTGCTGCTCTTGTAATGTTCTTGATATATCCTCTGATCGAACCTTTACAGTCCTTGGTCTTCACCCAGTTATATAGACTTTGATGCTCATTCAAATCCAGAATGCTATTGGAAGGCTCCTTCGGTAGGCTCACATTTTTCTTGTACGGTGTACATACATATTTACTGTCCTTCTTAGCCTTAAACCAATCCTGCGTGATGGTTGGTCTTCCTCTTTGCCCTGTTTAACAATTTTAATGTGTCATATTTTCATACATATTTTCACACATAACTTTGATACATAATATTGTTGTGATATTACAATTAGTTGATGATAGCATGAATTATTGTCTATATTTTGAGGCCTGTTTAGACGTTTTATCTTTGATAATCTGCATGTTTGTATATATATTATGTGATTATATTGTCGTTTCATCTACCTTTGCGGGAATCGAGGTCTACACCTAGTTTTGTTGTAATCGTAGGTAAAATGGCACGTTTTGCATAAAAAAGGAGCAAAAGGAGCTAAGGAGTCAATGGAGCTACATTCAGAAGCTTAAGGAAGAATCCAAGAATCATGGAATTGGATTAAAGATTCACTTTGGACCAGATTTGAGAGATTTCACATTCAGTTGTGATTCACCTCGGTTGACTGCAGAGTCACCTCGACCGAGGTGATCCAGAGGAGCCGACTCGACCGAGGCGAACACCTTGGACGCGGCAAGGATATTTTATTCTTGGTTGAGATCTTTTATTTTTGGAAGGAGGATCTTATCTTTTTGGGCTGGATTTCTGGAAGGAAGAAGATAAGTTAGCCCATATATTTTACCTATTTTTATGGGAAGAGATCTTTCTAAGATATCTCATCTTTGGAGGGTAATTTTCCTATAAAAAGGGTTGGATTTTCCACAAATCCAACACCCGCTAACGGCCGAAGATCCGCTACAGCCATACTCCAGTTGGGAGATTTGAAGAACCTTATTTGAAGGTTGAAGGAAGAAGTTTATAGCTTTTATAGCTTTTTGAAGGGTTTTGTAAGATTCGTTTAGATTCCCTTCATTGTCGTTTGTCTTGTTAGATTTTAATCCAAGGAACGCTGGTTGTTTGATAATTGATTCAGTTATTGAAGCCTTTCTCTTAAGGTTTTCTTGTTCAATTATTCTCTTTCTTCCCATATATTTGATTATTACTTTTATGATGATGAGTGGCTAATGTCCTTGTGTGATTCTAGGGTGATTGGCTGAAGGTTGTGGGAAAAACAATGATAGAATAATCTTAATCACAGTAGGATCCTGAAAGCTCGAGTCTTTACCTTAACCCTAAGCATCTCGCTCAGTCGATGAACATCTCCGCCGGGGTGGAATTCGTCTGACCGAGGTGACTTATCTGATCCGAAACTGAGAGTTAAGTGTTAGAGTTTGCCAAATCCTATTCTTATTACACCTTTCCTAGTTCAATGCAAGCCTAGGATGAGACTTACCCGGTAATTCCTTTGTTTGTTTACCTAAGATCTTAAGAGTAGGTAATAAAGGTTTATCCTTCATTGGGGTTTGAGTGTGCTTTCATTCCATCTTTGTGAGTTAGCCTGAGACTTACCCGGTAAAGGTTGATTCTATTCCCTTAGTTGGAGTGTTAGTTTGAGGTTATAGTTCTTTTCCTTAATTCCTTGAGACTTACCCGGTAATAGGAGTTACAGTTTTGGATTAGTGAGTAGTGAGACTTACCCGGTGATCTATTCCACTTTAGTAACACCTTCTCTATGCAAAATCTCAGCTTTGTCCACTTATCTTGAGATCTTGAGTTGGAACCACAACTAAATGCTTTAATCCCTAGAATTGCATATTTCCTTAATTTACTTTTTATCATCTTTGATTGTTTTAATTGCTTCGTGGTTAGTAATTACATAGCTTACCTATTCCGACTTTGTTTCACTAAGTCCCTGTGATCGACCCCTGTAATTTCTTGCTTTTACTACGATTGACCCGTACACTACGGGTTCGCATCCTTGTTTTAAGCTTACATCTAGGGTTATAAATTTAAAGCTTGCACACACCGTTTAGAGCGAACAGTTGACTTACATTACATAGTTTTAAGTGTCTTCTAAAATCCACATTACATATTACATAATTTACATTTATGGTGGTCATACCTCACTGGATCCACCCCCTAATTCTTCGATCTTTGCATCATCTATAATGTCTTCCTTGTCAACATCAGCACATGTAGGAGTCTGTTCGGGAGCATTTGATTTTTTCACATTTTCTGTGATAAGATTTTTGATTTTAATCTCTGTACGCTTGCAATATTAGTAAATTGTTGTGTCCATCTTGTCGTATAGGGTGCCCAAATCCCTAGAATATGTGGTGAGTTCCTCAATCAGTATCCCATGATGCTCGACCTTCTCAGCAAGTTCTTTCTGATCTCGTTGAATGGCGTCCAACTTATCCATAAGTTCAGCAACCCACGCTGGTTTAGGTGTGTCCATTCTATTATGTACATAAAAGGAAATTAATGAAAATATGGAGTGGTTCTATAACTGTTATGCAGTGGGTATGAAAATGTACATACCTCGTAGGTATATTGCTTTTAGGTTCACCTTTCCTCAATTCTTCAATAATAACTTCATCTAGTGTCTTTTTTGGTGAAAGTGTGGGGTATGCTTCCACATTTGAATGAGCATTTTTTCCTTGTCTTTTGATTTACTCCTCGATGATCTGTGTACATATGAATACCATGATCAGTGTGTACATAAAAATATCATTATTTCATTTATTTGTGAATAAGTTAAATTGACTAACCTTGTATGGGCATGGATTTTGTCTTCGCCAGACTTGCCAATTTCGACACTAATATTTTCGGTTGCAATCTTAGGTGGAGGTGAAAGGGTATCTTCATTGATTGATTGTTGAATATTGCCCTTTCCCTTTGTTGTCCTCTTTGAGGATCTACACAAATTGTGTTTTCTTATGAGTATGGAGATAGTTATTAATATATTTATGTAATTATGTAAGCATAATATTGAAACACACCTTGTTTGTTCTTGACCTTTGGCTTCAACCGACTTGCCAACTTCAACATTCGTCTTTTCCTTATCATTATTAACTGATGGTGCTTGCGGTTCTTCCATAGAAGATGAAATAATGGGATCCTTTCCCTTTGATATCCTCTTTGAAGATCTACACAAAATACATAACTCAAAAACATAACGTCTTTTATGTAATAGTGTACTTGTGTATCTAACCTTGTCTGTTCATAGACCTTGGCTTCACCAGACATGTTAAATTCAACTTCCACCTTTTTATTTTTCTTTATAGGGGATGGTGCTTGTCTATGTTCCTCAGTTGATGAGTGAATTGGATCCTTTCCCTTTGTTGTCCTGCTTGAAGGCCTACACAAGTTACAATATTTAGACACATAATCGATTTATATAATTGGGTGCATATATCATATGTTGATGCAAACCTTTATATATGGACAGTTGGAATGTTTGCATCTAGTTTTCTTTTCATGCTTTGCTTGTCCTCCTCTGTTACATTTTAATATACAAAAAAATAGAGATTCATACACATTAAGACTTATGTACATACATTCCATTGTGTTGAATATTACCCTTCTTCTTAGGTGGATCAACAAATGCATCATCATCTGAGTCAACAACACCAATGTTTCTGATAACTACACTGGGGCTACCAGCCCTGTATTTAAAAAAGTAACACATAAATGTATCAATATTGGATAGTTTTCAATAATTTGTAAATAAATTGTATTAAATCCAAACCTGAATGTTTCCTCTTTAGCATTCACTTCACTAGGCCTTGATATTATCACTTCTGCATCTTCTAATCCATTATCAAATAGGAAGTCAAGCCTAGCATCTTCTCCCTCAATTGACCACCAGTCAGTGCCATCGTTCTCAATGAGTCCTTCAACAGTTTTGATGTCCTCTTTCTTTAGCGTATCCACAATACCCTTTATCTCAGTGTTGAGAATGAATGGTTTTATGTACATATGAGATGGGAAATATTTTGTTTATATTAAAATGCACACCTTAAGCTGGGTAGTGTGATTGTCATACATTCGTGCAGAATCTTGGGTGTAGGTGTCATCCATCCTCTGTTATAATTACAGTGCAAACAATTAATGAGTATATTCATGGATAATGTATAGAACATAAACTGTACATGTGTATGCTGTACATAAAACAAATTATGTAAAGCTTGATGCTTGGTAAATGTGTACACATAATAATAATTTACATAATAACAAATGTGCATAATATACATTATGCTTGATGTACATGTGTATGTTGTATAGTGTTGTTGTCATACATCATTCTTGATGATTGTTAGTTGTGCACATAATTAATGTTCTATCATATTATGCTTTACTGTGTATACATAAAGCATGAAGAAGGTCTACCATATCATGCTTTCCTACATATTATTTCCTAAATCAATCATAATATTCTTTACTGTGTATACATAAGGCGTGAAAAAGGTTCTACCATATCATGCTTTTCTACTTATGGTTTCCTAAATCAATCATTACAAATACCTATGAGGAAGACCATGCACCTGATTTATCTGGTTGCTTCCTCATGTGAGGCTTAATACCCCTCATTTTTTTTCTTGTCATTGTTTTTCTTATGATCAGACAATTGCAATATATCAGTTAGAGTTGTCAGTGTCAATTGAATGATATAAATAACGTGGTAAATTATATCAAGATTTGATCTATTGTACATATCTAACTCAACACCAGCTATACATAATCTATGTTTTTGCTCAAATAGAGTCAGTCAGAACAAATCACCATCAATGTATGTACACATCTAAAATATCGATTCTTTGTCAATGCATAAAGTATCCGCTTGTGTACCATGAATGCTCAGTCTATGTGTACATAACTTAAATGTTTTGCTACACACAACATCAACAGAACAAATAACACCCAATTTCAACTATTTCCGGTTGTAAAATGTAAACAATCGACATTTTTTACCAAATGGATTCATACAAAATAAATTTGATTCAGTGTGTGTACATAATCACTATCAAAGCGGTAAAGGTTGATTTTATTCCCTTAGTTGGAGTGTTAGTTTGAGGTTATAGTTCTTTTCCTTAATTCCTTGAGACTTACCCGGTAATAGGAGTTACGGTTTTGGATTAGTGAGTAGTGAGACTTACCCGGTGATCTATTCCACTTTAGTAACACCTTCCCTATGCAAAATCTCATCTTTGTCCACTTATCTTGAGATCTTGAGTTGGAACCACAACTAGATGCTTTAATCTCTAGAATTTCATATTTCCTTAATTGACTTTTTATCATCTTTGATTGTTTTAATTGCTTCGTGGTTAGTAATTACATAGCTTACCTATTCCGACTTTGTTTCACTAAGTCCCTGTGATCGACCCCTGAAATTTCTTGCTTTTACTACGATTGACCCTTACACTGCGGGTTCGCATCCTTGTTTTAAGCTTACATCTAGGGTTATAAATTTAAAGCTTGCACACACCGTTTGGAGCGAACAAGTTTTTGGCGCCGTTGCCGGGGACTTGATCTAGACCAAGCCGGTTGCGGTACGCTTTTGGGGCACTTGCCCCCATTTCTACTAACCACTCTACTTGAGTATCTTTCACAGGTTCTTTTTCTTAGGTTTATGCGAAGAACCCGCGCTGGGAAGGAAATCGTTCCTTACGATCCCGAACCAGAAAAGACATACAAACGGCGCTTGAGAGAAGCGAAGATGGCCGACCAAGACAATTGCGATCTTGAGGCCGAATTAAAGGAGGCGTTAGAACAGCTACGCCTCAGCAGGGAAGAACTGAGGCAGGAGAAAGAAGAAACTCGCACCAGGACTGAAGCGATCGAAGCAGATATGGCAGCCTTACGAGACCAGTATCTACTTCGACCGAGGCAAGACCCTGTTCCAGATCCTCGACCGAGGCAGGTCCCAGTACCTGTTGCCCCGGTCGATGTACTTCCACCTCGGATGCCAGTCCGAGATACTCATTTTGCAAGTGTTCCACAAACCCTAGGACAGAGGATGGACCCCAATCAACAACTGAGGCGTCCAGGAATCGACCTAGGTGATCCAGCGGACCATGATTATGAGCTTCGACCGCAAGTTCTTTCCATGATCCGCCAATGCCAGTTTGGAGGGGTAGAGAGGGAATCTCCGCATCAACATCTACAAAACTATGAGATCTTGATGGAGACCTTGAGACCTTCAAGGCTGGAAAACAACAACTACAAGCTAAGACCTTTCTACTTTTCCTTAAAAGATAGATCTCTTACTTGGTATCAATCTCTTCCTCCAGGAAAAATTAGTACTTGGGAGGAGATGACGGCGGAATTCTTGACTAAATTCTTTCTCCCCTCTAAAACCGCTGAAATGAGAGGGAAGATTAATGCATTCATTATGAAGGACAAGGAGAGCTTGTCCAAGTCATGGGAGAGGTTTAAAGACATTCTTTTGGATTGCCCACATCATGGGATTCCAAAGATAGAGTTGTTGGAGATGTACTTCAAAGAACTGGACGGAAGCACCCAGTTCAACCTTCAACTACTATCTGCAGGCACGTTCATGGACATGCCGATCGACGAAGCTTGGGAGTTCACAGAAAAGCAAGCTTTGCACATGGAGAAATACTCCCACCAAGGAGCTGAAGGTGGAGTTAAAAGAGTCAACTTTCAAGATGCTCCGCCAAACAACAATCAACTCACGTCTTTGAAGAATAACGTGAAGCAATTGAAGGAACTCTTAGTTGCTCAAACCAAGAAGGAAGATCAAGGAACAAGGAATAACAACAATGGATACCGTAACAACAACAACGGTTCCCGGAACAACAACTACAACAACAATAGAGGATCCAACAGCAATAAATGGAGGGCGAACAACCAAAATTCGGGTAACAATCATTCTAACTCCAATTCTAACGATTCCTCTAATCTTTTCCTCTCTTCCTCTTCTTCTTCTACTCCATTAAAGAGCCTGGAGCAAGGATCAAGTTCGTCCCAGCCAGAAAAGAAAGATGCAGTGTTGGAGGCCATCTTGATCAAGCTTAGCGCTATGGAGACATCTATAACTTCATTTTCGAAGGCCCAAAAAGCCTTTGAACAACAACTTGCTAGTAGGGCGAATGAAACGCCAAGAGATCCAGGGAAGCTTCCAGCAAGAACGGAAAGTAACCCTAAGGGCTAGATCATGGCCATAACGACGAGGAGTGGACTGAAGACTGCATATCCAGTGCCTCGGTCGATGCCAGTTCAGACAAAGACCACCTCGGTCCAGGTACAGACGAAGAACACTTCGGCCGAGATGACAACCGAGGTGGAGCCACAGAAAGCGGAGGAGAAAACTGAAGTTTATATTCCACCTCCTGCATATAAACCACCACTTCCAGTACCCCAGTCAAGGGCTAGAGCACATCTAGACAAGCATTTTGGTAAGTTCCTTGACTTGATGAATAAACTACACATTAACATTCCTTTCCTTGATGCTATTCTAGGGATGCCCGCCTATGGGAAGTTCTTGAAAGAGATCCTATCAAGGAAGAGGAAGCTGGAAGACTTCGGTGAAGTAAGGATGACATCTAAATCCTAGGAGCTTATTCAAATCATGAAGGAGAAGATGCCACCCAAGTTAAGAGATCCCGGCTCATTTTGCATTCCCATTCAGGTTGGGGATGTCACTTGTGAAGCCTTATGTGATCTAGCGGCCAGCGTGAGCATCATTCCGCTGGAGCTATGTGTTAAGATCGGACTTGGAGAGCCCAAGCCGGTGAAGATTTGATTATACATGGCGGACCGCTCCATTACCCATCCCGTGGGCATTTTGGAAGACGTTCCGGTTAAGTTAGGTAACTTCTATTTACCTATAGACTTTGTTGTGCTTGATATTCCAACAGATTATCCTGTTCCTATCATTCTCGGGAGGCCATTTCTAGCAACTTCGGGTTGCAATGTGGATTGTAAGAACGCCAAACTGAAATTCAATATTGGCGGGGATGAAGTGGAATTCGCATTACTTGCGGCTATGAAAGGAGAGCAGCTAGGAGATGATATCTTCAACATCTATGATGAAGAAGAATCAAGATAATTGGTGAGCTCTATCCTTATTAACGATCCACTTGAGAAAGTTATTAGTTTTAGTTTAATGGAGGAAGGTATAGATGCCTCTTGTGATGCAGATATACGGAGCTTAAAGGCACTGGAAGAAGATCCAGGAGCTAAAACTGAGAAACTAATCCCGGAGACGAAGATCCCCAGTTTCGGTTCCAGTTACAGTACCTCGACCGAGGCACTTTCTGGACCAAGCGAGGCGACTGAAGAACATCACGGTCAACGCCTCTGCGCCTCGACCGAGGTCGAAGGCGAGATGATTTCAACTGATACTTCCGAAAGTCCAGTTTCTGGATCTACTCCACTGGAAGGAGGAAGCAAGGATCCCCCTCAGAAAGCGCCCCCAGTTGTGGAGGTTAAACAACTCCCTAGTCACTTGCGGTATGTCTTTCTCGGACCGGATTCTACTTATCCCGTTATTGTTAGTGCTTCCCTCTCCGAATCTGAATTGGTTAAACTAATGCATGTCCTGAGAAAGCATCAAAAGGCTTTGGGTTATACTATAGATGATCTTATTGGCATTAAGCCTTCTTTCTGCATGCATAGAATTCTAATGGAGGAAGATCATAAGACTTCACGGGAACCTCAAAGACGGTTAAATCCGATCATGAAAGAGGTTGTGAAGAAAGAAATTCTTAAGTTGTTGGATGCAGGTATCATATATCCTATCTCGGACAGCAAATGGGTTAGCCCAGTACATGTAGTTCCGAAGAAAGGAGGGATGACCGTTGTGACGAATAAGAACAACGAGTTAATCCCAACCAGGACCGTCACGGGCTGGAGGGTTTGCATTGATTATAGGAAGCTGAACACGGCCACTCGGAAGGACCATTTTCCACTTCCCTTCATCGATCAAATGCTTGAACGGTTGGCCCAGCATTCACACTTCTGCTATTTAGACGGCTATAGTGGTTTCTTCCAGATTCCTATCCATCCGGGTGATCAGGAGAAGACCACTTTCACTTGTCCATGGGGGACATTCGCTTATAGGAGGATGCCATTTCGATTATGCAATGCACCCGCTACCTTCCAGCGATGCATGATGGTTATCTTTTCCGAATATATAGAGGAGATCATGGAGGTATTTATGGATGATTTTTCAGTATATGGTTCCTCTTTTGATGATTGCCTATCTAACCTATCTCTAGTGCTACAAAGATGTGAAGGCACTAATCTTGTCTTGAATTGGGAGAAGTGTCATTTTATGGTTAATGAAGGCATTGTGCTAGGACATCTCGTTTCTAATCGAGGTATTGAGGTCAATCGCGCTAAGATCGAGACTATTGAGAAACCCCCTCCCCCTTGTTATGTTAAAGGTGTGAGGAGTTTTCTCGGGCATGCAGGTTTCTACAGGAGATTCATCAAGGACTTCTCGAAGATTTCTAAACCTCTAACTAACCTCTTGAATAAAGATGTTGTTTTTGAGTTTTCGCAGGAGTGTCTTGATGCATTTTACAGGATTAAGGAAGCGTTGATCTCCGCTCCCATTATCCAACCTCCGGATTGGACCTTGCCCTTTGAGATCATGTGTGATGCTAGTGATGTAGCAGTAGGAGCGGTGCTTGGACAAAAGAAGGATGGCCGGACCACCGCCATTTACTATGCGAGCAAGACGCTAGATGAAGCCCAGCGCAACTACGCAACCGAGAAGGAGTTATTGGCGGTTGTATATGCTTTCGAGAAGTTTCGTTCTTACTTAGTAGGAGCGAAAGTCATTGTCTACTCCGACCATGCAACCATCCGTTACTTGCTTGCTAAGAAAGATGCCAAGCCACGCCTTATTCGATGGATTCTCTTGCTTCAAGAGTTTGACCTAGAGATCCGCGATAAGAAGGGATCCGAAAATTCTGTTGCGGATCACCTCAGCCGGCTACGCCCATCTTCCCGCGAGAAGGACGATCCACCCATAGACGATTCATTCCCCGATGAGCACTTGCACTTATTGGAGCGTTTGATAGACTTACTTATCTCACCCCATGATGAAGGTGAAGTATGGGGTGAGGGCACCTCCCATCACGCATAGAGATGCCGTATTGGTCCAGCTAGCGACCTTAAATCAAGCGCTTCTTGGGAGGCAACTCAAGGTATTGCTTTCTTTTCCCTTTTTCTAGTCTAGCTTAGATAGTTTGCTTTTGCTGAAATAATGAGAGAAAGAGGAGCCCAAAATTTTTCATTTTGTGAAATGGGCCTCTAATAAATTTACTACATAAAATAGGTCTGAAAAGTATAAACTAGGCTACTGTAGACATTGAATTGAAAAGAGAGGGGTGCAGGCTTTTTTTTTGAAATGATTTGATGTTAATTTTTTGGGGAAAAAAAAACACTGCTTACCCACAAATAGATTACCCAGGAATTTTGAAATTACCCAGAAATAGATTACCCAAGAAGTTTGACATTATCCAGAAAGTTTGACTGTTTTAGATTACCCCGAAATACATTATCCAGGAAGATGAGAAGTTTCAGCTTACCCCGAAATACATTACCCAGGAAGATGAGAAGTTGGAGATTATCCATGGATACAAACAAACACTGCTTACCCACAAATAGAAAATGTAAACAAACATTGCTTACCCACAAATAGAACAGGAAGATTCAGTGTTTTAGATTCACAAAAAAGAAGAGATGGGAAGTTTTAGATTACCCATAAACACATTACCCAAGAAGTTTGAGATTACCCAAAAATAGGAACAAACACTGCTTACCCACAAATACATTCCGGTGAAGAAGAAGCTCAACAAGCAGTCCAGATTTCTGCGTTTCAATGGGAAGAAGAAAAGAGCTGCATATGGATACCCAAAAATAAATTTAGGTTTGAAAGGAGGGAAGAAGAATGGACAAAGGAGGGAAAAAGATGGGCTGACTGAATTGATTGGACTATTTTCTGATTTTTTCTACATGTCACCCATCAAATCAAATGAAACCTATGTCCCTTACTTTTCTGATTTTTTCTACAATAGGAGCCCATTTTCTAAATGAAATGATGAGAGACCCTAAATCTAAACTCTACATTGTAAAAGACCCACATTGCAAATTCAACCGCTTTTGCTTTACTTTGTTTTGTTTTTGGCGTCCTACACAAACAACAGGTTATCATCTAAAGAAGGAATACAAACCAGGAGCACAACTGGAAGGACAGAAGTTCGAGAATTTGAGAAGACGGAGTTTGACTGAGACACATCTCGGTTGCTGTCACAGCACCTCGACCGAGATGATTCTTGAGCAACCGAGGCGATTAGGGTGTCTGAAGATCCACCTCGGTCCGTACCACCTCGGTCCAGTCGAGACCACCTCGACCGAGGTGACAGTAGTTCCAGAAAAGGGTATAAAAGGGGGCTGAGATTTCTCTCTCCTCTCTTTACCTTCTCCTCGACCGCGGCACGTCTTTCGCCTCGCATCGCCATTCTTCGCTCGTTTTCGACGATTCTTGCTTCCAAACTACTAAGAACGGGTAGAGGATCACAGTGCAAGTGCTAATCTGCAAGAAAAACGAGCCAATCGACCGAATCAGGGTAAATATCAAAAAAAAACCCTAACCTCGTCTTTCTCCACTGTTTTCCTTCGATTCGGGCTTTGGTTGCCCCTGCATTTGCTGAAAAACATATTAAGTACCTCATAGGAACCTGTTGTAGTGATTTTGGGGGAAAAGAACTGGATTTTTGAGGGAATCGTTCGCACAGTTTTTTGCCTCGGTCCAGTCGGCCTGTGCCTCGGCCGAGGTGTTCTACAGAGTTGTCAGGCCGACCGAGGTGGTCCGACAGGTTTCAGAAAACATGAGTTCAGATAGACAGCTGGTCTTGAGGGACAGATCTTCTCCTTCCCCTTCTTCTTCCTCCCGCCGTACGAGACCGGTGATCCACGAGCGACACCAGGTCGATTATGACCGCATAGCGGCCCAGTGATCGCACCTCGCTTCCTGAACATTTCTGCCTTTAATTGCCTCCATGTGGATGGAGATCTGAGACGTATGATCTCTATGGTGGGGCTAGATCAGTTCACTGAGATCCGCGCTCCTGCTTACTTAGAGCCGACTCAGGAGTTTGTCAGCTCCTTCACCTACCTTCCCACTGAGCGCGCCGTGAAGTACCGGTTGATGAACCGGAATTATTTAGTTCCTCTAGACCACTGGCGGGACATCTTTGGCTTCCCGGCCCCAACTGCTGCTGATTTTCCCTCCCGAGTTGTAGCTTGGGAGTTCTAGGGACAGATTGCTCACGTAGTTGAGCATACAGATAGATGGCGCCCTGGAGACTCCAGGGAGCGTATTATATTTCATCTTGCCTTCAGACTAGCTCACAGGATTTTTAGTGAGACTCTTCTGGCGCGTACTGAGACGCCCCAGAAGATCAGACATGGTGAGCTTTTTAGCCTATACTACATGGTGACTGGAGGGATTCCAGATTTTGGACTTATGCTGGCAGAGGATCTGCATAGGATCAAGGCCAAGGCGAAGGGCGACATCTGCTGCGGAGGCATTGTGACTCACATAGCGAGTTACCAGGATATGGACCTCAGTGCTTGTACCATGGTGGCGGCTGCCAAGCCGCTTGGACTTCAGGAGATAATCACTCGGAGGATACTGGTTCCCCGAGGACTTACTACGCCATATGTGGCGATGCCATGGGAGCCTACTACACCGCAGGGGATCAGATGGTCAGCACAGTTCTTTGTGTTTGATCCACATTACTGGCACACTACGTGGATCCCATTCATGGAGGATGCTAGAGAGGCAGCAACTGCACCAGCTGAGGTGGATGAAGCTGAGGAGGATGATATTGCTGAATATGGAGGTGTTCCTATGGATACGGACACAGATACTGCTGGGACGAGTGCGCCGGTCATCGATTTGGATGATGACAAGACTGAGACCGAGCCGGCTGCATCACCAGTACGTCCTGCTAGGCGTAGGGTACGCAAGTAGAGAGATCCAGATGCTCACCGTCGGATCGATGATCTGACGGATCAGATGATAGATTCATATGCTGCCCTGTCCCTGGATATCCGTGAGATGCAAGAGAGATTACACTATCAGCACACGATGGCTGAGATTCAGTTTCAGCATGTCATGGGCTATCCTTTCGACCCATCTCAATATCCGTATGTGTCACCACCACCACCACCGGATCGGGATTATTGAGAGTTTGCAGGATTTTCTTTATTTATTTATTATGCAGCTCGACTATATCCGGTGAGTATTTTATTTCTTTAGACTTATTTGACCCATTGGGACAATGTGTCCCAAGTATGGGGTATGCGGATGTACTTTTATGACTTATGTGTTTGTATGACTCGACTTTATCAGATATTTATGCTTTATTTTGCTTTATGTGCTTATCTGAGATTACATGCATGCATACAAGTTATTTATTTGAGAAAAACGTCAAAAACTAGTATAAAAAAATTTTGACCTCGACCGAAGCGATTCTGGCCAAACGAGGTACTTCACCTCGGTTGACTTAGAACACCTCGACCGAGGTGGTTTAACTGAGAATTTTCGAAACGTTTTGTGCTTCTTATCTGGATATGATCTCAGTGAAGACTTTGTTTGCTGACTGGTTTTGAAATCTTTACATGTTTGAAAGGTTTTATGATATGTTTAAGTTGCTAAATGCTTTGTTTAAGATTTGTGGCATGTTTAATACTTTGTTTTTATCCAAATTATGTTGAATTTGAAGGTTGACACCACATTATGAGTTCTCTCACTTTCTTCCTGGAAAGACCAAGGCAATTCATTCTTTTCTCTTCTTCTTCTTGATCATGCTTAGCCCCTCATATACATTTTTCACCTCCCTTTACCTATCCGGGAATTTGGAAGCAAGCAAAGTGGTGAAAGCTAGTGAAGTTAAAGTTGAGAAATTGGCTGGAAGTGAAAGTGTTAGAAAGAAAGAAATAGGTTTGGGGAAGTCAATCATGAAGATGAGTAACTCGGCTCCATTCACATAGTCGGGTGTTTGTGTCTTGCCAAAGTCGGATTGAGCGATATTCCTAATGGGTCATGGTATGTGCATCAAGGGTTTGATGCATCTCAAGAAATTGATGATTGCTGATTTCCTAGGCTTCGGTTATTGTGCACCTCTGTCCATGCATCCCAAAAAGTAAAGTAAAAAAGGAAAAGTGTGAAATAAGCAAAGCTTATTGGTGGATGATGTTAAAAGTCAAGTGAAAGTGAAGTGATATCCTTTTCCCAGATTCTTGCACCACATTACCCTCCATACATCCCTACCCTACACGTTTCTTGACCTTTCTTTTGGGAAGCCCTTGAGACCTCGAGCTTGTTGATTGACTTAGTGGTTTAAACTGGATTATACGTGATTAATTTTGATAATTATGATTTATTATGCATTCTATGATTTTATGCAAAGATGAACAACTTTCTTATATTTATAAAATGTTTTAAGCATATTCTGATTTTAAATTCCATGAAGTATCCTCTTAGAGTGATCTATGATTGTAGCGCACCATCAAAATGTTTTGAAGGACTTTTTCATTGATTTTTAGGACTAATAATCCATTCTATCTTGTATTTTATATGCGGAACTTGCTTGGGGATAATCGTAGGTAAAATGGCACGTTTTGCATCAAAAAGGAGCAAAAGAAGCTAAGGAGTCAATGGAGCTACATTCAGGATCTTAAGGAAGAATTCAAGAATCATGAAATTGGATTAAAGATTCACTTAGGACCAGATTTGAGAGATTTCACATTCAGTTGTGATTCACCTCGGTTGACTGCAGAGTCACCTCGACCGAGGTGATCCAGAGGAGCCGACTCGACCGAGGCGAACACCTTGGACGCGGCAAGGATATTTTATTCTTGGCTAAGATCTTTTATTTTTGGAAGGAAGATCTTATCTTTTTGGGCTGGATTTCTGGAAGGAAGAAGATAAGTTAGCCCATATATTTTACCTATTTTTATGGGAAGAGATCTTTCTAAGATATCTCATCTTTGGAGGGTAAGTTTCCTATAAAAAGGGTTGGATTTTCCACAAATCCAACACCCGCGGCCGAAGATCCGCTACAGCCATACTCCAGTTGGGAGATTTAAAGAACCTTATTTAAAGGTTGAAGGAAGAAGTTTATAGCTTTTATAGCTTTTTGAAGGGTTTTGTAAGATTCCTTTAGATTCCCTTCATTGTCGTTTGTTTTGTTGGATTTTAATCCAAGGAACGCTGGTTGTTTGATAATTGATTCAGTTATTGAAGCCTTTCTCTTAAGGTTTTCTTGTTCAATTATTCTCTTTCTTCCCATATATTTGATTATTACTTTCATGATGATGAGTGGCTAATTTCCTTGTGTGATTCTAGGGTGATTGGCTGAAGGTTGTGGGAAAAACAATGATAGAATAATCTTAATCACAGTAGGATCCTGAAAGCTCAAGTCTTTACCTTAACCCTAAGCATCTCGCTCAGTCGATGAATATCTCGGCCGGGGTGGAATTCGTCTGACCGAGGTGACTTATCTGATCCGAAACTGAGAGCTAAGTGTTAGAGTTTGCCAAATCCTATTCTTATTGCACCTTTCCTGGTTCAATGCAAGCCTAGGATGAGACTTACCCGGTAATTCATTTGTTTGTTTACCTAAGATCTTAAGAGTAGGTAATAAAGGTTTATCCTTCATTGGGGTTTGAGTGTGCTTTCATTCCATCTTTGTGAGTTAGCCTGAGACTTACCTGGTAAAGGTTGATTCTATTCCCTTAGTTTGAGTGTTAGTTTGAGGTTATAGTTCTTTTCCTTAATTCCTTGAGACTTACCCGGTAATAGGAGTTACGGTTTTGGATTAGTGAGTAGTGAGACTTACCCGGTGATCTATTCCACTTTAGTAACACATTCCCTTTGCAAAATCTCAGCTTTGTCCACTTATCTTGAGATCTTGAGTTGGAACCACAACTAGATGCTTTAATCCCTAGAATTGCATATTTCCTTAATTGACTTTTTATCATCTTTGATTGTTTTAATTGCTTCGTGGTTAGTGATTACATAGCTTACCTATTCCGACTTTGTTTCACTAAGTCCGTGTGATCGACCCCTGGAATTTCTTGCTTTTACTACGATTGACCCGTACACTGCGGGTTCGCATCCTTGTTTTAAGCTTACATCTAGGGTTATAAATTTAAAGCTTGCACACACCGTTTGGAGCGAACAGTTGACTTACATTACATAGTTTTAAGTGTCTTCTAAAATCCACATTACATATTACATAATTTACATTTATGGTGGTCATACCTCACTGGATCCACCCCCTAATTCTTCGATCTTTGCATCATCTATAATGTCTCCCTTGTCAACATCAGCACATGTAGGAGTCTGTTCGGGAGCATTTGATTTTTTCACATTTTCTGTGATAAGATTTTTGATTTTAATCTCTGTACGCTTGCAAGATTAGTAAATTGTTGTGTCCATCTTGTCGTATAGGGTGCCCAAATCCCTAGAATATGTGGTGAGTTCCTCAATCAGTATCCCATGATGCTCGACCTTCTCAGCAAGTTCTTTCTGATCTCGTTAAATGGCGTCCAACTTATCCATAAGTTCAGCAACCCACGCTGGTTTAGGTGTGTCCATTCTATTATGTACATAAAAGGAAATTAATGAAAATATGGAGTGGTTCTATAACTGTTATGTAGTGGGTATGAAAATGTACATACCTCGTAGGTATATTGCTTTTAGGTTCACCTTTCCTCAATTCTTCAATAATAACTTCATCTAGTGTCTTTTTTGGTGAAAGTGTGGGGTATGCTTCCACATTTGAATGAGCATTTTTTCCTTGTCTTTTGTTTTACTCCTCGATGATCTATGTATATATAAATACCATGATCAGTGTGTACATAAAAATATCATTATTTCATTTATTTGTGAATAAGTTAAATTGACTAACCTTGTATGGGCATGGATTTTGTCTTCGCCAGACTTGCCAATTTCGACACTAATATTTTCGGTTGCAATCTTAGGTGGAGGTGAAAGGGTATCTTCATTGATTGATTGTTGAATATTGCCCTTTCCCTTTGTTGTCCTCTTTGAGGATCTACACAAAATGTGTTTTCTTATGAGTATGGAGATAGTTATTAATATATTTATGTAATTATGTAAGCATAATATTGAAACACACCTTGTTTGTTCTTGACCTTTGGCTTCAACCGACTTGCCAACTTCAACATTCGTCTTTTCCTTATCATTATTAACTGATGGTGCTTGCGGTTCTTCCATAGAAGATGAAATAATGGGATTCTTTCCCTTTGATATCCTCTTTGAAGATCTACACAAAATACATAACTCAAAAACATAACGTCTTTTATGTAATAGTGTACTTGTGTATCTAACCTTGTCTGTTCATAGACCTTGGCTTCACCAGACATGTTAACTTCAACTTCCACCTTTTCATTTTTCTTTATAGGGGATGGTGCTTGTCTATGTTCCTCAGTTGATGGGTGAATTGGATCCTTTCCCTTTGTTGTCCTGTTTGAAGGCCTACACAAGTTACAATATTTAGACACATAATCGATTTATATAATTGGGTGCATATATCATATGTTGATGCAAACCTTTTTATTTGGACAGTTGGAATGTTTGCATCTAGTTTTCTTTTCATGCTTTGCTTGTCCTCCTCTGTTACATTTTAATATACAAAAAAATAGAGATTCATACACATTAAGACTTATGTACATACATTCCATTGTGTTGAATATTACCCTTCTTCTTAGGTGGATCAACAAATGCATCATCATCTGAGTCAACAACACCAATGTTTCTGATAACTACATTGGGGCTACCAGCCCTGTATTTAAAAAAGTAACACATAAATGTATCAATATTGGATAGTTTTCAATAATTTGTAAATAAATTGTATTAAATCCAAACCTGAATGTTTCCTCTTTAGCATTCACTTCACTAGGCCTTGATATTATCACTTCTGCATCTTCTAATCCATTATCAAATAGGAAGTCAAGCCTAGCATCTTCTCCCTCAATTGACCACCAGTCAGTGCCATCGTTCTCAATGAGTCCTTCAACAATTTTGATGTCCTCTTTCTTTAGGGTATCCACAATACCCTTTATCTCAGCGTATCCGGGTAACGGCTTGCCAGACTTCCCAGATCTTGAGACGTACCGCAGACACATTGGTTCCGCCTCCTCATCATTAATGCTTGCGTAATATTGTGCAAGTTTTAATACATAATGAAACAGCCAAATCTATGGGAAGCATTAAACACTCAATATACTTATATAAATATGTACTCAAAAAATATTTATGTAAATTATGTATACAAAATTTAATGTATAACTCTTATATGTTTGATATTCATAGTTTGTGTACATTTGTGGTAGCACCTTGGTTAAGTAATTATGAAATTTGAAATGTAAGCAACATAGGCAAGTGCAAACCTGTAATGGAAGGGGAAACCCTCCAATGTTGTAATCTCCACTAGGTCGTTCTTTGTCGGCCTCACAGGATTGGAGGTACCTCATTGTTTGGTTAAACGCCAAACGACCCCATGGGATAGAATTAAACATATCCATATCATTTACAATGTTGATGGTCTGTTGGTAAACCATTGTTTTCCTGTCCTTTGCAACGACCACTGTTTCAATGAGCAACATTATAGCCATTTTAATTTTTGGGATGACTCTTTCGTTGTTCTTGCATATATCTCCTCCAAATCTTTGTGAAAACTCCACCTTGATTGAAATGGTTTACAAGGTGTTGATGATGGAAGATTTCACACAAATATAGCAGTTGGATATACTAACAATGTACTTGATTATATTTCTAGATATTTGGTTGGTTTGAATTCAGTGCAGGTTGTATATCTACATGTCAAGGGCCTTGAAGTTGGATTCAAGAACAAGTTCAAAAGGACGAGATCAAGGGCCTTGGAATCTAAGGTGCACGGAACAAGGATTCAAATAAATTGAAGATCTTCGTTGAAAATTTTGTAACAAGAAGATCTCATCAACCAAAGATCTTGTCAACCGAAGGAAGATCTCAACCGAAGAATAGAGAATCTTTTCTAGAAGATTTTCTAAACAACAAAACGGCAAAAATATCTTCTCTCTTGATTCAACAGAAGACGAGAAGAGCAAGGAGTAAAAGACTCAACGTGTTCATAGGGGTTGAAGACTTGCAACGTCTACCTTACGATCTTCATGGAAAAGAAGATTGATCTTCAAACGGTCATCTCTACAACGGCTAGAAGACCTTTCCATAGAAGATATAAATGAAGATGATTGTCGAAGAAGGTATACACGAGCTTACACAGGAAAACATCTTTGCATCCTCAAGCAACCTAATCATCTTCATTCATTGTTTTTCTTGCTCTCATTCACGCAAAAGCTTTATCCCCTTAGAGAGAGAAAACACCAGAGCTCCATTGGAAGATCTAAATAGTGTTATACAAGAGTGTGTTACTCTGCGAAGTAACTAGGCTATTATAGCTAGGTTAAGAGTTGGAGCTAGATCGTAGCATTGGCTATAGTGAGAGAAGAAGGGGATTTCTTCTAGTTTGTATTTAGGACTCTTTGAAGCTGATAATATATAGTTAGATCCTACGGATATACCTTGGGACGAAGAGTAGGCTATTTAGAGCCGAACTTCGTAAACATATCCTCGTGTCAATCTTTTCAATTCCGCACCATATATACTTTATTGTGACTAACTTTGTTTTGCAAGAGCAAGAAGTCAAGGCCCTTGAAATAGAGTTTCAAAGCCCTTGAAATCAAAATTTCACTAGAAGCACAGATTGACATCAAGGCCCTTGAAAGGAGTTTCAAGGCCTTGAGATTTGGTTTGCGAAAAGTTCTCATACTCTATTCAACCCCCCTTCTAGAGTATCGTTTATATTATTTATATCACCTACCGGTTCTTCACTTTGGTTGTGCATCTTTCAATCTCAACTACCCTCTTCATATCAACATCTGGTAAATCATCAATAGAATGGCTAGAGTCGTCAGAGCAGTTCAGTCCAGTAATGTCGGAAAACTCTGTTAGTCCAAATCTAATTAGAGCATTGTTGATGCCGAACCACATTGAATGCTTTCTCCTTGTCTTCACCTCTGTCATGAGCATGAAGTGTATTACTTGATTGCGCATCTTGAGCCTTGTGCTCATATGAATTAACGGAGCAAAGAGTCCATTCCTTACTTTGGTCTTGTCTTCCTCGCTCAGACCATCCATTATAGTGGGTATCATAACTGGCCTACAGAAGCAGCTGATCCTAGCCGTCTCATTCTTATCATTCTCATCCCATATGTATGTCAACTGTAACAATATAGTTCAGTGTTGAGAATGAATGATTTTATGTACATATGAGATGGCAAATATTTTGTTTATATTAAAATGCACACCTTAAGCTGGGTAGTGTGATTGTCATACATTCGTGCAGAATCTTGGGTGTAGGTGTCATCCATCCTCTGTTATAATTACAGTGCAAACAATTAATGAGTATATTCATGGATAATGTATAGAACATAAATTGTACATGTGTATGCTGTACATAAAACAAATTATGTAAAGCTTGATGCTTGGTAAATGTGTACACATAATAATAATTTACATAATAACAAATGTACATAATATACATTATGCTTGATGTACATGTGTATGTTGTATAGTGTTGTTGTCATACATCATACTTGATGATTGTTAGTTGTGCACATAATTAATGTTCTATCATATTATGCTTTACTGTGTATACATAAAGCATGAAGAAGGTCTACCATATCATGCTTTCCTACATATTATTTCCTAAATCAATCATAATATTCTTTACTGTGTATACATAAGGCGTGAAAAAGGTTCTACCATATCATGCTTTTCTACTTATGGTTTCCTAAATCAATCATTACAAATACCTATGAGAAAGACCGTGCACCTGATTTATCTGGTTGCTTCCTCATGTGAGGCTTAATACCCCTCATTTTTTTTCTTGCCATTGTTTTTCTTATGATCAGACAATTGCAATATATCAGTTAGAGATGTCAGTGTCAATTGAATGATATAAATAATGTGGTAAATTATATCAAGATTTGATCTAATGTACATATCTAACTCAACACCAGCTATACATAATCTATGTTTTTGCTCAAATAGAGTCAGTCAGAACAAATCACCATCAATGTATGTACACATCTAAAATATCGATTCTTTGTCAATGCATATAGTATCTGCTTGTGTACCATGAATGCTCAGTCTATGTGTACATAACTTAAATGTTTTGCTACACACAACATCAACAGAACAAATAACACCCAATTTCAACTATTTCCGGTTGTAAAATGTAAACAATCGACATTTTTTACCAAATGGATTCATACAAAATAAATTAGTGTGTGTACATAATCACTATCAAAGCTGAAAACTGGTGTACATGCAAACTAACAATGAACAATAATCTTCAAATACGAAATAAACAAAACAAAGAACAATATAGAGCAAAATTTTCAGATTATGAATGTAGATAGAATCATAACTAACAAAATTCAATGAATCAATTTATGTACATACTCACAAGCAAAAACTATAAACATTTTATGCAAGCTTATAATGTACGGGATTCTTCTACCCCCAAGCTTCAATTTCGATTCAAAACTTCCAAATCAAAGAAAAAAATGTCACCTTTACCAAAAAATTGCTAAAAGTATGAGACAGTGGTTGTTTGTTTTGAATCAAGTTTTTTCATCCAAAATCAAGGCTTGAACATGCATTATATCGAATTTCCGAAACCTTGTTATAACAAAAAACTGATTTTTTCAAGAAAATCATAGAAAAAACGGTGATGAAATCATACCTGCGTTTGCCGATGGGAGTAATTGATTCGAGAAATCTGAGCACGTTTAACCAATTGCTGACTATTACCTGTTGAAGACGAACAAATAGACGACAGTCGATTGCGAGTCTTGTGAGAGTCTTTCGTCGCCGGCAAGTTGACCTCTCCTACTTTAAGATCTGCTATGGCGAGAATCGTTTCAAACGCTCTCGTTTTTGGTTCTTGGTAGCAGTTGAAAAGACGGAAAATGTGGGCTATTAATGAGGAGAATCTTTGTCGGTTACCTTCTTAAACGTGCTCCGATATTTTAGCTACTTTTTGGACTTAATTAAAATATATTACTATATTAATAACTTCCATCAGAATTAATAGCCCAATATATTTTTTTTTGGAAAATAGAAAAAATTAGGGGTCTTGTTTGTATCCTGTAAAATTTAGTTATCCTACTACCTCAATCTTCTCTATATATATTGGCCATCTTGCATTTCTATCTCGTTTACGCTTTAGTTTGTCGTCAAAAAACCCATTTTTGTAAGAATGTCTTCCTCTTATGAAATTAGGTTGGCATGACTTTAGGTGATGAAAAGAATTTTGATGATCTAAGAGAGAAAAGTTATGCTTGAATATACACTATCAAGAATTGTGGGGTATGCTGTAATGCGTTCATATGGGACTTAGGGTTGCTCTATGTAGAGAGGCCGGATTATGATTGTTGTATCTCGTCAAGTGGACACTTATAAGAAGAATGACGTGACAAATTTTAAAGAATTGGTTGCGGTGGTGCATGCTAGGAGAGTATGAGGAATTTGTGTCAACACCCTTATGAAATAATGTAACTTGTAAGTTTTTTATGGACAAGAGGAATGGAGTGAACAATTCAACATGAGTGAACATGAAATTCGAAATATGATCAAAAATATATTTAAGATTTTGTTTATATGGAGTTTTTGTCTCACCTTTGTAGGAAAATATAGTTGTAAATGCTTTGATTTGGAAGATGCCTTAATAAGAAGTGGTAGAATGCTTGACGAAGTCTTGATAGTGAGGTATATAGTCATCTCCCACATGGAGGTTAGAGTTCAGTGATGATTGAGTTGTTGATTGATTTGTAGATGAGATTTCAATGATACAAAAGAGTGATTCGGTCTAGTCGAAGATTCAATATATGTTGTTTATAGGCTTGCGTTAAAATGCACGTTGATGGATGATGAGTTGAGGGAAATTCTAACTATTTATGTGACAACTTATCCCAAATTATTTGATAAATTGTTTGACATATCAACACGATAATATGGGTTTTTAACTGAAGAGGAATTCAACTATTTATGTGACAAGAGGAAATAAATTGATATGCTTTGATTAGTTAATAGGTTGTGTAATAGATAAGGATTTGATACAAATTAAGTTGTAGTTGATCGGTTAACGAAAATAATATGACTTAGTATTAAGGAATCATGGTGGGTAAGCCAACACTTAGAGGCATCCGTCCAATCATGAGGTCTCATTGCGTGTGTAAGAAACTAAGAATATTGCTTCATATATAAATGATCAATTATATTTAGAGTAAAAGTGGTAAGTAGGCTTTAATTATATAGATAATCGTTCAGGTACGGCCCTATTTATCTGGTACGGATAAAAGGGGAAATCTGCACCGTTGATCTAATTGAGACTTTTTGTAATTTTAGTAGAATATTAGGGGTAAATAGGGAAAAAAAGTGACTCTTCTCCTCCCTCTTCTCGCTAGGTCGTTCGTCCGCTTCGTCGCTTCCTTGTCTTCTACTGCAAAATCAAACTCCCATGCTTCCCTCTTCGTTCGTCCGCTTCGTCGCTTTCTTGTCTTCTACTGCAAAATCAAGCTCTCACCTTCTTCGGCCGGGTTCAATTTCTTCTCGACCTCACAACGCCCGGATTGCTACACAACGGCTGGGTAGGTTTCGCTGACTACAGTATTTCCGGTGTCCAGGCTTCCCTCCATGGAAGGTGAGAAGCAACTTCAAATGTAGAATCAAAGGGGTAGTTCATGACCCGTGAATGGTGTATGAACCAAGTGTATGAATTAACATCTTTTTTCAACAAAAGACTAGCTCCTAATATCACATGTCTTTTATGGTTGTCAAGAGCCGTGAATGGTGCAAAAATCATGCCATATCTGAATTTATACCAAGAGGAGATAATTCATAACCTGTGTGAGACTCGTTCATGGTATATAAAAGCATGATACATGGTATATGTGAGTGTAGTTCATGTCATATAAAGGGGTAGTTCATGATATATAAGGGAGAGGTTAATGGATGATAGTGGATGTTAGTATGACATGGGTTGTTCAAATCAAATAATTACCTACTTTAAAATATGAGAGAATCGTTCATGATATATAAAATCATAGTGCATGGTATATATAAGTGTAGTGCATGTCGTATAAAGGGGTAGTTCATGATATATAAAGGAGCAGTTAATGGATGATAGTGAGTGTAAGTATAACATAGGTAGTTCAAATTCAAATAATTACCTATTAGTTTGGTATGTAGAATCAAAGGAAACAACGTCCCCAAATAAAGCATAGTTTTAACGAGCAAGAGGATCCGCCCAAAACACATGACTAAGTTGATCATTCTCATCCACGTCATATCTGAAGTAAAAATTCTTGCACACCTCCTTCTTGTTAAAGAGTTTATCAATCAACATTTGTGCATTAGTATCCGATATAAAAGCCATCAAATCTCGCTTGAAATTTCTAAAGTTCTGAACCGTTGCACCAACATCCCGGCGTCACCACCAACAAATTGTTGAAGTAACCTATGTAACTTGGCAGGACCAATGTTTGCTTTTGAGCAATAAAACATATACTTTTGATGTCCAATAGTCATATCACTCTTTTACTTAGCAAAATCACGAGATAGATTAGACAACATAAGATGTGTGTGAACCTCAACAAAAGTGGAAACTGTATATCCACGTGGACCAATGTACTTCAATCTCAACATAACTTTGCATTCTACTCGATTAGAAACTGTTCTTCTTTGACCGGTAGTATTGGATGAATTTTCTTCCCTTCTCTAGTACATACAAATGTCCTACTAGTAACGACTTCTTGACGTGCACAGTCCTTGTGCTTTGTGTAACACCCCGAATCCGCGGGACTCGGGGTGCCACATTGGGTTAGGATCTCACAATGGATCCTGACCCTAGCCTGACAACAAGTTCACTGGACCTTACAACATGGCACTGACAGATATGAAAACAAATACATAAAAATGTATAAAACTGTACCTCCCAAAAGGTAAGACCACATAGCCGAGTACAAACATCACACCTCACGCAGGAGGTAACAAAAGATCAACCTCACACAGGAGGGAAAAGATAAACAAACCCAAAAGCCCACAACAACCTATGTACGAGACGTCCTCGGCTTGCCACCCTGCTAGATCACCCAGCAGCATGCCTATCTTGTAGGGCATCTACAACATGGTAATAACCATTAGCTATCCATACACATATATAGAGTAATGCATAAGCACAATCACACATAGGGAAAGATAAACATATAAGCATGCTTTCACTCATTTACCCATTTATTCATCTCAATATAATGGTCATTCACTCAAATCGTATAGATATAGTATATATGAAACTAGGTGACACGAGGACCGATACATCCTCGCCTCTGAGCCTGCTAGCCAGCCGTACTAGTATCGGTCACACAATCCGTGTACCCTATGGGAGTGGATTGCGCCCTTCCTGTAAACCGGTCTGGCCTGACATCAGAGAACCTCCCAGACTCCACGGCGGGATGAAAGGGAAAGGTTATCATAGCCACGCAGTGGGGCAATCAATAAAACATAGGTCGGTAAATACGACATCACATGCTATCATAGCAAACATATAAGACACACACCACTCATGCAAACACCCAATATAAGGATGGCAGCTAAGTAAGTCCTACGGACTTACCTCAACCTCGTATAAAGCTCAACCACAACTGGATCACCTCAACACTGGAGGAACAACACAGCCTATAGACAAGGCATAAAGAGATGTCACATCTCTTATCAAACAAAGGGTCACACCTAGACCCAAAGGGATTCATAGAGATCATATACATCCTATAACCTCGAATAACATGCTAAACCTAAAAGCCACATCAGGGCATAAATCCAACTCATGATATCATCACCAAATAAAATCCCATAATTACCAGAATAATGTAACGAGCATAATTGGAAATTCTAATTATCCATTTTAACCAACTCAAGGTCAATTTATACTAACCCGCAATACGGAAAACGAATAAATTCATAACTTATTCGTTACTAACCCGATATACGATCCGGAAGAAGGTACGAACTCCTGGTGATACGGGGAGTAAGAGCACGGTATGAAACCTTATATTTGACGACTTGCGGTGGTCCGTCGGTGTTCCGATAGCGGTAAACGGAAGCTTTACCAAAAAGCTAACAAACGGGAAATAAGTTGGTACCACGTTGAAGAGAACAAGATAAGGGACTCGTTGGTACAAACGGATTTAAAAATGGATGGAAGATGGAGGATTTATGGCTAGATGAAGTGAAGATCGTGTTTCACTCGGTTGCTTCTCATGTAGCTTCCGAATTAAGGATGAAGATGATCAGCTTTATTATAAATCTTTAATTTATATATATATATATATAAAGGAAGTAAAGCTACACCTTCTAATCTCTTGTTTATCCATCCATTTCATTTATATATATATCATGTATATGTGGCATTAGAAGAGCTGACCTCTTCTTTCTTATCTCTGTGCATGTGTTTAATATATATATATATATATATATATATATATATATATATATATATTAATGTTTAACGAAAGTTTTTAAATAAACTCGGTTTTTATTTTTCGGTCTCCAAACTTTACCAACTTGGAATATAGAATTCGGAATATTATGGGGATAATTATTTCATAACTATCTCGTAAAATGGGCATTCTTAAGCCACATTTCTTAACCGCTAAGAATCGGAATAACGACTCTTTTATCCGTTTCGTCTTTTTATATTATCTCACATCTAAGACATATCCGATGTCCCGATCATTTCTCTCAACTGCAACTTTATTTATTGGAGCTCTCAAATACTCCAAATAACACCGGTTGTTACACTTTGATCCACATCGGATGTAAAAACCACAAACTTTTGCATAATTCTCATAAAACAGTCGAGCTTCATCAAGTGTTTTGAATATCTTTCCAATACAAGGTTTTATCTCATCATCACATATTGGCTTTCATTCTCTTGATCCGTCATTTGTAATGTGCAACAAAGACCCAACATCCCCATTTTTTTCTAATGTCGACTCAATAAACATTTCCGCTGTTAAGGCTGCAAACCTGAAAGTACATATAAGAACAACTAATTAATTTTATGAGAGTAGTTCACAATATACATAAGAGTAGTTCATCATATAAATAAGAGTAGTTCATAATTTGTAAACAAGTAGTTCATGCCATTTAAAAGAGTAGTTTATGCTTTAAAAAACAAAAGCTGTAAAATTATGAGCTAGTTGTTTATCAACGATGTAGAGCGATAATAAAGAAGCTCCAAAAAAAAGAAGCTCCAAAGAGTAGTTCACATTATAACAAGAAGTAGTTCATTGTATTACAAATAATAGTTCACGGTACGATCAGTACTAGTTCGTATAGCACATCCGATTAGTTCAGCACATTCTTAACAACAACCCCAAATCAACCCACTAAATTAGTGAAAAATCCATCGTTGGTCTTTAAAACACCATTGTTGGACCTAAAACTCCATTATTGGACCTTAAAATTCCAAGTTTGAAATAACACCAATCTAATGAAATTAAAGCTTCACAAACTCAATAAGAACTACAACTCAACAACTACAAAAAACGAAATTACTGTTTCAAACCCACCAAAATCCATGATTTGCAAGAGGAAATTTGAAAACAAAAACCCTAATTAGTGTTCTTGTTGGATCTCGTTCAAACTTCTCATAGAAGATGGAGAGTGGATGGATTTCGATCAAGCTTCGTGTCTGATTTCTCTCTCTCAAGCTTGACATTCAGCAAAACACAATCATCCATAGCTAGCCATAAAAGCAAGAGGGAGAGGGAGCTTGAGTTTCAGTCGTTCTGTCGTGTTTTCTACAAATTGTGATATTTACAATTTTGCCACCGTAAGGTAATCTTAGGCTTCCATCCAACCATTGATTGTTATTGTAATCGACGGTCCAGATTCCGCCTCACAACCCTACCCTAATAATGAACCGTACTTGAATAATACCCTAATTATATAAATGTAGATTAAGTAGGCAATTATGTTTCAATGTGAATTATTAAGGCCCTTGTAATTTTGTAAAAAAGATAAAATCTAAAATAATTTAAAATACTTTCAAAAATAAAAAGATGTTGTCCCTTAATTTTTTAAAATAAAAAAGGAAAATGAGAGTGGTTCCCTACAATTATTCAAAATTAAAAAGATTATCTCCCTTAATTTTTTAAAATAAAAAAGGAAAATGAGAGTGGTCCCCTACAATTAAAGAATTAGTTTCAACATTAAAAAGATTATCTCCCTTAATTAACATGGCTGTTTTTAATTAAATAAGGAAAACGAGAGTGGTCCCTAACAAATTCTGTACATAATTCTCACACGCAAATTATTTACGTAATTTTCACAGACAACACAAATTTTGTACATAATTTTCACACACAGCACAAATATGTACATAATTTTCACGACAACACAAATCTCCACAAAAATTATGTACAAAATTTGTGTTGTACAAAATTTGTGTTGTCTGTGAAAATTACGTAAATAATTTGCGTGTGAGAATTATATATAAATAAATAAATATAATTATTGAAAGTAAAAAGTGTGTAATTAGTTTACATAATCAAAAAATGTATTATTTTAAGCTCATTTTTTGATGTTTGTTTGTAATAGTAATATAGCTATATTATTCATAATAGTAAAATTATATATAAATAAATAATTAAAATTATTGAAAGTAATTTTTAAAAAATAAAATAGAAATCTGGAAAGTCTGGGTTATATGTGTAAATAAATAAAAAGCCGAAAAAGAATTTGTAAGTAGATAGGAGAGAAGTGTTTGTGATGTGAAGTAGCGGATGAGTCTGATTTTAGAGAACAACTAGTTTAGCGCCCGTGCCGTGCACGGGTATTTGAAAATATATTTCTTACAGTTTTTTTTGTATGAGTAATTTTTTTTAGATTTATTTTTCTTATTATATTTTGTTGATTTGATTACGAATGTTTATGTTAAATAGTATACACATATAAGAAAAATAATAACAACATAGTTGTTGACCCAGTTCGGGGCGTACCAAGCCAAGAGTGTCAACTATCTCTGTATTATAAAAATCACAATATTAATAATGTCAAAAAACAGTTAAAATTGTGTACATTTAATATAATAGAAATCACGATGATAACCTTTGACGTGAAACCTCGAGCACATGCGCGACAGTCCGATCCTGAAAAAGAGAAGAAGATAAACTTTATATAAGTGTAAGCTCAAGGACGGGTTATGATCGCTTGATATTATTGATTGAAAACGAAATAAAATGAAGAAGAAATTCTAACGTACCTTAAATTATGTTGCGAAAAACTTCGTCAAATACAACATTAGTTGTAGTGTCTTGAACCTTGCCCTTAGGGTCACATATCATAATCCTTAATCCATCCCTGCTCGTCACTCTTGAGATAGCGACATATAATTGGCCGTGACTGAAGACCGGTCTAGGCAAATATATTCCAACCTGTGCAAGGGACTGACCTTGACTTTTATTTATAGTCATAGCAAAACATACCATAACTGGGAACTGTCTCCTTCGAAATTTAACATGAATTTTCAAGTCTGTGGGTGTAAGAACTGTTCGCGGAATGAAGACCTTATGACCTATATTGTTCCCAAATATTATTTCTGCCTCGATGATTTGTTTTCCAAGTCTCCTAACTATCAGTCTGGTTCCGTTACACAACCCTGCAGACTGATCAATGTTTCTCATCAACATAATTGGAATTCCAACTTTCAGTTTCAAGACATGGTTCGGAAACCCAGAACACTTGATGCAGTTCAAGAACTCGCTCGAGTAGAAACCATCATCAAGAGAACCTTCGCTTGGACATATACTATCCGAACTCAAGTACTCTGTCACGTCTCCAGGTATCAATGATAGAATATAGTCATTAACCTTCTCAACAATCTCATTGGTAGGGGCGAGAATAGCTCTTTCTTGAAAGTAGCTCGGTGGATCCTGAATATTGTAACTCAAAGGATATACATGGTCAACAATAGTTGCAATCGGGTCACCCGTAGATGCAAGTAGGAGATCTTCAGGGATGGTAATCTGAGCTTCTCCATTAACACTTTCACCTTCCGTGCCATCTTCAATGCCCAATATCCAATCTGAAAACTCCTTAGCCTTTCGAGCTTCTAATTCAGTAACTCCACGTATAACCCTCATGTTTTGAGTTAATTTAAGCACCGTGCAATGATCCCACAAATATGACGCATTGATTGCAGCAAAGACAATATCATGTCTACTTCCATGACTTACAACAGGCAATATTTGTCTAAAATCACCACCAAAAACGACAACCTTACCACCAAACGGGAGAAGTGAGCAGTCTGGATTATAAGATCGCATGACGTCCCTTAAACTTCTATCGAGCGCTTCAAAACAACATTTGTTAACCATGGGTGCTTCATCCCATATTATCAGCTTTGTCTTTGACACTAACTCAGCCAGATCCGTACCTAAACATATAAGATTAAAACATTAATATATTGTTCAGTGTAATATGAACAATATATTAAAAAAGAAGCTTTAATAATTGAATAATAAGGTTTATACCTGCACGAATGTTGCATGTTGAACTTTCGTCAACATTTATTGGGATGCCAAACCTCGAATGAGCGGTTCTACCGCCGGAAAGCAAGAGAGCTGCATTACCACTCGAAGCAACTATTACAACGATCTCACCTTTACTCCTCAAACCAGCCGAAAGGAATCTCCATATAAAAGTCTTTCCTGTTCCACCGTATCCATAAAGAAAAAACACCCCCCCCCTTATCAGCTGACACAACACACATAATCAAATCATACACTCCCCTCTGCTCGTCGGTGAAACTGGAAACCAATCTGTCATGATCCATAGATAACTGGGATCGATCATAGTTTAGCTCATCTTGAATTAGTCTATTATGCTGCTCCATAATCAAGTCTTCGTCAGGATAAGGCATAGACTTATTCGACTTCAAACTGCCGCCGTTCCTTTGTAAAAGTTTCTCTATCTCAACCAAGGCGTAATTTTGCAGCACGGCATCATCTAATTGCAAATCTACGTACAAATAAACCAAGTTAAACATGTTTCCTTACCTAGGACAAAATATACTAAACAAATTGAAAAAATAATGCAAAACTCGAATTAAATTCATATACATGATGGAAAGCATACCATTATTACGCAACACCCTTCTCTGTCGTGCAAGAATATCATCAGATAAGTACTTCCATACTTCGACCCAAACCAGATGAGGCGACGACATGCTACCTGAGAGATACAACATGACGAATAAATTTCGAAGATAACCAGCAGTTCCCCAAAAACTTGCTTCTTTTATACCGTCAATGTATTCCCGGTCGCCATCCAACAACCCCATAGCATAACATGCTTCCCTAAATGTGGCATATAGTGTACCGTTGATTGTCCGAATTTCCTCGTAGCATGTAAGACCCTTAATATGATTCAACAAAACCCTCAAGTAGTACCTCTCTCCAGACCCAGGTGCAACGTGGTATATCCTCCCTAATGTATATCCCGCACCTTGTGCGGGTTTGTTAATAAAATAGCTTATCATATTACATTTTTTTACTATATTATATGTTGTTAACTTTATTAGTTATATGTTATGAGCTCGTATAAATAACGCGTCAAGTGTTACATAGTAAATGAGACCACTAACCCATGTGTTGATCATTAATAAGTTTTATACTAATAAAAAAAAATTTAATCTAATTTATTATTTAATAAATAATAATTTAAAGAAAAAGAATAATCATATAATTTAAAAATACCATAATCTGATACGAATTCAATTAGTAAAAAAAGATTAATTGGCTTAATTTGTGATTTAGTAAAAAAATTTAATCCGAGAAAAAACATAGGAGCGCCACGTCAGCATTAGTTTCATATGTTTTAGTAAAATATGCAGAATATAGATGTATATTTAGTATATTGATAAAATAAGAATTACGAATTTAATAGTTCAACGGTCCATTAATCAGTAGGTTACAAGGACCCACAAATTAGTAGATCACAAGGACCCACAAGAGCACAACGACCCACAAATCATTAGGTCACAACGACCCAAAAATCATTAGGTCAAAACGACCAAAAAATTAGTAGGTCACAATGATTACATACAAATACTAATCCGATATGATTAAGTATTATATTTGATTCTGACCAAAAGGTTCAGAAATGTATGAATTTTATAAGCCTCAAACACTCTACATCTATTTATACATGTTTTTGAAGTGTCATCATTTCCTCATAATCGATGTGGAAGAACAAAAATCATATTTTACAAAATAACTATGGTTTAATTAAAAAAAGATTTATTAGCTTAACTCGTGATTTAGTAAAAAGTTTAATCCGAGAAAAAACGTGGGGGCGCCACGTCAGAATTATTGTCTTTCGTTTTAGTAAAGTATATAGAATATATATGTATAATTAGTATATTGATAAAATAAAAATTACGAATTTAATAGTTCAACGGTCCACAAATTAGTAGGTCACAAACGACCCACAAATCAGTAGGTCACAACGAAAATTAGTAGATCACAATGACCCCCACAAATTAGTAGATCACAACTCATAACGACTCATAAATCAGTAGGTCACAACGACCCACAAATAAGTAGGTCACAATGATTCAAAAATCAGTAGCTCGGTAGGTCACAAACGACACATATATCAATAGGTCACAAACGACACACAAATTAATAGGTTACAACAACCCACAAATTAATAGGTCACAAGGACCCACAAATCATTAGATCACAAGGACCGACAAATCATTAGGTCACAAGGATACAAGCATCAATAGGTCACAACGACCCACAATGTATTAGATTAAAACGATCCACAAATCATTAGGTTAAAATGACATACGAATTAGTAGGTAACAACAATCCACATTCAAATACTAATCCGGTATGAATAAGTATTATACTTGATTCTTTACAAAAGGTCCAGAAATGTATGCTTTGTATAATCTTCAAACCTTATGGGTCTATTTATAAATGTTGTCAAACTATCATATTTCTCTAATAACCGATGTGGGATAACAAAATTTATATTTTACAAAATAATTATGGTTTAGTAAAAGAAAAGGATTTATTAGCTTAACTCGTGATTTAGTAAAAATTTTAATCCGAGAAAAAACGTGGGGCGCCACGTCAGAATTATTGTATTTTGTTTTAATAAATTATATTGATGTATATTTAGTATATTGATAAAATAAGAATTACGAATTTAATAGTTCAACGATCCACAAATCAGTAGGTCACAAACGACCACAAATCAGTAGGTTACACTGACCCACGAATCAGTAGGTCACAACGACCCACGAATCAGTAGGTCACAACTACCCACAAATCAATAGGCCACAACAACCCACGAATCAATAGGTCACAACGACCCACAAATTCATAGGTCACAACTACCCTCAAATTCATAGGTCACAACGACCCACAAATCAGTGCGTCACAACAACCCACAAATTATTAGATCAAATCGACCCACAAATCATTAGGTCAAGACGAACTATAAATCAGTAGGTTACAACGATCCAAAAATCAAAGGTTACAACGACTCAAAAGGTCTAGAAATGTATGATTTGTATAATCTTCAAACCTTGTAGGTCTATTTATACATGTTGTCAAAGTGTCATTCTTCTTTGATAACCGATGTGGGACAACAAAATTCATATTATATAAAATAATTAAGGTTTAGTAAAAAAAAAGTTATTGGCTTAATTCGTGATTTAGTAAAAGATTTAATCCGATAAAAATGTGGAGCGCCACATCAGCATTAGTAAAAAAAAGATTTATTAGCTTAATTCGTGATTTAATAAAAAGTTTAATCAGAAAAAAAACGTGGGGTGGCACGTCAAGAATTAGTGTTTTTTGTTGACTTAATTAGGGGAATAGGACTCCTTAAAATTATCTTTTACAAACTAGGCTTCTATAGAAAAGGAAGAAAAAGTAGGTATGATAACTAGAAAGTAGGGGCAATAATTTCTCTAATTGAAATGATGGTGATTAGATGTTTACTTTTAATTTAAGTATTTTTTTTACATGTTTACTAAAAAAATTTGGTTAATGTAGCTAGTTTGATGAAATTTTCAAGTCCATGAATGTTTAATTTTTTTGGGTCACATTGTTTTCGTTACCCAAGTATGAATTGTAGTATTTTTATTAATTATTGAGTATATGTTTATTGTTTTTGTTGTATGTTTCTTATTGTTGAGTATGCTTAAAGTGATAGTTTTTGGGTATGTTTTATGGTTACCCAAACTGTGTTACAATGACCAAATGTCATTTGGTATTGGTGTTTGTGTACAATATCGATTTGTGTAAAATTTGGATATGACAAATTCAAATTGGGTATGCTTTATACATGTATTGGCTTTATAGTATATTTCTTATTATTAAGTATATATTTAAAGTAATATCGCGAGTATGTTTTATGGTTACCCAAACTGTGTTATAATGATCAAATATCAAACGGATTTTTGGGTAATGACCAAATGTAATTTGATATTGATGTTTGTGTACAATATCGAGTTTTGAAAATTTTGGGTATGAAAATTTTAAATTGGGTATGGTTTTTGTATTAAGTGATGTTTACATTGGGTATAAATATAAAATATTATCAAGTTAATGGATATGGTTTTATTTTGATATTTGATTTTTTGGGTATGTTATTTTCGAGTATGTTTATGTGTTTTACAAATTTATTTTTGGGTATGATTGTAACATTATTTGGGTATGCTTATATACGTGTATTGACTTTGTAATATATTTTTTATTATTAAGTATATTTAAAGTGATATCGTGGGTATGTTTTATGGTTACTCAAAGTGTGTTATAATGATCAAATGTCAAGCGGATTTTTTGGGTAATGACCAAATATCATTTGATATTGATGTTTGTGTACAATATCAAGCTTTAAAATTTTGGGTATGATAAATTTAAATTGGGTATGGTTTTTGTATTAAGTGATGTTTAAATTGGGTATAAATATAAAATATTATCCAATTTATGAATATGGTTTTATTTTGACATTTGATTTTTGGGTATGTTGTTTTCGAGTATGTTTCTGTACTTTGAAATTTTTATTTTGGGTATAATTGTGACATTATTTGGGTAAGCGGATTTTTGGGTAATAGGTGAGAAAGTGAGGATGATGAGAATTACTTTTACTGATTGATGTGACATGTGAGATAGTACAACATGTCACATCCGATGGGTTGTCAAACTTTGTCCTCTTTTTGTACTATATTTTCTCTAGTCTATTTTATAGGGTGTCAAAATATCAACCCCAAATACTAGGAGTTTTGTTTCTCAATTGATTTGCTTAAAAGGGCTAGTTTGCCAATTTTGCCTTTTTTGTTTTAGTAAAGTATATAGATGTATATTTATTATATTGATAAAATAAGAATAACGAATTTAATAGTTCAACGGTCCATAAATTAGTAGGTCACAAACAACCCACAAATCAGTAGATTTTAAGGACCCATAAATTAGTAGGTCATAAGGACCCATAAATTATTAGGTCATAAGGACCCATAAATTATTAGGTCACAACGACTCACGAATCAATAGGTCACAATGACACACAAATCAGTGGGTCACAATGACACACAAATCAGTGGGTCACAATGACACACAAATCAGTGGGTCACAATGACATACAAATCAGTGGGTCATAACGACACACAAATCAGTGGGTCATAACAACCCACAAATCAGTGGGTCACAACGACCCAAAAATCTATAGGTCAAAACGATCCAAAAATCTGTAGGTCAAAACGATCCAAAAATCTGTAGGTCAAAACGATCCAAAAATCATTAGATCAAAACGACCCAAAAATCATTAGATCAAAAGGACCTACGAATTAGTAGGTCACAACAATCCACTCCACATACAAATGCTAATCCGGTATAATAAGTATTATACTTGATTCTGACCAAAAGGTCCGAAAATGTATGATTTGTATAATCTTCAAACATTTGAGGTCTATTTATACATGTTGTCAAAGTGTCATCCTTCTCTGATAACCGATGTGGGATAACAAAATTCATATTTTATAAAATAATTAAGGTTTAGTAAAAAAAAAGTTATTTGCTTAATTCGAGATTTAATAAAAAAATTTAATCCGATAAAAATATGGAGTCTTAATTTTTATTTTACAAAATAATCAAAGATTTTTATTATAATTTAGTAAAAAAAGGATTTATTAGCTTAATTCGTGATTTAATAAAAAGTTTAATTAGAGAAAAAAACGTGGTGTGGCACGTCAAGAATTAGTGTTTTTTGTTTTAGTAAAGTATATATAGATGTATATTTATTATATTGATAAAATAAGAATTACGAATTTAATAGTTCAACGGTCCACAAATTAGTAGGTCACAAACAACCCACAAATCAGTAGATTATAAGGACCCACAAGGACCCACAGCATATTGGGTCACAACGACCCACAAATCAGTGGGTCACAACGACCCAAAAATATGTAGGTCAAAACGATTCAAAAATCATTAAATCAAAACGACCCAAAAATCATTAGATCAAAAGGACCTACGAATTAGTAGTTCACAACAATCCACTCCACATACAAATGCTAATCCGGTATAATAAGTATTATACTTGATTCTGAACAAAAGGTCCGAAAATGTATGATTTGTATAATCTTCAAACATTTGAGGTCTATTTATATATGTTGTCAAAGTGTCATCCTTCTCTGATAACCGATGTGGGATAACAAAATTCATATTTTACAAAATAATTAAGGTTTAGTAAAAACAAAGTTATTTGCTTAATTCGAGATTTAGTAAAAAAATTTAATCCGATAAAAATATGGAGTCTTAATTTTTATTTTACAAAATAATCAAAGATTCTGATTATGATTTAGTGAAAAAAGGATTTATTAGCTTAATTCGTGATTTAATAAAAAGTTTAATTAGAGAAAAAACGTGGGGTGGCACGTCAAGAATTAGTGTTTTTTGTTTTAGTAAAGTATATAGATGTATATTTATTATATTGATAAAATAAGAATAACGAATTTAATAGTTCAACGGTCCACAAATTAGTAGGTCACAAACAACCCACAAATTAGTGGGGCACAAGGACCCATAAATTATTAGGTCACAACGACCCATAAATTATTAGGTCACAATAACCTACGAATCAGTAGGTCACAACGACCTACGAATCAGTAGGTCACAACGACCCACGAATCAGTAGGTCACAATGACCCACGAATCAATAGGTCAGAATGACACACAAATCAGTGGGTCATAACGACTCACAACATATTGGGTCACAACGACTCACAACATATTGGGTCACAACGACCCACAAATTATTGGGTCACAACGACCCACAAATCAGTGGGTCACAACGACCCACAAATCAATGGGTCACAACGACCCAAAAATCTATAGGTCAAAACGATCCAAAAATCTGTAGGTGAAAACGATCCAAAAATCATTAGATCAAAAGGACCTACGAATTAGTAGGTCACAACAATCCACTCCACATACAAATGCTAATCCGGTATAATAAGTATTATACTTGATTCTGACCAAAAGGTCCAAAAATGTATGATTTGTATAATCTTCAAACATTTGAGGTCTATTTATACATGTTGTCAAAGTGTTATCCTTCTCTGATAATCGATTTGGGATAACAAAATTCATATTTTACAAAATAATTAAGGTTTAGTAAAAAAAAAGTTATTTGCTTAATTCGAGATTTAGTAAAAAAATTTAATCCGATAAAAATATGGAGTCTTAATTTTTATTTTACAAAATAATCAAAGATTCTGATTATGATTTAGTAAAAAAAGGATTTATTAGCTTAATTCATGATTTAATAAAAAGTTTAATTAGAGAAAAAACGTGGGGTGGCACGTCAAGAATTAGTGTTTTTTGTTTTAGTAAAGTATATAGATGTATATTTATTATATTGATAAAATAAGAATAACGAATTTAATAGTTCAACGGTCCACAAATTAGTAGGTCACAAACAACCCACAAATCAGTAGATTTTAAGGACCCACAAGTTAGTGGCTCAGAAGGACCCATAAATTATTAGGTCACAACGACCCACGAATCAGTAGGTCACAACAACCCACAAATTATTAGTAGGTCACAACGACCCACGAATCAATAGGTCACAATGACACACAAATCAGTGGGTCACAATGACACACAAATCAGTGGGTCACAATGACACACAAATCAGTGGGTCACAATGACACACAAATCAGTGGGTCATAACGACCCACAACATGTTGGGTCACAACGACCCACAAATTATTGGGTCACAACGACCCACAAATCAGTGGGTCACAACGACCCAAAAATCTATAGGTCAAAACGATCCAAAAATCTGTAGGTCAAAACGATCCAAAAATCATTTAATCAAAACGACTCAAAAATCATTAGATCAAAAGGACCTACGAATTAGTAGGTCACAACAATCAACTCCACATACAAATGCTAATCCGGTATAATAAGTATTATACTTGATTCTGACCAAAAGGTCCAAAAATGTATGATTTGTATAATCTTCAAACATTTGAGGTCTATTTATACATGTTGTCAAAGTGTCATCCTTCTCTGATAACCGATGTGGGATAACAAAATTCATATTTTACAAAATAATTAAGGTTTAGTAAAAAAAGTTATTGGCTTATAAATAATAAAAATAAAAAGGAGATTTGAATATAACCTATAAAATTTTGGAAAATCTCAAAAAAAAAAAAAAGTTACGTACAATTTTGAATAGAAGTTTGTTAGGTTAGTAAAAAAAGCTTTCCTCCCACAAAAAAATAAAGATTTATTGGCATATAAAATCTTGGAGAATCTCCAACAAAAAAAAGTTACGTATAATTTTGAATAGCAGTGTGTTAGTTTAGGAAAAAAAGATTTTATGGCTTAAAAAATAAAGATTTATTGGCCAAAAAATTGTTTAGGAAAAAAAGATTTTATGGCTTAAAAAATAAAGATTTATTGGCCAAAAAATTGTGGGAGCTCCATTTGATTGCTGCTTTTACAGCGCGCCACGTCATCAAATCATGTACTCTGTTTTAGTATGTATAATAGATATCCGATTAATCTGCATTATCATTGGGCTTGTGAAGCCACAAAAGGACACCATATAGAGAATCTTAATAGCATTCTGCAGCTGGCAGATGATAACTAGGTTTCTGGATATTTGATCAAATGGGTTCATTTACAGCCTAACAATGCTCATTTGTCCTCTCCCCTTCTTTATTAACCAGGACCATCTTTTTTTTTAATTACAAAAATACCACTTGGGTTGTTTTGTGTTTCTCAAACAAACTCCATTTAAGTTCAATATTTTAGATGACATGAATATAAATGTGTTTTACATGCTTTATTCTATTTTGTCCTTTCTTCTGAAGCATCTTTGTCACTTATGACTTAAATATTGATCATCCCAAGATTCATGCTGTAATTTAATATTTAATCTAGATAAGACTAATTAATCTTAAGTTCAATGTAGGATTATTGGAGGAACTAGATTAAATCTGATATCGATTGGATAAATTGATCTCTATTATGTTATATGGGAAATTTGGTGTGTCCGGAATGGACAATTGTTTGATGGATAGACGGAGAATCATCTTTGGTTGGGGTATCATATGATGGACTCTTTGGAGTAGTACGTTTATATGCTTGGGTGATTGTGGAGGGACCAATGGCAATGGCACCTGCTTGGATCCCGATGGACCGGGAATGGCTAGGGGATTGCTCCGACGTTAAGGTAATTTTTTATGCAATAGTGAGAGGTGATTGGATCATTGGATTAAGTTGTTGGTTGTTAGTAGGACCATCCAATGGGTTTCGAAAGTATTTTTGTAACGCAAAATAAGAATTTTTTTTATTTGTTTATTTAAAAAGTTATATCTTATGAGAAAATAAAAAGATTCAAAATTATTCTTGAAGTCTTTTTTAACGCAAAATAAGAATTTGTTTATTTAAAAAATTATATCATATGAGAAAATAAAAGGATTGAAAAATATTCTTTCTTATAAAAAAAGATTACAAGTATAATAAGATGGTTGTTAACTTTCACCAGTATATATATAGGGTTTTCTATGGTGCTTGAAAAATATCATGGAAGACCTATGATGGCGTTTTTATACGCCATCTAGAAACGCCGTCTAATAGGACGCTGTGGAACGAAAGGTCTTTCCACGACGTTTAACAAATGCCATCTTTCGACGACATTTAACAAACGTCATGAATCAAAGGTGATTTTTTTTTTAAAAAAAAAAAGGCAACAAATGCCACACATATCAAAGACCTACTTCTAAAAAAACATAAACTAATTACCAAATATACATAATCTGAAATAAAGTAATATGCATATATAAAGTGAATAATTTTGATAAAATGAGTTGAAGCCTCCAACCCAAAGTACTACTACATCATATATAATTCTTAACGTTTCACAAATAAGTTGAAAGCTCCAACCTACTTGTCATTAGCAACTCAGTTTGAGGTGTGAAAAAAATTACATGATAACTCTAAGAGAAAATATAAATAATAGAGTCCGAAAATGTAACATGTGTGGTGCATGGTATCGCAGGTTGGTAGAGGTAGAGGAGGCAAAAAACAATGGAAAGGGATAAGGTCAAAATGCATTGCTAACAAATATGCAATATTAATTGTGTCACAAACATACATCCGCGTTAAAAAGCTATCGCTAATGCACCACCAAACCGCCTTTCCATTGTGCTTTAGTTTTTCTAGTGGAAAAAGCAGGGAAAATGATTTATGATCAACTAATATGTGGCTTTGCTAAAATAGAATACTCCAGAGGGACTCCAGCTGCCATGGATATTCCATTCCTTCCACGACACACCACCCATTACAGGTTAAAAGTATGAAGTTGACCTCCATTTTCCCTTAGCTTCAAAAATAAAATGAGCCTTCCTATATATAAATAGGCATAATTAAGCCACTGTTGCATTGCCTGCAAATTAAAGCTCTTTCATATTCATATATAAGACATGGCCATTTCCAGGTCTCTCGTGATTGCACTTCTTCTCTCCCTTCTTCTCATTCACCACGTCGCAGAAGCTGCTCATCATCCCCAAATGGTACGTATATATGTATATGGCTAGTCTACCACAAATCAATTCTATACATATATGAGTATGATGAGAGTTGTAGTGATATATGCAGATTGCTCCTACCAGAAATCTCCTCCAAACAATAGGTAAATACCAATATCATTTATATATAGGTTTCAATTAACTCCCAGATCGAATAATACCACATTAACTGAATTGGGTACGGTTGGCGCAGATTGTGCGGCTGCTTGCACAGCGAGATGCAGGCTTTCGTCGAGGCCACGGCTGTGCCACAGGGCCTGCGGGACTTGCTGCGCCCGCTGCAACTGCGTGCCCCCTGGAACCTCCGGCAGCCAAGAAGAGTGCCCTTGCTACTACAACCAGACCACCCATGGCGGCAAACGCAAGTGCCCTTGATCGATCCCCTTTACTTATTTTGTAACGTAATAACAAAGGTCATAGAGGAGGAGGATGAGCTGCTATATATGTAATATATAATATATTGTCCATATGGTGTGTGTGTGTGTGTGTCTCAAGTCTCACCCTCCGACCTTACCTTCACAAGTTGCATCATTTGCATGATGTACCTATATTGCACTTCAATATATCTCTCTTGTAATTCTCTACTTATTGTGCTTTTTACTTTTTCATATATGATATTAATAGTTATGAAATGGAATTTCACTCAAAACTGCCATCCAATTCCTTTACAATTTTTTGTGGCCACAACAAAATTCATTTGTATTAGAATCATTCAAAAAAAGAATTAACAAAATTGTGTTCATGCATTCCAATAACTAAACGTTTTAAAAGGTCGCCCGTCTTAACATAATTCAACCTTATACTTATTATATATTTGGTCCCACATTTTAATCGTATTATTTTTGTCCTAAGTTATAGATCAACTTTTCATTCATAAAAATTACTTTTTAAACCCCAATTCTAAAAACACAAATTGAAGATGGAGAGAGTTTTGTGAGAAAAGTTGAAACGGAAAAATGGAAAAAACAAAGAAAACCAAAACTGATTCCCCCCTTCATGTTGTGTGATTCAGCTAAATTTATTGTTACAATTTTAATTTTTAATTCCTACATTTAAAATGATACAGAAATTTGAAATTGTATGGTTTCTTCACTTTTCTTGGGTTGTACAATTATACATAGTAGGATATAGTCAAATCAAAGGTATTTTACGGTTTGAATAACCACGATAATGCATAATCAATTTTAATTTACGCTAGTTCATATCAAATCACATATAATTATGTTATAAAGGACAACCCTACACAACTCTCGCATCTTGTAGGATAATAAAGTATAAATTCACACAACTTTCGCATCTAAAAAAAATACTTTGAAGAAAAAAAGAACCAAAGAATGTATATGTGCAATTCTCACATATTGCAATAGAGAAACCCTAGACTACCATAACATATGTATATTAAGACGTATAATTAAAGATATAAATCATCATCAACATCACAAACCAATCATGTAAGGTTGGGCTCTCCAAACCCTAAAATAGAGGAATTTAGCAAGACATATCTTATAAAATTCTCCTCTTTTGGTCGGTGAAAAACAACATGACCGATTTGATCGACGGGGTAGTATAACACTTGTCCAAGGTTTCCGGATGGAAAGCTATATGATTTACCTAATGGGAGAATGGCCTTATCGGGTAGTTTTAATTTGCATGGTTTTATAAAAATCCTCCTCTATTGTTGTTTTAATTTGAAGATATACTCGTTTTTTATGTAATTGTAGACATTCTAGTCCATTTTAGATTATGTGGAATACCTTTGGAAGAATGTAAATCATTTTATCCCCGTAACAATTAATTAATAAGATGGTAAATAAAAATAATAAATATTATTATTTAAGAAAGATAAGCCCAATAGAGAAAGGGTGAAAGAAGAAGTGAAAAAGATCTGGATTAAAGGCCAGTGGTCCAGTAGGCACTTTCTTCTCCGGTGGGTCGGCCCATCAGCGTCTCCTCTAGCAGGCTTCTCTGGCTCAGTAAATCAGCCCCAGACTTCATGTTCAACCTATTATTCATCTAAGGAGATTTTTTTTAATCAGACTAGTTTATGACCGTGCAATACACGGGTATTGCTAACAATATATGTTTGTAATATTAGTCAAACCATCTAAGGAGGAAAAAACTCTCTCTACTGTTCACAAGAGGAAAATCCTCATTCATGACAAATCAAAGGGAAACCCCCTCTAAAACCCTAAATTACTCTCTGGACAGGAAACCCTTGCCATCCGCCGCTGAAGGTCACACCTTCCCTAACCTTCTCTTCTCCACCTTCAATGGCTTCCACCGAGGTGCTAAACACCGCAAATCACTCTAAATAAAAACATCCGGCCCTATTTCCGATCAATAGCCTCAAGAGGCCCCAATTTCTTTCCTCCCAAATACCACAATCGATTAAACTCGGCCCTTTTGTGGGTTGGTTTCCTCCGCCCGATCCGCTTCTGCGTTTCTTATGGGCTTGTGCATTTCGAGTTGTCACACGACCGTTTCTTCCTCAAAGACGGTGTTTTAAAAGGAGGGATTTCCTTGCTCAACTCTCTCAGATCGACTCCAGGAAAAAAGGGCTACGGAAGGGGTTGTTGCTTGCCGTTGTGTCTTGCTCGGGGTGGATGGCTTTGGGTTCGACTTGTCCTCTGGCCCTCTGTGCCGTTGTTTCTCCTTTCTTTGCTGGTTTTAGGTTTGATAATGTGGATTGTTTTTACTGTTGCTGTATTTTAAAACTTGCTCTCTTTCTAAATCCAAGCCAACCTGATGTTTTTACCTTTATGGCTTCGAGATTGCTTTCTCTGATCCCACAAGTTTTGTATGGATATATTACTTTTTGCATCCTGGAAAGATGGTGACTATGAATCAAACAAAAGACCACACCATGTGGAAAGATTACTTACTGAGTAGGCTGAAAAGCTCACTTCAAAGGCCCCAAAGCCAAGCCAAACGCAAATTTATTGCCCGAATAAAGGGATTGGGATTACCGTCACTCGGTGGTGTTTTTCTGCTCTATTGCTTGTTGATATAGAGTTGGTCGGTTGTCGACTATAGTATCATACAACCTTCTTTCTTCTTCTCTATCACTGGTTTCATGCTGACCCTTTCTTAGGGCTAAAAGCATTGTTTAGAATCAATGACATTTATAAACTCAGGAAATTAACAAAATAAATAATGCTTCAATGGCTATTTACAAGATCATTAGACAATAGATGTCGAATGACATTTATAAACTCAGGAAACTACCAAAATAAATAATGCTTCAATGGCTATTTACAAGATCATTAGACAATAGAAGTCGAATGCTACAGTCTCTAACAAAAACTCAAAAATGCTACCAATGTTTTTCTTTTTAATGTGGTTTATTTTGGCTTGGAAAACATAAACCACATTCACCAATGAGTAATTTTCATAAATGAAATGAAATGAAAAGGTTTAAATTATGGGCGGTTAGTTTTTGACTCATGTCTACAAATTAACCCATTTTGAACAATCTTCTCCCTACAAATCAACTTCTTTTATCCATCAAGTTCTACACCTTTATCCATCAAAAGTTCTCGTGCTCTGCAATCTCGTCTTCTCAGATTTGATGCAGTCATTTGCTGGCGGTTTCGTGCGTTTATCGAGAAGGATGCGTGGATGTGTGATCGACTCCTGATGGCTCTGTTGCAGTCCAAATCTGAGGTGTCCACAGTTGTTCCCCAGGCTTCCCCTGTGTACTTCCTTCGATGATGAACTTTTATACTCGTTGCCTCCTGCCGGCTGGATCATCCTGCTTTCCATTTGAAGACTTTTTTGCTTTCGGTTTCTTTTTTATGTATTTTTGTGTAGTTCTTTTCTCCCTTATTTGTGTCATGACGGTTAGACCGTCTGCCGATTTTTTCGGCCTTTCGATCCACTAGACGGCGTGCCGCCTAGTTGTTTCGAACCGCTTTCCATTTTCAAAAA